>CM060950.1:187383738-187592806 GCA_030765055.1 Mantis religiosa
TAATAATCACCTTCATTTGTTCATTATAATATGGTGTAATATTGTGGGGAAACGCATCTGGATGGGAAACAATATTTAAAATTCAAAAAAAGATAGTTCACATAATGTTACATGCCAGCTTTAAAGATTCACGCAAACCATTACTTAAAAAATTAAATATTTTAACGATGCCTTCTGTATATATTTTAGAGTTACTTACTTATGTATATAAAAATTATAACAAATTTATGCAAAAACAAAATCATCAACATTACAGCACTCGTAAAGAATCCAGCATAAAATACCCTATGCATAGACTAACACTATACGAAAAAACACCCTATTATATGGGTATAAAATACATATAATAATTTGCCTCAAAGATTCAAAGAAATAAAGACTTTGTTATATGTATATAACCTGACAAATCACCAGATTACCAGCTTATGCTCACAACGTAATCGTTATGTGACAATAAAGATTCTATTCTATTCTATAAAGGTTAATAAGGCAATAGAATATTCAGCACTTTTCATCAGAGTGCATCATCAAAAGCTTGGCTGATTTCTTAATCATCACCACCTTAGAATAATGATTAATGCTGGAAAAGCTTCAATGTCTTCAGTTATTTTACTGTGTTGCAATGAACTATGGGTCAAATAGTATTTCATATAATCTGATTTTAGCATAAATCTATAAAAAAATATTTGTACAAGAGATTATAAAACTATAATAGAGAAAAAGTGAAACATTAGACAATGATATTAACAGTACAAAATGCAACAAATGCTTGCAATTATTGGTTATTCACAACATTTATTTTGCTATATCGAGATTTAACTGTATTGGAACACCACAGTGAAGCGAAAAATTATTAAATTTTAGATGAGTCATATTTTTTACACATCTGCTTCACTTTCGTACCTATTTTGAGGTCATGTTTCGCAAATCATCGTTTGCATCTACGGCTCTTATGCGACTGAAGCTAGATCCAGCGGTGTGGGTAATTCTGGGGTTGCTGCTGCCATATGGGAGAGGATATACATAGAAAAACATAAAAACCAACTAATGAACTTTGAAATCCCGCCAGAAGAGAATCCCACATTTAAGTTCATCACTAAATCAACAGATGGCAGCAGCAACCCCAGAATTACCCACACCGCTGGATCAAGCTTCAGTCGCATAAGAGCCGTAGATGCAAACAATGATTTGCGAAACATGTCCTCAAAATAGGTACGAAAGTGAAGCAGATGTGTAAAAAATATGACTCATCTAAAATTTAATAATTTATTTTGCTGTTTGGTAAGCACAGATAATAAAAAGTATGGCATATTTTCTCAATTTTGAATTGCCCAAATTTATTTGCAAGTGTACAAATTTAACACAGTAGTATGTTAAATGCTTATAGACCTAGCTTTTCCTTCAAAACTAAAAAATTCTTATTTGCATCCAAGATATTATAACTTAATAGGAAAAATAATATATTCATGGTCCCAGATAATATGAGCTACTTATTATAACTGTGATATGATACACAAAGATCTGAATGGAGAATAGCATTTCAAGATACTAATGTCTATTCAGATGATCTCTTTCAAAAATGGATTTTAACACAAAAGTATGTACCAAAACACAGATTGTACTGTATGACACTCTTTTTTTACCTCCAAAAACAATAAACTGCATTTTCACTATTGTCAGGATGATTATGATATATGGCTCTCAGACTTGATTTTCACTTACCTGACTGCAGTTCTTTATACAAAGCTTTAGATTCAGCACCTCTTCCTGTGCTCTACAGCTACGAAAGGCTGTAGATGATAACTGCACAGAACTTAATACTGAGAGCTGCCAGAAGTGACGCACCAATCGATACCTATAATTTAAAATAAAATAATTAATTCTGCATAACTGGAATGTATTCATGTAAATAGTATCTGTGATGAGTTCTATTCTGACAAGTTATATAATTTAATAAACAGTGCATATATACAGAATATAAACAAATGCTGGGGTAGATTGAGAAACAAGAAAGGAAAGCAATACAACTTTCCTATAGGAATACTGTTTGAAACATAGTGAAAGAAAATGTGTCAATTGCATTGGTTGGAATTGGTAAAAATTGAAAATCATATAATACTTTCTGTATATTAATCCAGTGATAATATTAAACCATAGCTGCCAATGTGTTGCCTAGGAAGTTTGCTTATACTGTTGAATTTTACTTCCTCTACTGCTTATACAAAATTTGATATGGAGATTTTTTGAAATTATACCTATGAGGTCCCCAAAAATCAAAGAAACAAGTTCTAGAAACAGGTTCATGCACATAACTCAAAAAATGAAAATCAAATTTATGAAATTATAGCTATAAGGTCCCCGTAAAATCAAAGAAACAAGTTTTAGAAAGACGTTCATACACATAACTCAAAATATGAAAATAAAATAAATGCAAAATTGCATATTTGTCACTGTTCAAGGATACCAGGAAAAGACTTCAAGATGGTCCCCTAACCCAATTTAACAACTTTGATCAAAATGTTATAATTTGCTGTTGGGAATGATTAAGACACTGCACGGGAAAGGAAGAAAGCTGATTTTGCTGCACACTAGGTTTTGCAGAATTTGTTCTGATCTTGATGCTGACATTTGCATAAAAAAGAATGGGGACTATTATGATGAGATGACAGTTAGGTTGCTAAATGACTGGTTTAGGAACACATTGTTAAAAAATATTAAGCCACATTCATTTAACCTGTTTCATACTCCAACTTATTACTCAGTGCAGCTAAATTAAGCTCTGAAGATGGGTAGCTGAGAGGGAGAAACTGGTCATGGCTACAAAGAAATGAAGTTCTGTATAGTTATCTCTGACTTAAGTGAAGATCATGGAGCTGACTGACTCTACAAATATGTGTGCTTTGTTAGAAAATAGACACAATTACTGCAGAGCACAGTTGCCAAGAATTTCAACTTAAATGTTTACTTTAAAGTAGACTCTAAAGTGCTACTTTAACCCTAGTGAGTTAAACTGGTTAATATAAAGATTATCTCTGTGAAATTTTATATAAGAATTTATCAAAAACATATGAATAAAACAGTGGAAGAAGGCAATGTGTCACACTTGGAAAATCAATAATGAAATATGGAAAAGGTGCTGCATGAACAACTAAGCAAACTGGTGATAAACATGGGAGATAGTGATACTGGTGTGAGCTTTGATGACATTTCTACGACTGCAAATTAATCTAATCCCTTTTAAAACTGCAGTGTTCAACCATAGTCTTAAAAAACTCTCTATTATAAGCTAAAGCTTTTAAAATCTATAAGTGTTTTATTTCCATGAAAAACCTTCCATCAAAATAAATAAAAAGTTCTGATACAACTTAACATGTATCAATAATATAACATTTTCCTAATAAAATTTTACAATACCACATTATTATTATTATTATTATTATTATTATTATTATTATTATTATTATTATTATTATTATTATTATTATTATTATTATTATTATTATTATTATTATTAGCAGGTACTTTATTGCTTAGAACATTTTAAAGCATGGAAAGTAAGAGACAGACACACAGATCGACTGAGCGATGAATATAGAGATGCATAGTGAAATTAACAGTTCAATATTACAATAAATGAGTTACTGTACAGTTTAGAACAGGTTTTTTTTTTTGGGGGGGGGGGGTAATAAAAGGATTTTGAACTTAAATTTTTGCATATTGGAACAATATAAAATAAATATAAAATTTAGATATTCATTACCAAATTCTACCAAGTTTTATGGGACCTGTTTGGACTGATTCACCCTGGTGGACAGTACCATGTTTGTTATTCCTGGAGTGACTAACACTAAATTATTGTGATTTTGTTCCATGCAGTTAACGTTGTGAGCAATGCAGGATGCAGAAAAATGAATAAACCCCAAAAGAAAATAGAAGAGAAAATATTAGTGGAACACAAACTTTTATTTAATGAATATTCAAATATTTTCATGCATTTATGAGCAGGCAGTCTGTTAAAAACGTTATTCATTTAACTTGATCTATATTTCAAGTGTTAAATAACTTGTAATGGAGTCGTCTTTGGTGGTCTAGGGGTAACATACAAGTCATTGTGTGTGTTTGGAGGAATTTAGTAGCCGTGACGTCAAAATTAATCGTAAAAACTATTGCACATTCAGTTCATTCACATATCACCCAAAAACTTTTAATAAATTTAAGATCTTTAAGGAACAAAATATCATTAATTAACTTTAAAGAGAGTCGATTAATAACACTAAACAGCACTTACTTTTAAATTTTTCCGGAACATGTTTCTGAGGCTTTGCCTCTATCATCAGCTGGCCTTGATGATAGAGGCAAAGCCTCAGAAACATGTTCCGGAAAAATTTAAAAGTAAGTGTTGTTTAGTGTTATTAATCGACTCTCTTTAAAGTTAATTTATCATAACAACACTGTTTTCAACACTTCCAAGAAAGGAACAAAATATCATCTTGGCACCTACTAATGGACACTCAATTTTAAAATTGCTAAATTTAAAAACAAAAGATGAAATCCCATCAGTTAACAGATCCAGAATATACAAAATAAGTTATAAACATCGTGAAAAATGCTACATAGGTCAAACTAAAAGAAATCTAAAAACCAAAGTTAAAAAGCACTTTACAAACATCAGGTTGAAACAAACAGATAAGTCAGCAGTAGTATTTCACTTTTGGAACCAAAATCATGACATTGATCCAAATCCAAAATTATTAAAAGGAGTGATAAACCAAACTAAACTGAGAACATGGGCGAACATATTCATATGGAAAAATAAGGACCACGTAATGAACTTTGAAATCCCACCAGTAGATAATTTGACAAGGAAGTTCATAGTTCCACTGTCAGAGAGAGGAGAGCAGACAACAGATGCTAGTTGGAGAGAGGTTGAAAATGGAGGCAATGGCCTTTGAAACTAGTCCGTCAATAATATAAAAAAGTGAGAATGTGAATAAACCGACTACAAATAGTTTTTACGATACCAGCCTTTAGTTGCCAAGGTTGCAAGATCAAACCAGTCGAAAGGCAATGGATTTTTTTCAGCCAGTTAAAGTGTCCATAAATAAACACCCATTTTCAGTTTACAGTAAAATCTTGTTAACCAAGATCTCTTTAACCCGGACCAGATATGTAAAACAAAATTATGTTCTTTAGCGTAGTAAATAAAGACTTAACTTTAAAGAGAGTCGATTAATTTATCATAACAACACTGTTTTCAACACTTCCAAGAAAGGAATTGAAATAAAGACTTGTTTTACAGATGATAAATTTTTATTCTCATTAGGTACATTAGTTGAATTTTCATGCCAGCAGGTGAATTCATTGCATTCACCCCAACTGCTTTGGACCAGGTTGGCAGAGAGACTTTGATAAAGTCATGGAAAATGTTGTGGCCTGGAGTGTGTGGCTTGCCAGAAAACAAGACTGAAGAAGAAAAAGAAAGTATGGAAGAAGATTTTTAAGACAATTTTAAAAATATTGATGGCTGTTCCGATGATGATGAAGAGATTGACAATTGACTGCAAATCAACAATGAAGGTTATAAAACTGATTATGGAGGAAGGCATTATTGCATCATGCAGTGTTACGAAAATGAAAATGAAAAGTATTCAGATTCAGACAGTGTTGATGAACCAGCTGGAGTTATGACCCATGCACAAGAAGTAGCAAACACAGAGAAATTGATGCTTTATTTCGAGAGTGAAAGATTATACTGCTCGTAAGCGATACACTAAACTGAGACAGCAGAAGCTCACTGCCCTTTTTGACTACCGACTAATTTGTAGCTATATTGTATACAGTGTAAATACATAGGCTATTACAGTACATACAGTGTATGTGAATTTAGCTGAATATGTGGCGATGGTAATTTCTAAACTCCATTTAAAATATTCCGGTGATGTACATGATTTTTATTTACAAATATAATAATTTGTAACATAAAAAACTTCACTTATCTTATAAGAAATGATGAAAGTATTCTTATAAATTGATTAGGATCGCGATTTCGTGAAAATTTTATTCACATCCTCAGCCAGAGCCTTAAACAACCTCATCAGTCACTAGATGTCACTTATGTTTTTGTCAGTACTACCAAAATCTGAAAATGAAACAAATTTAAAAACAGAATCGACTGCCAGTATTTCAAAATTCATTACGCAATATTTATTTTTTTAAATAAAAATGTTTTCCCAAACCATTAAATCCATCGGACCATTTAATTGTTTTAATAATTTAACTTCTGGATTTATTTCATGGTTAAATGACCAAAAATGATCTGCTATGGCTGATTTATCAGTCTGTTTTTACTTAATGTTACGAAAATGTTCTTTCGTTCTGGTTTCCAAATTACGTTTTGTCTTTCCAATATAAACTTTATCACAATCGAAACAATTTGTAAATCCATGTAAACAAGGTTCTGCTGTATTTGTAATGGATATATCTCTTTGCTTCTAATCCTACTGAATAATCAAATTTGGGATCTAAGTGAAATTGTGATCACCTTAACACTGAAAGCTCTGTTGAAAAGCTTGTATTTTTCTTTAAGTAATTACTTTTGACAAAGATAGAACTTTGCTTACGAAATAATTACTTAAAATGTCTGTAACAAAAGGAATGAAAATTGTAATCATAAAGATAAAAAATAAGAGTCTGTTTTTAAGTAAATAAATTCTTTGTGTTGAACACTAAATAAACTTTAACTTTAAATAAATAAATTTAACAACTTTAAATAAACTTTAACAAAGGAGTTTGTTATTAATTTTTAGATGAGTCATATTTATTACACATTTGCTTCACTTTCGTACCTATTTTGAGGACATGTTTCGCAAATCAGCGATATAAAGGAGTTTGTGTTTGATGGACTGAGGACGAATGCAATTTGCCTTCGAAATCGATTTCCATTAGAAAGAAGATAGATAGATAATTTATTCATCTTGTAAATCATACATTGTACATGAGTACTATGATATAAGACACGGCAAATTGTGAATTTACAGTGCAATTAACTATACTTGTAAATTAACAAGTCACATCCAATAAGGACAAGTCAGTGTTTGTACAAAATAATGTTTTATACAGATATCTCAAGAATTTTATAATATACACAATTAATTCAGAAATGTAACAATATTATAAACTTTCCATAAATTCACTAACAGAATAAAAACAGTGGTCTAGCAAGTATGCCAAAACTAACTTTTTAAATTCTGAAAAATTGCAAGTGGTTTATTGGCTATAGGCAGTTTATTAAAAAAAGTGATTCCTAGGTTTATTAAACTGTTTTGATGAGCCATTGTGTTACTTCTATTCACATGAATATCCATTATCTGTCTAGTATTATGATTATGAACTGTGTCATTAAAGGTACAGTGGCCATTTCCTTTCATTAAATTTGTCTTTGTAAACTTTGTAAAATTTCAAAAATGAAAATACATGGGAGAGGTAAGATTTTAAATTTTTTAAATAATGGTCTGCACTTAGATGTTGATTTAACTCCTCCAGTATTCTTAGAATCCGTTTTTGCATTATTAATAATTATTTACAATGTGGTGAGTTACCCCATAATGTTATGCCATATTTTAAAATGGAGTGAGTACACGCAAAATACACGCTTCTGAGAGTTTTTATGTTAACTATGTGTACCAGTTGTCTGAAATTATAAGAAATTCTACTCAGTTTTTTAATTAGATGATCAACATGTGTCTCCCACTTTAGGTTGCTCTGTAGCCAAAGACCAAGAGATTTAGTTGTATTTACATACTTAATTACTTTATTATTACATATTAATTGTGATTGTACAGGAGACTTGTTCTGAGAAAACTGAAAATGAATTACATGTGTCTTATCCAAGTTTACAATTAAATTATTATTGCAAAACCATTTAGAAATATTACTGAACATTCTGCTCGATAAGATTTGTAGCTCTTCAAGTGCATTGCTTTCAATTAATATATATGTGTCGTCAGCATATTGAACTATTGTTTTAGCTGTAATATTTGACTGTAAATCATTTACAAACAATAAGAAAAAAATAGGACCCAAAATAGAACCTTGTGGTTTGCCAAACTTAATATATTTTGTGTCTGATCGGTATTCTTTAATGCAATCTTTTTCTGTATGTGAAATTTCTACTATTTGCTTCCTGTCCTTTAGATATGATTTGATCCATTCCAATGCATGCCCTCTAATACCCATATGTTCTAATTTTTGGAATAGATAATTGTGGTTTAGTACATTGAATGCTTTAGTTAGGTCGAAAAATGCGCCTAGTATTTTGTCTTTGTTATCCAAAGTATTTATTACACTGATTACAAAATCAAAAAGTGCAGTTTCTGTTGATTTTAGTTTACAAAACCCATTCTGCGTTTTAGATATTAAATCATTCATCTCTATAAATGCTATAAGTCTTTTATAAAATATCTTTTCCAGTACTTTAGAGAAGCTGGATAAGAGTGAAATTGGCCTGTAATTTAGTATATCGGTTTTATCTCCTTTTTTGTATAGTGGCTTTACTTTAGCAGTTTTTAGAGCTTCTGGAAACACTGCATGTTCAAGTCAGCTATTACATATCTCTGCTAATGGGTGTGCAATAAGAATAGAACATTTCTTTAGCAAAAAATCAGGAACGTTATCAATACCTGTAGAGTACTTGGATTTAAATTTGGATATTACTGAAACGATTTCCTTGAAATCAGTAGGGCACAAGAACATTGTTGTTTCACATATATTTGCTCTATATGTTTTTACTGAAGTACCCATTGTGGACTTCTTTTGTGAAACAATATTTTCAGCAAGATTTATGAAATGATCATTAAAAGACTCTGCTATTAACTTTGGGTTTGTTAGTAATTTTGAATGCTTCTGCAGTACTAAATTATCTACATTCTTATTGGGCTTTATTTCATTGTGTATTACTTTCCATGAGGCTTTCAGTTTGTTCTGGGCACTTTTGATGAATTTATCGTTTGCCATCTTTTTTGCTTGTTTTATAACTTTATTCAATGTGGCTTTATATTTCTTAACATAGTCACTGAATTGTGGAGTAACAGTCACTGTTTGCAGAATTTCATGTAATTTTCGTTTGTGCGCGCAAGATGTTATAATTCCTTTAGTAATCCACAAATTTGATTTTCCGGAGAATGATTCTTTTATTTGTACATGTTGGAAAACTATATCAAAATAATTCCTAAATATTTTTTTAAAAGTTTCGAATTTTTCATTAATATCAGATGTATCATACACTTCATGCCACATTTCGCTTTTTAGTAGATGCAAGAAATAGTCTATATTTGAATCATTGAATTGTCTGGTAAATTTTGTTTTTTTAAGGTTTGGATTTATACTGTTTTCCATATTTATTGATATTAACTGAGCATTATGATCACTGTAACCCATATTCAGTGGGTGACTTTTGTACGACTGACTAGCATTAGTAAAAATTTGGTCAACTATGGTTGCACAGAATTTTGTATTTCTGGTTGGGAAATTTACTAAAGGTTTGATGTTAAATGTAGCTGCCAAATCAATTAGGTCATTCGTTTTGAGATTTTAGCAAAATCAATATTGAAGTCTCCACAGACAATGAGTGTTTTGCTTAAATGTTTAAATTTATTAAGAACCTTTTCTAATTTGTTTAGAAAGAAGTATTAACATCAATTTCTTAAGGTAAGTGGAGATTGAGTAGCAAATATTTATATTTGTGTAATACTAATTAAACTTGATTGAATCTTTACGCATATGCTTAAATAATGAAGTCCTATGTTAATCAGAAAAACTATCTGTAGTCATTAATTTTTAGATGAGTCGTATTTATTACACATCTGCTTCACTTTCGTACCTATTTTGAGGACATGTTTCGCAAATCATCGTTTGCATCTACGGCTCTTATGCGACTAAAGCTTGATCCAGCGGTGTGGGGTGAGTGAGTGTGTGGTGTTTTAGGGCCCGTCGACAACAAGGTCATTTGGGCCCGAAGTCAACACTAAAACCTAAAAGCTATAAAAAATTAGCTAAAAAGGTAAAATATAATAAAAACACTCAACTGTTAAAAGGACATAAAAAACCATCTAAAGACTAATAATTTAAAATCTCTAAAATTAATAAATATAAAATGCAAGTTAGACTTGTTTATTAAAACCGATTTGGGCAACAAACCGCAGTGCCTTAATCACAGCCACTGGGTCGTCCCCTAAAACACCCAGCAAGTTAGTCCCCAAGCCTACTGACTGGCGAATGCGGGCGTACTGAGGGCACTCGAGTAATATGTGCCGCACAGTGAGGCGTACTGCACATGGAGCACACACTGGGGCCGGTTCCCCTCTTAAATGACCATGAGTCGCTCGTGTGTGCCCAATTCTCAGCCGGGTGAGTATCACCTCGGCTCGCCGGTTATCCCTGCAGGAAGTTAGCCAGGGTTGTACGCTCTCCTTTATTGCCTGGAGTTGTGTGCCTTCCAAAGCTGTCCAGGAGTGCTGCCAAGCAGATAGGAGTTGGCGACGGAAAAAACGTTGCACATCCTGGTATGGCACAGTAGTTGTTAAACTCCGGGGCAAACGGCAAGCGGACTTAGCAGCCGCGTCCGCCTCCTCGTTCTCGGAAATCCCCACATGGCCTGGGGTCCAAGTAAAAACAAAATTGTACCCGCTACTGAGCATTTGCGAGATCTGGGCCTGTATTTTTAAAACGAGGGTGTGAGCGGCAGTGTGCTGTTTCAAGGCCTGAAGAGCACTTAGAGAGTCAGTGCAAACAATAAAAGAGCCAGGAGCTAGCTTGCAAATAAAAAGGAGCAAATAGAAGATGGCATACAGCTCTGCGGAGAAAACTGAAGTGGAGTCCAGAAGGCGAAATTTATGACCCTCACCGTTAATGAAGAACGCGCAACCCGTAGTGCTACCTAACTGAGAACCGTCTGTAAAGACCGGAACATAGGGTAACGGCCCAATAGTTTGGCAAAAAGTTGTTGGAAAACCGAATGTGGAGTAGCGAGTCTAGAGTTGCTTGAAAGAGCGAGATCGAACCGCGCACGATTGAGCTGCCATGCAGGATAAGGGCTGATGGACGACCTCTCCACGCGAGGCATTCGGAGGCCATGGGAATGTAGGAGATACCGAAATCTTATTCCCATGGGGCGTGTCCGAGAACCAGGGCGCATATAACGGTGGACTAAATCTGGACACAGAACTGGTTTAAAACAAGGATGATTGGGATAACTTGCCAACTTCAAGACATATGAGCAGAGTAACAGCGAGCGACGAATATGGAGTGGAGGTTCGCCTGAGTCTGCATACAGGCAGTCGACTCGACTGGTGCGGAAAGCTCCTGTGGCAAGGCGGATGCCAGTATGATGCACAGTGTCTAAAAGGCGAAGTTTAGAGGCGGTCGCTGCGCCATAAATAAAACTGCCATAGTCCAGCTTGGACCGAACCAGAGAGCGGTACAGCCTCAACATTACCGTGCGATCGCCCCCCCCTCCCCAAGATGCTCCAGATAATACCTTCAGCACCTGCAGAGAACAATCGCAAGAGGCTCGAAGGTGACGAATGTGGTGCTCCCAGTTGAGTTGTCTGTCTAAGTAGAGGCCCAAGAACTTCATGTGCGAGACAAATGGCAGGGGTGTGCCGTTCAAATGAAGATCAGGAGGCGGGTGAATACCTCGTAGGCGGTGAAAGTGGATACACTGTGTCTTTGCAGCTGAAAAGCGGAAGCCGGTTTGAAGCGCCCAAGCTGCTAGCTGGGTGATGGTCAGCTGCAGTTGGCGCTCAATGTGATCTATGTTGGCTGACCTATAATAAACTGCGAAGTCGTCAACATAGAGTGATGATGGAATTCCGCATCGAACGGCACTAGTGATGCCATTGATAGCTACGGCAAAAAGGGCGACGCTCAAAATGGACCCTTGAGGTACGCCGTTCTCCTGTATCCGCTCCCGGGATATCGTGTTTCCTATGCGGACACGAAAACGGCAAAGTTTTAGAAAGTTGCATAGGAATTCGGGTAGATGACCACGCATACCGTAACCATGCAGGTTACGGAGTATGCCGTACCGCCAAGTGGTGTCATAGGCCTTCTCCAGGTCGAGGAACACGCCCACGGCATGCTGCTTCAGTTGAAAGGCATCGGCAATATACCTCTCAAGGCGTGTTAGATTATCGACACTTGAGTGATGGTGACGAAAACCGCATTGCAAGTTGGACAGATGGTTATGTTTTTCTAGCCACCAATTTAACCGAGCATTTATCATTCGCTCGAAGGTCTTACAGATGACACTAGTCAGGCAAATGGGGCGGTAGCTAGTTGGAAGTGTGCGGTCCTTTCCGGGTTGAGGGATGGGGATGACAATACCCTCTCGCCAGGAGGAAGGGAAAACCCGCTCATGCCAAATGCGGTTATAGATGTTCAAAAGGAAACATAGCGCCTCAGATGGAAGATGTAGCAGCATCTGTCGGTGTACGTCATCGGGACCTGGAGAAGAATCCTTTGCTAACACTAGAGCGGTGTGGGTAATTCTGGGGTTGCTGCTGCCATCTGTTGATTTAGTGATGAACTTAAATGTGGGATTCTCTTCTGGCGGCATTTCAAAGTTCATAAGTTGGTTTTTATGTTTTTCTATGTATATCCTCTCCCATATGACGAGTTCACTATGTTTTTGTACGTATTTTAGTAATTCTGTGTTATCTTGAATTTCATGATTTTCAGACCAGAAATGAGCTGCTATTGCGGACTTATCAATATTTTTGTATCTTAAGTGCCTGAAGTGTTCTTTCTTTCTAGTGTCTATGTTTCTTTTTGTCCTCCCTATGTAATTTTTTTTTTTTTTTTTTTTTTTTTTTGTCAGTTTATTGACACTTTGTCACTTACATTTTCATATTACTGAAGGACTAGTTTCAAAAGCCATTGCCTCCATTTTAAACCTCTCTTGTCCTCTGCTCTCCTCTCTGGCAGTGGAACTATGAACTTCCTTGTCAAATTATCTACTGGTGGGATTTCAAAGTTCATTATGCAGCCCTTTTTTCCATATGAATATGTTCTCCCATGTTATCAGTTTATTTTGGTTTATCACTCTTTTTAATAATTTTGGATTTGGATCATTGTCATGATTTTCATTCCAAAAATGAAATGCTACTGCTGACTTATCTTCTTGTTTCAATTTGATGTTTCTAAAGTGCTCTTTCTCTCTGGTGTTTCGATTTCTTTACTTTGAACTATGTAGCATTTTCCACAATTTTTACAGCTTATTTGGTATATTCTGTATCTGTTAACTGATAGGATTTCATCTTTTGTTTTTGAATTTAGCAATTTTAAAACTGAGTGTCCATTAGTAGATCCCAAGATGATATTCTGTTTCTTTTTGAATTTATTAAATGTTTATATAGAATAAAAAGAAGTATTTCAGAAAGTGGAGTGCCATTGTTACTAAAATTAGGCAAGTGAGTCAACCTTGTATATACTAGTGGAGAAAAGTATATACAAGGTTGACTCACTTGCCTAATTTTATTAAATGTTTTTGGGTGATATGTGAATGCACTGAATGTGCTGTTGCTTGCTTTCTTTTTCTTTTATAAATGTAACTTTTGCTACTGCAGTTTTGCAAGGGATTTCTGTATTAATTTCTGGTTTTCTAATTAGAATGTTACATCTTTTATCTTTTGCTTTGTTACATAGAGTTTGTGTTTGCTTGATTTTATATTTGTTTTCAATTAATATTTTTATATATGTAAAAGGTACGCTTTTATTTGTATTGTGAATTAAATTTGAACTTTTTTTGACAAGATAATCAGCAGTTTCATTTCCAGCAATTCTGCAATGAGCAGGTATCCATCGTAATTGAATTCTTTTCTGAAGTTTTTGGAGTTGTTGGGTCATTTTGCAACATTCCTTAATTTGGATTGGCATCATTTTATATGAATCTATTGCATATAGTGCTGGTTTAGAATCAGAAAGTATGAAGAATTTTGAAATTTATCTGCTCTTTACATAAGGTGTTGAAGTGAAATATGAATAGTCATTACTTCTGCATTAAAATTTGTTGTATGGTATTCTGATGGTTGGTAAAATGATAATAAAGCAAACATAATTCCTTATCCTCAGTTATTATTGATAGTAGAACTACCTGTGTAAATATGTAGCCATTCTTCTAGTGGGTATCTAATATTCACAATGCTAGCACTTTTAGTACAGGTTTGGAAGTTTCAGTTAAATTTAGCTGAGTATTAATTGGTTCGAAAGTTAAGAGGGTTTTCTCTGTTTTTTTTTTTTTTTTTTTTTTTTTTTTTTTTTTTAAAGATTTAGGAAGATTCAAATCTGGTTTTAATTACATGACTCTGGACAGGAAATTTGTTTGTGTTTTCAAATTAGTTGGTTGTAACAATTTTTTTTCCCATTTTGTTGCTGTTAACTGTAGCATTTTTCATGGTGCATTAGTATCTGCTCCTCAAGTTAGACATATTGGAGGGTTCTGGGTTAAGGCTTGCATTGCCATGATTGGAGTTGAGTTTGCTGCACCAGTTATTAGTCGCAGGGCCTAATTTTCAGATAAGTTTTCTGGAGTGGAGATAAAAGAGTTCCCCTTTCGGATCTCTTGAGTGGGCACATCTGCAGGAAATCATTTGCAAAACATTCTCAAAATTCTCCAATGGAATGCCAGAGGACTTATTCAGGAATAATGTAAAAACAATAATAACTGTTCTAATCATAGGACATATGTTATAAAACTCTGAGGTAATGCACTATATTCAACCATAAACCATTATGCAGTAATACATTATAATAACATATTTACATTAAACAGTTTCTCCAGTTCTTTAGAATTCTCAAAGGATGGTGGAAGCTTCCATAAGAATATCATTTGTTTTGCCTCTGTTATGAGGGCTGAAAATTCCAAAATGAAGTAGAACGAGTATTGCAATTAGTTTCAATAACTGAGGATCTATTTTGAGACATTCTATATTTATAACATAAAAGAAAATCCTAGCATCACATAAATGTGTTAAAACATTAGCATAAAAGTACAGAAACTATAGGATGAAAAGGAATACAATTTCTCAAAAAATTTGATGTCATTTGACACAATGTAAAAGTGATACCAATGGAAATAATCATTTCTTCCACACTAGCCATGTGTAGGCTAAGGCAATGAATGCCAATGGCATTGAATTTTTCAGTCTGGCTCTATTCATCCAAAGTGGTACCAAGTTAATCTTTTATTGCATGGGTTGACGATAAGATTTGTGTCTGAGGTTGGCAGCACTGAGTTGGTTTCATGGAAAGTGGAAGTGTTTCATATTGCCGCCTTTTTTTTTTTTTTTTTTTTTTTTTTGTGACTTCCAAAATTTTACAGTTAAGAACTAAACTATAATAATTAATGTAGTGTGGCTCAGTTGGTTGAGCGTTGGCCTACTGATCCCATGGTGCAAATATAGCCCACATCGATGGTTTTTTAAATGTGCTTAAAAGTGACAGGCCCATATAAGTAGATTTACTAGCATGTAACAGAAGAACTTTAGGATGAAATTCCAGCATATTGGAGGCACTGATATGATGGTGGCAATCAACAGTATTGTTAATAGACAAAATATTTATTTTTACTTAAGCAGTGACACTATATTGTCGCGAAGCCATTATCTACGATAGCGCAGCTTGTGTACACAAAGAGCCGGCAAATAAAGATACCTGAGATAAAGGACTTGCCGGCATAGATTAAGTTACGCTTCTGGAAGGTGATTGAATATTCGGTTTCTTTATTGTTCTGGAACAGTCTGGAATTTATCAATGAGGTATTTAAGAAGGCGACGACTTGCTAAGAGTCAGTCATGAACAGATGTTGTGTAACACGAGTGTTGTAAACAGAGGTAATCATAACGTTTGTTGTGAACATCGACCTTGGTAGACTGTGTGTATGTGACGTAATTCTGTTACGTAAGGATTGAACAGACTGTATCCCTACGCAAATAAAGAATGTTTTAAACTTCTGCAACTTGGACTTTTAATTCTAAGAACCCACAAAGTCACAATATTATTTTTCATATTTAAGTAATGATAATTTGTACATAAGGTAATATTGCATAGAAATATTTTCTTCTATGTAACAGTAATTTAATTGGGTTATGTTAAACATATAAAAAGAATGGGAGTAAATAGAAACACTGATCATTCTTGGTTTCTATTCACCTAATAAATATTTCCTATATTTGTATCCATAAGGCCATATAAAAAGAAGAAATGCAAGAGTATTTGAGGTGTATAAATGACAAAGTTGATGTGTTGATTTTTTCAGCATACTATAGGATTACAAATGTATGAAGCCAAACAAACAGCAATCTTTAGAGGACTTAAAGAAAGCAATTGCAGACATAATGACCTCACCCTTCTAAATGCAGCAGAGAAATGCAACATCCATTAGTGTTTTAGTTAATTGATGGAAATTAATAATTTCTCCACACTAGCCGTATATAGGCTAAGATTTTTGATAGAGTCAACATGAAAAATTCAATGCCATAGAAAGGATTTGAACCATGGATCTCCTGGTTTCCGTCCAGTCGTCTTAACCTTTGAGCTACCATGGCCAATGTGCCGTCTTGACATTAAATTCTCCATTTGACTCATATTTCCCCGGTAGACCACTAGGGGCTCTCGCATCCGAGATACACTGTTTGTGGCGACTTACTATCGTAAGTACTTGAATCCCAAGCTTCATCATTTAACACTTAAGTTAATTGATGGAAATTAATCATTTCTCCACACTAGCCGTATATAGGCTAAGATTTTTGATAGTTTAGAGTTAATGAAAAATTCAATGCCATGGCCGAGATTTGAACCACGGTTCTCCTGGTTTCCATCCAGTCGCTCTTAACCTTTGAGCTACCATGGCCAACGTGCCGTCCTGACATGCCATGAGTCAAATGGAGAATTTATTGTCAGGACAGCACGTTGGCCATGGTAGCTCAAAGGTTAAGAGCGACTGGACGGAAACCAGGAGATCCGTGGTTCAAATCTCGGCCATGACATTGAATTTTTCATGTTGACTCTAATCTATCAAAAATCTTAGCCTATATACGGCTAGTGTGGAGAAATGATTAATTTCCATCAATTAACTAAAATAATACGAGTTAAATGATGAAGCCTGGGACTCAAGTACTTACGATAGTAAGTTGCCACAAACGGTGTATCTTGGATGCGAGAGCCCCTAGAGGTCTACTGGGGAAATATGAGTCAAATAGAGAATTTAATGTCAGGACGGCACGTTGGCCATGGTAGCTCAAAGGTTAAGAGCGACTGGACGGAAACCAGGAGATCCATGGTTCAAATCCCGGCCATGGCATTGAATTTTTCATGTTGACTCTATCCATTAGTGTGTTGTCTAGGGACTTGGAGACAGATATGTGCACTCATGTGTTCAGATGGACATGTGCACTCTTGTGTTCAAATAAGATAGAAAATGAGAGTTCAACTAGAACTGTATAGAGCTAGAATTGGTCTTTTAATGAATTTAAATTTACTATGGAAGCTGGTGATTCAAAAGGAAGTGTCTACACCGATGTCATGATTTGTGTTTCTGTTACTGGGTTTCACTAATCACTGGTAAAGTAGAGATGGATTCTGGGTCAGAGATGGAACAATTGGGAATGTTAAAACTGAATGCATAGGAAATCACAAATTCAAAAACAATGGAGAAGAGAATTAAGAAGAAAATTTAAAGACTTGAAGAAAAGAAAACCATTGAGGAAAAGTTGAAGAAGTGGAAAAATAAATGATGGAATGCAACTGGAGAATTACTTGAAAAAAGCAGAGAACAAGGGAAGAAAAATAAATGTGATAATATTTTTGAGTTGACCTCAAGAGAAAAACAAGCATGGGACCAAACTGAAGAGAGCTTTCAGGACAAGTTGGATATAGTTGTGTTTCCATTAATGAAAATATTTGGATCATATTTAAAATACGGATCGCAGATAGTCTATTGCGAGAATTGCAGATCACACCAATTTAATGTCAATTCAGGGATTGCTCAAGGTTCTTAGGAACTTTGTTATTTCTGTTTTATAAATAATTTACCTAGTATTGTAAGAAATTAAAAAATGCTAATGTTTGCTGCTGATATTAAGCTATATAAAAGTATCAGCAATGTTAAAGACTGCCTAGAACTTCAACAGGACCTTGAATTTCTATATGCAGGGAGCAAAGCAAACAAAGTCCCATTCATTAAGTGTGTAAAAAGGTCCTTCACACCAGAAGCAAAATCCTATTAAGTACCTTTATAATACCAATAGGACACCACTTCCTGAAGTAGTTTAAAATAAAGATCTGGGTGTACATTTTACAACAAATCTCAGGTTCAACAGACATATTGCATTAACCATAGTGTGACTTTGTGGGTTCGTGAAATGAAAAGTCCAATTTCACCACTCAAAAAGGTTCTTTATTTCCACCGACTTACAGTTAAACTCTTGCCAATTACACAGAATTACGTGCTGCACACAATTACAATTCACCAGTTCGTCCATTACAATTTCACTTGTCCTCGCGATTACGTAAACTCCGATACACATACACAGTTACGTACAGTCTTCCGTTGCACAATCTTCTCGTTCATTAACACGCCACTGACTAACTCTTACACCAAGAACTGCGACTGTCTCCTGACTCTCTCCTCGTGCATGACGTGTAGCTTATATAGGGTACGCTTGCCGATCTCGAAGGTTCCCCAGTAGATGAAAGATCCCGTAATTTCGAGAACACAGGTGGAACAGAAACAGACGGCACAATGATGTTTTTCTCCCGGCCATCGCCTGTCACCACTATAAGACAAACGAGGGGAGGGCGTGGCTAACACGGACCTCCCTTGCTGTCCGCTCTCAGCTGCTTCTATAGGGTGTTCCAACGCTCGCGTGACACTGCTCTCTCCTCAAAGCTCTTCGTCTCGAACAGCACCATCGTAGCGTGCCAGGCGGTCCAGGTGCACCACCAGCATCTGCTCGGAGTCTCAGCCAGAAGTAGCGCTGCCGTAGTTTGTCAATCGTTCGGTTCGCTCCCAGGTGTCCTCCCGAAGTACCGGCGTGCACTTCTTTCAGGACTTCCGGGACCTTACTCCGGGGAAGTACCAACTGCTCTCTCTGCGTCTTCCCATCGGGTGATTCCCATACCCGGAACAGCACGCCCTCTCTGGTCTTCAATGAGTCCCATTGGGCCCAGTACGACCTGTAGGTTGCGCTCCTCGGTGCGATGTCCTCCCAGGTTGGTCTCGTCCCTGCCTCCACTTCCCTCAAGAGTGGCCCCAAGTCTGCGTCCGCCAGCTGCTCCCTCCTCAGGCCTGCGCTATCCCAGCCTTCAGCAGGCACTGCCACAACTACTCGGACTGCTGCGGCACGCTCCTTCTCTTCCACTCTTGTGCACTGGCCGCACTCTTCTGGACAGGGTCTTCGGGACATGGCGTCTGCGTTACCGTGGCTCTTCCCTCTACGATGTTCCGAGGTGAAGTCGTACTCCTGCAGCCTCTGGACCCAACGTGCCCTCTGGCCTTCCAGGTTCTTAAAGCTCAATAGCCAGGTTAGGGCGGAATGGTCAGTCCTCAGGTGGAATGGCTGACCGTACAGGTGCTTATGGAAGTGCTCCAAGGTCTTTACTACCGCCAATAATTCTCGTCGGGTGACGCAGTAGTTCTTCTCTGCCTTGGATAGCGTCTTGCTGTAGTAGGCTATCACCCGCTCATGGCCATCCTGGATCTGCGATAGGACACCTCCAATGCAATGATCGCTGGCATCGGTGTCCACAATGAAGGCGCCACCCGGTTGTGGGAAACCCAAAATTGGAGCACTGCACAGGGTCTCCTTTAGGTGCTGGAAAGCGTTTTCGGCGTCCTCTGTCCACACATAAGACCGGTGTTCCTCCGTCAGGCGGGCGAGGGGTTTTGCGATGTTGTCAGCCTTTTCCTCTAAATCATTAAGGCGGTCGTCTACTTGACCCATCCGCTTGCCCAGATTCGTGACGTCATCCCTCATGCCGGCCAACCGTTCCTCAAACTTGGCGGCGAGTACCTCGTTCGCCTCCTTCATTTCCGTGGCCAGACTGTCGTTCGCTGCCCTGATTTCTGTGGTCAATTCGATCTTTATTTCTTCCGTCTTCGCTGTTATTTCGGCCTTCATTTCCATCATCTTCTCCAAAAAATTTTCCAATGCCGCGTCCATGGTTGTAATGTTCGGTTATGTTATCTTCCCGCTTCCTGACACCAGTGTGACTTTGTGGGTTCGTGAAATGAAAAGTCCAATTTCACCACTCAAAAAGGTTCTTTATTTCCACCGACTTACAGTTAAACTCTTGCCAATTACACAGAATTACGTGCTGCACACAATTACAATTCACCAGTTCGTCCGTTACAATTTCACTTGTCCTCGCGATTACGTAAACTCCGATACACATACACAGTTACGTACAGTCTTCCGTTGCACAATCTTCTCGTTCATTAACACGTCACTGACTAACTCTTACACCAAGAACTGCGACTGTCTCCTCACTCTCTCCTCGTGCACAACGTGTAGCTTATATAGTGTATGCTTGCCGATCTCGAAGGTTCCCCAGTAGATGAAAGATCCCGTAATTTCGAGAACACAGGTGGAACAGAAACAGACGGCACAATGATGTTTTTCTCCCGGCCATCGCCTGTCACCACTATAAGACAAACGAGGGGAGGGTGTGGCTAACACGGACCTCCCTTGCTGTCCGCTCCCAGCTGCTTCTATAGGGTGTTCCAACGCTCGCGTGACAATAGCAAAGTCGTTAAAAATGTTTAGGCTTCTGTATTCAAAATTCTTAGTCATTTAAAAAACTTTAGTTTGACTTTATAACTTATTTGTTACACAAAATCTGGAATATGCATCTATTATTTGGAATCCTAAGACGATAAAGCCTGCCAGTATAACACAAAAAGTACAGTCAAAATTTTAAAAATATATACTGTTTAAAAGAACTGGATACCCCAGACTCACAAATTATGAAACCCTTTTAAAAATATTTGAATTTAAAGCTTTAAATTTCAGAAGAGACATTATGCGATCAATATTTCTGTACTAAGTATTGCATTCCATTATAGCAAATATGTTCCCAGTAAAAAAAGCAAATTCAAGAGGCTTTTCTTCACATCTAGAGTAAATGCAGTAATCCATAAAAATTCACCATTGTATAGAATTATGTAACAATTATGCAACAAGTTTCATTATTTCAATGTAGATATCTTCATGTCTCAAAATCAATTAAAAATATAATTATTAACTACTTTTTCGCAATTACGTACTAATGCCATATTCATTTTCTTGTTTGTTTCCTTTATATAATTGATTCTAATCCTTTTTTTCTCTTTTTAGATTATCTTGTGCTCATTTATATTTCCCTTGTTTGTTTCTAGTGTGTAGCAATGTTACTACTGTATACATCCACACATCTATGATGAACATTATGATTGGGCTTAGGCCTGTTATGTTCATAAAAATAAATTTCAAAAAATTACCAAAATAAAATTAGGTAGTTGGGAAATAATGGATACGTTCAAAATGGGTCAAAGGGGTCTGAAGCCCAGACCAGTTATTATTAGACTTACAATGAAAACAAAATGGACAATGCTTTTAAACCTTTCATGATATGGTCGTCATATGATGTCCATGTTAAAATACGTGAGAATCAATATGGTCGTGCATAGATATCCTGAGCATCCATGCATTTAATGCTTATTTAATGCCAATTATTTTAATCTTTCTCTTTTAAAGAAATTTAAATTATATAAAACCTTTAAAGGTTTCTTTTTTAATGGTACACCTCAAAACATGGATAAACACACAAGGGCACACCTTCACCTGCCTCGGTAGCGTAGATGGTAGCATGTCTGCCTCACGTTCAAGAGGTCCCGAGTTCGAATCTCGGTCAGGATGAGTTACCTGGATACGGTTTTTTCCGGGGGTTTTCCCTTATCCTTCAAGACGAATGTCGGGTAACTCTAATCTCCATGGACCCTGGACTCATTTGAGCACCATTTCATCCAATTCATTCACCGACCGATATAACTTAACGTTGGGGCGGACGTAAATTACAAAAAAGGGGGCACATCTTCATCTTCATGGCAAATCATACAGTTTTCCTTGTGAACTCCTTTTTTGCAGCATACAAGACATTTTCGAAATAGGCTTGATGCTTTTTCTGCGGGCGATATCCTTTTAGAAAAGTGTTTTCCTTCAAGTATGAAGGTTGCTGGAGTGGTAGATTTCTTATCCATAGTATGAAGAGGCCTATGAATGTTATAGTGCTCAATTAGGCTGCAAACTATTGATATGCAAAAGTCTAGTTAGGTCACTGTCTTGTATGAGTTGAGAGCTCTACAAATTACTCAAGTTGTATATGGTTCTATACAGCTGGTGTAAAAATACATTTTTATACCATTTAATCATTTTGATAAAGAGGGATATGCTTATAATACATGATCTACTAGATGCACACCACCTATTTTTGATATGTTATTTTCCAAAAACTGGAGCAGCTAGCATGCCATCTGTAGACGGGTACATTTCTAATGTAGGTTTATGAATAACATGCACACTATTCACTTCTGAATTTTCCTATTAGGCTCTAAATTGTCTTTAGAGTTCAGGTCTTCCTTACACTATCTGTTTCTGTAATAGTGACAGACACTAAGTCAGCAATAAAAAAAATTGTGAAAATGTCAGTTGGACGCCTGTCAGAAGTTAGCTGTACACCAGAGGCCACGCTTGTGGAAATATGCCTACTTGTGCTTTGAGTTATTTTGACTACTCCACAATTCTGACTCTTCACCAACACCTGAAAGAAGTGGATAATTTTCTTCCTCATTGCTAACTATATCTTCAACACCTCCCTCAAAATCTTAAAACTTGCCATCAATATCAAAGTCAGTCAAATAGCAAAAATTCCCCTACATGTTCTGAAGTGATAACAGAAGCCCGTAAACATCCTAAGGAAGCTAATTTATTTGCTACATTACTAGGATAAGCCATTGTTAACTTTGAAATGTAGCAATTTCAAATGTGCTATTCAGTTAACTCCCAATAGCTGAAAGAAATTACTCTGAACATCAAGAATATCTAAATAACTAAATTACTGAGTGAAAGCAACAGCTGCATAAGTTTACCATCAAATTCAGTTGTGAAATGCGCTTAAGAGGTACATCAGATGCTGACACAGAGGTTTCTTTCTTTACGGCACGTGTGTGACATAATATATAAAACCTTGAACTGGAGAACAGATTACACAGCTAATATACACATATCGTTTGTATATACGAGTACACAGAACAAAATGACTTACAAATTAGATGTGTTTGATGCAAAGAATGGCTTTTGCTACAGTGAAAAAAAAAATGAAATTTCTAGATTTGTAAATCTCGTCTGTGCGTTATTGATACCGTAGTTATATACTGCCTTTAATGGGCTTTAAACCAGTTTTTGTTTCATTAAAATATCTTTATATATATAAGATAGAAGTGTGAATATATAGAACCATTTTTACAGCATTTAACAATTTAAATGTCTTGTGGTGTTTATTGGGTAAGCATTCCCAGCCCATGCAAGATTTAAATGGCTATCGCTGAAGTGGTTAAGTACCAGCTAATTAAAAGGGACAAAAACATTTATAGAACATGATAATGGAAAGAAAGACATAGATCAGAAATACATTGTTAAGGGAAACAAATATTGTGAGGGCTAGAGGAGAAAATCCTTTTGTAAGGGAATTTAGCTTTGTGAATTAATGGAAGGAAACCGAATACATGTCAGATTAGTACAAAATGTGTGTCAGAAGATGAGCAACGCAAACGTGAGAGTACAACAACAAGAGAAAGGACCCCGAGTACTGATAGAGAAGGAAAAAGGAGGGTAAGAGATGGGGAGGTGAATGACAAATGTCATTTAAGTATACATCATCATCCAAAGAAGTTATGTCAAAGAAACAGCTGACTGAAGAATCATGCAAATGGCCTTAGAAGCACCTGCAGGAATTGAAGTATGGAGGAAAACAGGACTGAAAACCAACTAGAAAACAGGATTTTATTAACACCAGGAGGTAGCATCATCCAAATGGTAGAATATGTGAATGGGAAAGCAAAAACTGCTAAGATTAC
Organism: Mantis religiosa; assembly: GCA_030765055.1. Classification (NCBI taxonomy): domain Eukaryota; kingdom Metazoa; phylum Arthropoda; class Insecta; order Mantodea; family Mantidae; genus Mantis; species Mantis religiosa. The sequence goes on from CM060950.1 coordinate 187,407,905, forward strand.
CAGGAGTAAAGCAAAACCGCATCAATTTACAATTAAGAGAAAAGGATCTTATATGCAAAAGAACTACGGGTTATATCATGAAACAACAGAGGTTTGTGGGAGAAGTTCAGGAATGGGAAAATCACAAATTTTAAATCTAGCAGATGTGGTAAGTATAGTTGAGATTTGGGTAATATATGATGCAATGGTGAATTTCATTGGTTTTAATTTCATGAAAAATGTAGTATTAAAAGGAGATATAAAAGTTGTGGGTCAGAAGGAGAAGGTCTGCTAGCCAGAAACAACTTACAAATGAAAGTGAAAGTGTGTCAACATTTAGGTAAAATATCAATCTTATGGTGTTCTTAGTGGTGTATGAAAAAACGATGCATGTATGGTAAGGTATAACCTGCTGAGTACTTGGGAATTTTAATAACCATATTTATTTAGCAAGCTATAGCAAAACAACGTGGAACTACTAATTATAAATTCATACAAAGGTTTCATAATAATTGGTGACTTTAATGCAAGAATGGGGAAAAGTAAAATTCAATTTATATATCTTAAAGCTGAGTTAGAAGGGAAAGTGAGTGAGATGGTTAGAAGAAGGACTAAAGCTAAAACAACAAATAGTGAAAGTAAAAAACTAATGGTTTTGCAAGTTTAATTTGGCATTATGCAATGGAGCGAAAGGGGAGGATGATGATGGAGAGTTACTGTTAATACCAATGGTCAAATTGTACTAGTTTATATTCTACAATCTTATATTTAGATGAATATCTTATTAATTTTGAGGTGGTCAATATAGACAGCTGTAGGAGAATCAGCTATGATCTGTCCTAGAGAAGATTTATACAGGGATTTGGAGGAAAGGGTCCAAAATGGGGGTAACAGGAGGGAAAGTTGCTCCAAAAGAATTAAAGTTTAAAGTAGTATGTGCAAGAACTGAAATAGAAAAGTGATTAAAGGAATTTAATGTGACAATTACAGTACATGGGTGCATACAAGATGTGTGGATAATGATCTGAGTGATTTCAATGAAGATGACATGTGGCAATGCAAGCCATGCATTAGAGAAGTCTAAGATGCTCAGTACAAAGCAGATATTGAAACCAAAGAAAGGATAATTGCACTTCTGCAAGAGGATATTAAAACCCTCAAAGGGAAAAACATTGCAATAAAATGAGAAACAAACTCAACATAGTGAAATGTATAGCTTACAAAGAAAGTAAGAACGGAAGGTCTACTAATTATAGGTATTCAGATTTCATTTGTACAATAAAGCAAATGCAAGGGATAATGAGAAAACACAGATTTAGTATTTTATCAAAATTGAATGTTATTAATGATAAGAGATATTGAGGGAACAGAAATCAACAAGTTCAACAACGCAAGTATAACCTCAATAAACGTTGATATATGTGAAGGAACATCGAGGTAAACAATATCAACGCTTAAGTGGGAAGATCATGGGATCAGGAAGATAGAAGAACCTAGTGATTGTGTAATAGTGTTTGGTGAATCCATATTAAAGCATGTAAATGTAAGCAGTGCAAACAAAGTAAAAGTTTATAGGGCTATAAGGTCTATGCAACTTTGTAAGAAAATAGAAGAGCAACAAAATTCTAATACAAGTAAAGTTATAGTACTACATGTAGGCACAAATGACTTTAGAAACTCAAATAGTGCAGATGAAGTGATGGTGAACTGTATAATTTAGTGCAATCTACAAAAAAGAAATTTCCAACAGCACGTGCCGTTTTAAACAGTGTAACTAAAAGGTGAAATGTTCAACAAAGCTACATCAAGCAAATAAATGAAAACTTAAGGTGGATCTGTACTAAACTGCATGCAGTGTACTTTGATGTAAATAAATACATACATGATTCATGTCTTGGCAGATATGGTCTGCCTCTCAATAGAAAATGTTCCTATATAATGGAGAAAGCTATAAAGTAATTGAGTTATGTGTTCAGGAAACTTGTAACATGCACAGTTCATGGTAATGATAAAACAAATGAAACATCCATTCAACAGCATTCAATTAGCAGTAATCAATACCACAGGGAAAGTTCAAAATAATGTGAATAATATGTCTGACTTGCAAGTAAAAATGGTTACAACTACTGAAAGAACTAATCTAAATACTTCTAATAAAAAAAAAATGTAAAATACAGGCTAGACTATTTACAGTTATGCATCTGAATATTCAGCAAAACGCTGGCTCTTGAACAGCTAGTTAATGAATTAAATCCTCATATTTGTATCATTACTGAACATGTTAAAGGAACAATTAAAGCTTTGTAGAATTGCAAATTATAAAATCACTAATGCTTTCGTTAGGTCAGCATTTAAATGTAGTGGTTTTTTTATACTGACACACTCCAATGTAACAGTAAAAAACTTAAATTTAAGCAATTTTTGCATTGAAAAAGTATTTGACGTGGTAGGAATTCAGAGTAAGTATGAAAGGTGTCATACTGTGCTTATTTGCATATAAAGGTTACCAAGTGCTCCATTAAAAGAATTTTTTAAACAGCTTGATTTAATCCTGAGTAAATATGTGGTAAGTAATACAAAAATAATTGTGGCTGAAATATAGACCTAAATTATAGTGATAACAATTATAAACAGCTAAGTGATATGTTTAATACATAGGTATAACAAATGATTTAATCAAAGAGCTAACAAGAGCAACTCAAATATCCTCTAGCTCAATAGATCATATATCTACAAATATAGAGGATGTTGATGAACTACACCAAAATAATTTCAGCAATTGCAGACGTGACTAATATAAGCAAGTTGAGATAGGCAATACATGTTCTGCAGTTAAACATAACACAGTTAATTGCCTCAAACTTAACTGGCATCAGATGCTGATAAGTTGGTATTTACACAATGTGGGTGAAATTACTGGATTAGAAAGTCTTTAACATTGCTTCCCAAGTATAGAAATATTGATTCATAGAAGCTTGTTATTGGTGTTCTCAAGATTTAATGCCTCAAGATCTCTCAAATCTCGAACTAATCACCTGCCAGTGCGACACTGAACAGCAATTAATGCACACTGTAGCCTACTCTAGTGGTATTTCTGTAACTGTTCTGGTGGCCCAATTACTAATGCTGAAAACTGATGTTTTAAAGGTCATCAGTTCGGTTCCTGTCATGTACTTAGCTTTTTTTTTTCTTTGCCTTCTTAACCGCTTCGCCGATGGCCATTTAAATCCTTCAGGGGCCGGCAACGGATACCCAATAAACAGAACAGGACATTTAAATTGTTAAATGCTGTAAAAATGCATCATAAATACAATTCCGTATCTTCCGTATTTATTAAGTTATTTAAACGAAACAAAAACTGGTTTAAAACTCATTAAAGGCAGTATAAATCTACTGTAACAATAAAGTAGAGACTACATTAATAAATTGTTGAAATTTCACTACTTTGTTTCACTGTAGCAAAAGCCATTCTTTGTGCCGAACGCGCCTAATATGTGAATCATTTTGTTTTGTGTGTATACGAGCCATAGTATGTATGTATAGCTACGTAAGCGACTTCTCAGGTTCAAGTTTAGTTTATTTATGCTATGCCAAGCGATAATATGACGAGAATATGTTGCGTCACACACTCACACACTGGAATGAAAACTCTGTCAGCATCTGTTATTACAGTGTTTCTCAACCAAGGTTTCTAGTAGCCTTATGCAGCAGTTTTCGCTCTGTATTTCAGTTATTTATACTCTCTCTTTGTTCAGTGATTTCTTGTAGCTATCAAGAGCTAAATGTATGGCACATTTGAAATTGTTAAATTTCAATGTTAACCATGGCTTATCCCGGTAATGTAGCAAATAAATTAGCTTGGGTATGATGTGTACAGGCTTCTGATATTACTGTAGAAAATCTGGAAGATTTGTTGTACGATTATGAAGGAGATCTTTAGGACATACGTAGCAGTGACGTGTACTGGTCTACAGCTGGCATGTTATCTACTCCATTGTTTGGGGAAATGGCGGGTCAAATATGCGTGATACGGATCAGCTATTACCAGCTATCCCTCTTTACGGAAAAGAGTTAAATGGTAAAAAAAAAGTATTTTTATACCACTGGATGTAACTATGCACAGTTGTTTAGTAATTTTCAGAGCTGTAAAAGACATTCATCTACCTGTACTTGCGCGTATAAAGAGCTCGTAACCTAATTGAGTATTATAATACTCAGAGGCCTCTTTATACTAGGGGGTAGCAAAATTCACCACATCATCCCTCATACTTGAGAGAAAACACTTTCCTAAAAGTATACCACCCACACCCAAAAAAATTGTAACCATTTCGAAAATGTGTAGTGTGTTGCGAAAAAGAAGTTCGCAAGGAAACCAATATTATAGGGTGTGAATCTGCAGATGTGGCCTTGGGTGTTTATCCAGGTTTGGAGGTGTACAATTCAAAAAGAAACCTTTAAGGATACGTTTACATTCCTTATAGAACTAATTTAAATTTATTGTAAAACAGCAAGATTAAAATAATTGGCGTTACATGAGCATTAAATGCATGTATGCGCAGGACGTCTATACACGTCCATATCGGTTTGGGGCATTTTAACTTGGACGTCATATGACGTCCATATCGGTGAAAGGGTTAATGCGTACCTCCGAAAAGGATCTAATTACCAGAGTAATAGCAGCATATGAAGTTATTCGAAACACACAAGGAATTTTGGACAGAGTATGACTATTATTCTTTCACCGCTGTCAACTTCGCACTGAAAAAACACAGGTTGTAATTTCGAGCATTTCCTGTAAACCTTATGCAAAGACTTGCATTTAATTTTTATTTTATGTATGTTCATTCACCCTTTAAACCGCCTCCCATTTATACGTACAGCATGTAAAAGTATTAAGTAGGATTCAACGTTTGTTAGAAAGAATTGTAATTAATTGCGCAGACAAGATGAAATTACTCTGCAAAATACATACATTAAATTAAATGCAAAATCCTGACATTAAATTCTCCATTTGACTTGTATAATGTCAGGACGGCATGTTGGCCATGGTAGCTCAATGGGTTAGAGCGACTGGACGGAAACCAGGAGATCCATGTTTCAAATCCCTGCCATGACATTGAATTTTTCATGTTGACTCTATCCATCAAAAACCTTAGCCTATAAACGGCTAGTGTGGAGAAATGATTAATTTCCATCAATTAACTAAAATAATAAGAGTTAAATGATGACGCCTGGGACTCACGTACTTACGATAGTAAGTCGCCACAAACGGTGTATCTCGGATGCGAGAGCCCCTAGTGGTTTACTGGGGAAATATACGAGTCAAATGGAGAATTTAATGACAGGACCACATGCTGGCCATGGTAGCTCAATGGTTAGAGCGACTGGATGGAAACCAGGAGATCCGTGGTTCAAATTCCGGCCATGGCATTGAATTTTTCAAGTTGACTCTAGCCATGTATATGGTGTGTTACCCACCAATAATTCCAATAATGTTTAAGGTTATGATACTAGGACTGTGTGTCATTTTCTTTTCAATATTCTATTGCCTTGATTTTGTGTAGGATTTGTTGGTATCTGTCGTAACAAAGGATTAGTATGTTGTAGAAATGAGTTGTATAGTCTTTTATAGCTCTCTCAGAGGACTGCAGATACCTACAGAACATCTTGATATTCAGAGTAATTTCTTTCAGCTATTGGGAGTCACTATGGAGAGTGGTGTTATGAATGTACCATGGTGCATCAGCTATGATTCGTAAATATCTGTTTTGTAGGGTTTGAATTCTTTTTGTGTGTTAAAGAAGCAGATCCCCATACTGCAGAACCATACTGCCATAAAGGTCGAATGAGAGAAGTGTATAGCAACAGCTTGTACTGCAGAGCTAGAGATGACTTTCTTGCAAATTATTGGCATCAGAAGAAATATGTAGTCTTATTTTCTGTACTAAATGTGTGATGGCCTATAATTTGTTGGATGCTTTCTGTCTCTGTCTGGCTTGGGCATTATTAGTATAATGGCATGCTTCCATTTTTGAGGGAAATATGTTAAACGAAGAATCACACTGTCAACATAAGTCAACTGAAGTAATGTTTTCTTTGGCAAATGTTCCAGTAAAGGTTGTACAATTAAATCATAACCAGGAAATTTCTTCTTAGGAGACCTTTTTATTGCATTTCTTACCTGTGAAGTTGTGAATAAAGTCCTGAAAGGTGACAGTTGCAGAGGCTGAGAGGTACTATCTTCTACTTCACTGGAAAATTCCGGATCTAAGCTAAAGTTGGATTGAAACTCTTAACTGAGCTGCTCTGAGGAAAGCTCAGCCTTTTCTTCAGGAGAGGAATACCATTTATTGTTATGTTTCAGTGGTGGTATTGGTGAATATTGTTTATTTATTGTTTTTTCTTCTCCATAAGGATCCATAAGGATCTATCTTGCATGTTACGCATTTGCAATTGAGTCTCCAACCTATTGCAATATTCTTGCTGTAATGACTTTTTAATGCCTGTTGTATTTGGTTTTATTTTCAGTGTATTTTGTTTGTTTCCATGGTCTTCTATATTGCCTTTTTAAGCTATGTAGATACTCCACAGTAGAGGAAATGAATACTCTCATCTTGCCTTTAGTGCCCTGTGGGTATTTACTTGCTATATTTGCAGCATACTGAATATTTCTTATAATCTGTGTGACAGCAACACCAATATCAATAGTTATTTTAAAAGATAAATGTAATTCCGTTAAATGTTGCAGAGTTGAGGTAAAGACTTTCCAGTCAAATGAATATTTCACTACCTAAGGAGGACTGCTTTCACTTATTCCATTTAGACTCATAGTAGTAATAACAGAATAGTGGCCACAGCTTAGGTCATACAGAACTGGAGGTTTGGAGCACATATTATGTGTTTTTCGATAAAGAAGTCCAAAACATCAGGCGTGCCTCCATCTAAGGGATGGAAAGTAGGTTCAACTGGAAATATAGCTTCCAAATTTAGTTGATAAATAGTATAGTGAAGCAGTGTTCCTCTAGGATTTGTGGTATTAGAACCCCATCTCAGATGTTTACTGTTAAAATCACCTCCAATTAAACATGGTGCTCTATTTCATGTACAATTCCCCAAAAGTCTGTTGGTAATTTTATTTGCTGGAGCTGAATAAAATGATGCAATTTATTCTTTTTTATTATTTAAGTTCAGTTTCATTAGGGAGATTTGATATTCAACCTCATTTATATGTGGCATTTCACTGTGATACACACTTTAATAAATATTGCTGAACCTCCTTTCCTTGTATGGCTTGGATGATCAGTTCTATATGTTTTGTAACCTTGTATGTTGAAATGTATTTCAGGTGCTAATTTTGTTTCAATGGCTAAAGCACGTCTATTTCATATGTGTTAAGAAAATCAAACAACTCATGGTATTTATTAATTCCCATGCAATCCCATGTGCATATGCAAATTTTTCTGCATTAGAGCACATTAGCGGTTTAATAAAACAGGAATTATCTGGGTTAGGGTTTGAATTAATGGTTGTAGAAGTGACAGTAGCGCATCTATTTTGATCATTAATGTGTTTACATCATTGGCATTTGCTTGTTTCTGTGCTACTTCGGCATATGATTTTGTGGGAACATTACTGCATGCTTTAAAGGGTGTGTTGCTTGTAAATGTGACGTCATTTCATTACGCTAATGCTGAAAGAGAGAACCACTGTTTCAGCTCCAAAGACCTGTTTATTCTGCTGATTCAAGACTGATTTAGAAATACTTTGCAGTTTCAAGTGTACTGGACACCCTCTATAATTTGCAGTATGGGTACATGCAGATGTTAAATGAAGTCCATCACATTTTACACATCAAGGTCGTTTGTGGCAATAATTTTTGCTGTGTCCAACTCCTGACAACTGCTACATTGTATAATACTATGTTTTGGGTTAGGTGGTTCAACTTTTACAACAGCGGAGTACAATTGTATTACATTGTAGATATTTTCATTGTTAAGATAGGTTTCAGACCAACAAAGAATAATGGTAACTGCAATTTTGTGACAGGATGGTGCATAGGGATCATTTCGATTATTTCATATCCCAGAGAGGTTAATTCTTCTATGTCCATTTTAACATCACAGAATGGGTGCAGTCCGAGTATTACTACTACGAAGCTCCGCTCGCTTTTTATTTTATATGTGTAATACTGGGCTTCATTTTTGTAAAGTTGGCAATAGTTTTTCTGTAGCCTTCTGCTGAATCAAAGCAAAATTTGACTTTCTGAGTATCGATGGCAATGTGTTTAAAACATCCAATACTTTCTTTTTTGAGTGAATATATCACAGTATTCATATTAGTGATATTATTTACCTATATCGGAGGTGGTCTCATTGGTTTTTCCACTAAAGATGGTGGCTTACCTGTGGTTTTTTCTTCATCTTGATCTAGATCTGCCAGAGGTGCAAATGGATTAAGTGTAACAGATTGTGATGTTTCTGTCCTTTTCCATTTTGATGCATTAATGCTATCTTCATCAGTTTCCATGATAGATGGGATACCAGTTTAGAGGTTATGTTGAAATAACACAAATATCTCAAACAAGGCAAACTTATGCCCCTTGCTAACACTTCCATAACAAGAACAGTCACTAACTGAACGAATCAACTTATAAAATAAATTAACTTAACTCAATATATAAATAAATGATGTTATAATCTTCTTACACACAAAATTATAGTGACTGCCTTCTAGATCCATCAAACTACCATTTTGCTCAGATTGTAGATAATTTATCAAGAATTATAACTAAAAATAATAACAAATAATAATTCCTTAATACAATGAGGATATATTTAATTCATCCTGAGGAAATGAAAAATGGGATATGTTATGTAAAATATTTAAGTACCATTTTGATATTTTCAGCCCCATTAAAACAACATATTCCAATCAAATTAGCGATAAGAAAAATAAATTGTTATTTGATAAACAAGCACTTAAGTTAAAAGTTCAGATGAAGGATATGAATGAATTACATTAATCTACTAATTCAGAGTACTACACAAATAAATATAAACATATAAAACATCTATATCTAAAGAGCCTAAAAAAAATTAAGGTATAATAATTTAATGGTGAAATTAGATAATTCTGATGTTAGCAAAACCTGCTTGGAAAGTAATAAAGGACGTAAGAAAAGGTAGGCTGAAACACAAATTTGGAATTAAACCAAAATGGGAAATTAGTGAATGATCCAAATATACTAATTGAAAAAATGAATTCATTCTTTGTTGAAGTTGTCAAACCCAATAATAGTGTTTCAGAAAATATATATTGTGACTTTGTGAGTTCGTAGAATTAAAAGTCTAGTTTGCAGAAATTCAAAATGCTCTTTATTTCAGTAGAAAGACGTTTTGTGCACCCCTTACAGGTTCTAAAAGTGACGTGTCACACACACAGTAGTCTCTGGTTGCTTCACCACACATAAACAAATGAACAAAATCACTCACGGTAAACTTCAAAGGTCCACAATTAACAGTTCTCGACTCACAACTCCATTAACAACTGAACAACTGCATTGAAAGCTGTGGCACTTTTATATCTCCAGTCACTGTTTCTAGAAATTAGTGGAATGCTCCATAACAATAAAGACGGCAAGAAAAAGATGAAACTTCCAGACATCTGTCTCTTTCTTTCTCTGTTTCGGCAAGCTTTTATCTCCGTGCTGCACTATCTGCCTCTCTCGCGTGCCGGCTGCGCCCGCCACAACAATGCCTCGCGACACTGCTCTCTCCTCAAGGCTGGTCATCCCGAACAGCACCATCGTAGCGGATCAGACGATCCAGGTGTACCACCAACATCTTTCCTCGGAGCACCCTCAGGATGTGGTAGACCAGTGTTTCTCAAACTCTTCTGCCTCAAGGACCCCCTTATCATCTAATAAATTGTTCACGGGCCCCCATAGTTTGGCAACTCAATATATATGAACAAGTCAACTTTTGGTTGAATTTTATAATTGGAATTTAAATAATTGCTGTATGTATAATTTAAGATGTTTTCTTGTATAATAATAAATTAAAAAATTAAAGTTAAAATAAATAAAATGAACTTGTGAATAAAATGTATTTTAACTAAATATATATATTAAATTGTATTTATTAAAATTCATTATTTTTTTTTTACTTTGAAGTAAATTTTATACAAGTTTGCCTAAATAGATTTTTATTTCACTTTAGCCTTACATCAGTAAAAATTTGAAATACCACACTCTTTGGATTACCCGAGGATTAATAATATTAAACACAATATGTTAAAAATGAATTTATTTTCCATGTAAAGAAGCCATTTTTACATATATAAAAAAGTTATTCATAATGTTCTGAATCCACCATTTGACCATTTCAACAAAGTTAGTATTGGGTTACTAAAAAAATCAGTTTATGTGGAAAAAGCTTTAAACATTGTTCAGTGGAATATATTAATGTGAACAATGAACTGTGTTTTTGACTGAATAAGCTCAGTTAAGCTGGGCTTAATGTTGGTGATTTTTAGTCTTAAGTCAGTTTCTACATTGGCACTCAATGGCTTGATGTTGCACAAAACTGAAAATGTTTGCTTGCACAGATAGGTGGTTGGGAAGGGCACAATATACTGAAGTGCTTTGGTAGCAAGTTCATTAAATTCACTCTGCAACAGAAATCGAAATTTTGCAACTTCAATTTCCTGGTATACAACATTCCATCCTTTGCTGTTAAGTAACTATTAGTTGGTCCTGTTCTTTTCCCAAAAGGCTATCAATGCTGCTGCCTATGTCTGGAAAGGATACTTTATCTACTCATTCTGATCATCTGCTGGTGCTGTAAAGTACTTCTTCAAAGCTTTTAATAGGCCATTCAGGTGTTCTACTATGGCTTCTTCAAAATTTTTAGGCAAAGTTTCTTCTGATAAAGTCAGAAATTGTTCCAAAATAGCAAAGGAGCCTAAGCATTTCTATTCTACACAACCTTTCCACACTTGAAATTTTCCTGTCTTTGCTTCAATTTTCTCATGTACCATTAAAACATCTGGTTTTAGTCCTTGCAGTTTTTGGTTTAGTTCATATAAGTGTGGGAAGATGCTAGCTAGAAATGCCACTTTGCACAACCATTCAAAGTCACACAGTTGTTTGCTCAGGAGAAACATTTTGTGCTCACGTAATTCAAAAAATCGTGAAGGAACATTTCCATAAGAAAGCCACTGAGCGTCTGTGTGCAAGAAGAGTTATTTATGTTCGCTTACCATTTCTTCACATATTTTCTTGAATATCCGTGAGTTAAGAGGACAGGCTTTAATGTAGTTCAAAATTTTAACCAACTCTTCTAATGTTTCCTTCAAATCTGGCAGAATTTTTTTTACAACCAGAGCCTCTCTATATATCGAGCAATGAGTCCATTTAATATCAGGGTTGACAGCTTGAAATCGAGCTTTCAATCCAGCGCTGTGTCCAGACATCACTGTGGCCCCGTCGGTGCTCATGCCTACACAAACTTTCCATTCAAGACCTTGCTCTGAAATAAATCCATAAAGTGTCTTAAAGACATCCTCAGTAGTGTTATGCAAGATTTCTCTACTAAACAATAGGTCTTCAACAAGCTGTTTCTCGTGTTCGTAACGTACAAAAGTTAACAAATGAGACTTGTCGGTGAAATCAGTAATTTCATCAAGTTGTAAAGCAAATATTGTTGTTGACTTTAGCCTCATAATTAGCTGGTCCAGGACATTTTGAGACCTATCAACAATTCTACGTTTAACTGAATCATTTGATAGTGAGACTGTTCAGCTCTTTGGCAGCTGAGTCGCCAATCATTATGCTGCACAACTTTTTAGCTGCTGGAAACATTAATTCCTCTGCAATGTTAAAAGAGGCTTGTCACTTTTAGCAATGAGTAGCGCTACTTCATAGGAAGTTAGTGTTGCTTTTCCACTACTGGTTCCAGTAGACATTTTTTCTATTCTAGATTTACCAATTCAATCCGGATGTTTCGTCTCTAAATCTCTTTGTGGCTTAGCAGGCTTCATTGTGTACATCATGACACAAAACACATTGAGGTTTTTGTTCATCTTCAGTTCTAGCTCGAACAAATCCGATACTTAAATATTCTTCGATGTATTTTCGCCATTTTGCTTTTCGCAGATCGGCAGAACAGCAACTAGTTAAACTAGTAGGCTTACTAATACAACTTGCCTCTTGATTGGGAGTTATTGTAGGCTTTCGTTTAATTGATCCAGTCTGCAATCAACGACTCATGTTGAACGATGCGAATAAATTCTCATGATTCACAACAATTGCAAACTGTCAGAATAATCAAACACTATCACCACTGGCTTCAAACGCAGCGAGAACGGCTGGTTTGCTGTTTGTTGAGCATGCGTACGTGTAGTCGGTGCCGGTGACAGTGCTGACTCAGTCCTGCGCGAGCAGGCTTGGATGACTTCATCCGCACTGCAGATAACCGCTCACGCTCAGTACAGTTTCGTCGATGCTGTTATAATGCTGTACTACACGCTCCCTACTGTTACGCTGATTGCGCCTCTCAGCTGCATCACATCACATCATTACGACATAGCTGCATAAAAAATGTTGTATGCAGTTCGACACCGAGCAGCTAAGTGACTCAGTGAATACAATTCTACATTTTCTATAGTTTTAATTCAACATTATAACTTGACTTAAGGGACACTCGGAAATATCCTCGCAGACCCCCGAGGGTCCACAGACCACACTTTGAGAAACACTGCGGTAGACCACATCATTAACTCTCTTTACCACCTGGTACAGCCCTTGCCACGGCTGTTGAAGTTTCGGGCAGTGTCCCTTGGTCCGGGTAGGGCGGTACAACTAGACCAGATCACCTTGCTGGAATCCTTGGCTGTTGGCTTGCCTGTCGCACCAGGTCTGCATGCGGTCGCTCACCATCTGGATGTTCTGACGAACCATCTCATACATGTGGAGATAGTCCACGAAGCCCTCCACATACTCTGTTGCTGGCTGTTTCGCTTCTACGGGGGGGGGGCTCTCAAAAGCCAGGTCACAAGGGAAGCGTAACTTAGGGCCGAAAAGTAAGCTTGCCGGCGTCATCCCAGTGGTGTTGTGTGTTGAAGAGCGGTAGGCCAGCAAGAACAATGGCACTGTGACGTTACAGTCTCGCTGATGGCTGGCCACGACTTTCCTCAGATGTTCTTCTAGGGTCTTGACGTACCTCTCGACCATGCCGTGCGAATGCGGATGTAGATGTGTTGTGGAGGTCTTGTTAACCCCAAGTCTTTCCAGTGCCTCATTCATCAGGCTAGACCCAAAATTGGTGCCCTGGTCACTGTGGAGCTCTAACGGAACCCCAAAACGGCAGAACAGTTGCTGCACGAGGCAGTCGCTGATCGTCTTCGCCTCCTGATTTGGGATGGTATACACCTCCGGCCACTTCGTAAAGTAGTCCACGGCCACCATTAGGTACTTGTTGCCTCGGTCGGACACAGGGAATGGTCTAGCTATGTCGACAGCGATGCGTTCGAAAGGCACTCTAACGTTGTACTGCGGCATGCGACACCGGCTCCTAGTTTGGGCACTGCGACCTGCCGCGCACACGTGACATTGACGGCATCATCTCTCAGCGTCTGTTTGGAGCCTGAGCCAGTAGTAGCACAGTCGGAGTTTGTCGATCGTTCGGTTTGCTACCAGGTGTCCTCCTGGAATACCCGCGTGCACTTCCTCCAAGATTTCCAAGACTTTATTCCGGGGAAGTACCAACTGCTCTCTCTGTGTCTTCCGATCGGGTGATTCCCATGCCCGGAAAAACACGCCCTCCTTGGTCTTCAGCGAATACCATTGGGCCCAGTACGATTTATACCAAGTGGTTCTAGGTGCGATGTCCTCCCAGGTTGGTCCTGTCCCTGCCTCCAATTCTCTGAAGAGTGGCTCCAAGTCAGCATCCGCCAGCTGCCCCCTCCTCTGGCCTGACAGACACTACTATACGTTCAGACAGTCAAGCTGCCTTGAAGGTGCTTGAAGCGAGGGAGGCCAAATCTAAACTGGTACTCAAATATCAGGAAGCAGTAATGGAACTGGCTGAACACAACTCAAACTGATGTGGATGCAGGGGACATAGGGGAATCCATGGCAATGAGAGGGCACATGACCTGGCCAATCAGGGATCCATCAAGCCTTTTGTGGTTCCTGAACCCTGCCTAGAGTTGTCTTATGGCTATGTTCAGAGGGGCAACCCAGGAATGGACTAACAGAAAACATAATGAATACTGGTTGTCTCTAACAGGACATAAGCATTCAAAGATGATTATCATCTTTGATTTTAATGAATATCATCAAAAGAATGACAAAGAACTGCTCAAAATGGACAGAACCATACTCAGCTGGATAGCAGGTCTAACAATTGGACACTGCCAGCAGTGAGGACATCTCTATAAGATTGTTCAACAAGTTGATCCAAACTGTAGAAGATGTCACAAAGCAGACAGATTAGATGGAAATATTCATTTCTTCCACACTAGCCATGTGTAGGCTAAAGTTTGGATGAAGAGAGTCAGACTGAAAAATTCATTGCCATAGCCAGGATCTGAACCATGGATCTCCCAGTCTCTGTCCGGTTGCTCTAAATCCCTGAGCTGCTATGGCCAATATGCCAACATGACATTAAATTCTCCAACTGACTTGTATGTTTCCCAGTAAATCACTTAGGGGTTCTCATGTACAATGTGACATGCACCTTTTGTGAAAACTTACTATGCTGTAAGTACTTAAGTCCCAGACTTCATAGCTAAACCACTATGTTTTTTAGGTAAATTGATGGAAATATTCATTTCTTCCACACTAGCCATGTGTAAACTAAGGTTTGGATGAGTAGAGCCAGACTGAAAAATTCAATGCTGGCTTGGGAACTCCTTCCTTTACTTCTGAGCCTAACATGTACACTTCTTGGCAGGGTAGCAAATACTTTCATTATCATTGAGGTGGTTGGCATACTGGCTCAAATTTACTGCACAAAATCATGTACTTTGGGACTATGTCATTCTCCAATTGTTTTCCCAACATCTCTCTACAATCCTATAAAAAATGGTCAAATTCTGAGCTATTTAAATTAATAAAATGTTCAATTAATTATCCATGCCAGACAAGTTATTATTATTTTTAAAAACATTGTTATTTTGGTTTGGTAAAACCTTAAGCCTAAACAAAATCTTTTCTGATCTTGTTAATCTTGTTGTAAAAATTAATTGAGTGCCATACTTCTTAGATGAATAACAAACATCTTCAAGGCACACTCAGTGAAAGGTGGAGTTGACTTGAACACATCAAATAGCCTCACTCATCTATTTATTATGCAGAACATGATTGGCTAACCAGAATCTGCTTGAACTATTACTTTTTAAACTTTGATGGGAACTTCCATCAACATTGCACAGGTTTGGCTATCACAAGCCCTGTCACCTTTCCTAGCAAATTTATTCATGAGTCAACTCAAAACACACTTCACTAATGCCTTCCTCTACATGTTCAAAGTATGGCACAGATATGTTGACAGTGAATTTGCAATAGTTAAAAACATACACACTGAGAACACTCCCAAGGTGTTAAACTTACAGGACTCACCCGTTCAGTTTACGGCAACCAACAATTTCACAGCTTCCCTGGACCTCAAGTTAATGCACATTGCAGAAGGATAGAATTCAGTATACACAGAAAACCCATACACACAAATAATTACAAATAAGTATACAATTAAAACCATAAGGGGCACAAAGAAGCAGCATTCAACAGTGTGCCTTATGCACTAACCAATGTCCCTTTCAACAAAACTGAATACAACAATGCATATATCAACACATAAATTCTGCAGAACAGAATGGATTCAACTGAGTAAAGATAGATACGAAAATGTTGAAATTCAAAGGACAAAAACACATAAAGCAGGTCACAACACTTTTTAACACAGCAGAAAAGACTAGCATCAGACAATTTACATATCTGTTTCATAAATTTCAGAAAATATTCAGCACCATAACATCACATGGCACCTTATAACAAACAGTGCAAGAATAACACATCTTTAAGTTAGAGCTACAGCAGGTTCCAATGTAAAAATTGTAAGATCTACAACAGAAAAACTAAAGGGAACATAGGCATCTGATTCAAGGGACTGAATTTGATGCAAAGTAGGCTGAAAAATTGGCAGTTGCTGCACACTTCTAGACTCAAAACCATGAAATAAAAAGCAATATAAAGCTACTGAAACCAGCCCCAGAAATCCGAAGAACCTGATATATGGAAAAAGGTCTATGTAAAGAAATATGAAAATCTGATCATAAAATTTGATTTGATAGCAGCAGACAACCCCTTATTTATGTTCATCAACAGGCCACCAGAACATATCCCAGGCTTTCTTCATCCAAATGACTCAAGAGTTGACGTGAGCTCATACTCATGATAATGCTCTGCATAATAAATAGGTTAGCAAAGCTATTAAGAGTGTTCAAATTGACTCCACCATTTATTTTGTGTATTTTTATCAACTGCTTTAATGAGTGTGAGTGTGATTGCTATTCCATTAACATTTTGGAAATTAACATATTATTATTATTATTATTATTATTATTATTATTATTATTATTATTATTATTATTATTATTATTATTATTACTATTATTATTATTATTATTATTATTATTATTATTATTATTATTATTATTATTATTATTATTATTATTATTATTATTATTATTATTATTATTATTATTATTTAGTATTGTATTTCCTAACATTTGTAAAACCAATCCATGCTACATAATAATTTATATATAATACCTATGAAATAAGATTTAGTATCCTGAATTTATAGATAACAGTTCAGACTGAAAAATTCAATGTCATAGCCAGGATCTGAACCACAGATCTCCTGGTCTCTGTCTGGTTGCTCTTAAACCTTGAGCTACCATGGCCAACAGGCCAGCATGACTAAATCCTCCAACTGACTCATATTTTTTCTGGTAAACCACGAGGGTTTCTCACATACAATGAGATACGTAACTTTTGTAGTGACTTACTACGTTGTAAGTACTTACGTCCCGGGCTCCATAGTTACTACAATTAGGTTAATTGATGGAATATGGAATGGAATTTTTCATTCTGACTCTATCTATCCAAACCTTGGCCTACACATGGCTAGTGTGGAAGAATGATTAAATTTCCATCCTGAATTTATGTTTGGAAATTGCAATTAGTGGCACCATTTGGACCTTTTGCACTAAGTCTCTGAGAACCAAGCAATGTCACTGGTTTTATATTTTAAGTAATGAAATTTCCTCCACGTTTAGCAAATTTCTAATGATATAAATATGTAGGTTAAAATCCTTAATGACAATCATTTTACTAAAAATCACTTCACAAAGAATGATTTACAATGTGGTGGGACTTTTGATTACTTTGTCACATGTCTTGCAGATGTTGTGGTGGAACTAAAAAGCAAAAATGTTCCCGGATAAACTACTAGCATCATCTCAGTTTATTCGCACAAGTTAAAGCTACAGATATAGCTGAATGCTACACCGTTTGTGGCGACTCACTATCGTAAGTACCTGAATCCCAGGCTTCATTATTTAACTCTTATTATTTTAATTAATTGATGGAAATTAATCATTTCTTCACACTAGCTGCATATAGGCTAAGGTTTTTGATAGAGTCAACATGAAAAATTCAATGCCATGGCCAGAATTTGAACAACGGATCTCCTGGATCTCGAATGCGAGAGCCCCTAGTGGTTTACTGGAGAAAATATGAGTCAAAAGGAGAATTTAATGTCTTGACAAGTTGGCCATGGTAGCTCAATGGGTAAGAGCAACTGGACGGAAACCAGGAGATCCGTGGTTCAAATCCCGGCTGTGGCATTGAATTTTTCATGTTGACTATCTATCAACTATGAAGATTTTTACAAAATGTCAACATATTACAAAGTGTCAAAATATTACAAAGTATTATGAAATATGCAGAATATTTCCTTGCTGATTGCCTTCTGTATGCTTTACTTCTGAGAGTTCTTGTTCTCATGCAGTTAACTGTAGTTTAGAATGGGAAACTTGAACACTTACATTTTGCTGGTACTTATTTATGTACTTGTATGTTTCTTACAAATTAAGTGTTACATAGAAGAAACTATTATCAATGCATTTCTAGAAACACAATGCACATACCTAGGAATACTGCTGCTATCAGGATTTTCATAGTAGAAAAGCATATCCAAATTTGCTGGACCTTTGGTATCTGGTGCTCTCAGCCACATAGGTAAAGAATGAATTTGTCCTGGAGAAAGCTGTCCTCCTGGAAGTGCTATCTGTGTCACATTAGCTACCTTTGCTGGCTCACCCAAGGAGTACAGTTCAGGATTCAGTGAAGCTACATATAGTGATGTTAAAGGAGTGCTACCAGTATTACAGAATTCCAGTCCTATGTGTCGAATCTCACCGCATAACATTTCTGAGCATAGGTCTCGGAATAATACCTGGAAAAGGTGACATTTTGCATTAGTCAAGTATGAAAAAAGAAAATGATGAAGGTGATGTATTAAATAATATTTTGAACTCCTACTCTGCATTAATGTGTAAGTTAGGCACGTAATTTTATGTCCCCCCCCCCCTTTGGATTACAATAAGCATTCACAATTCTGCCTTAGAATGCTTTTTTATCCATAATAATATACCTCAAAATTTGTTTAAGGCTTTTCTATTTGTTCAGAAACCCAAACCGTTGAGCCAATTTATATTTTTAACTGCACACATATTTCCTAAAGTTAAAAGCTGTAAATTCCAACCGTGAAACGTTTAAGTCTGTACTACGTTTGAGGAGAAAATCTTGTTTGATATGTAGGCAATCTCAGAATCTCCTAAACTGATTTCAATCATTTTTTCACCATTAAAACAGTATTTAATTTGTGCCTACAAATTCTTATAGAGGTTGAAATTCCATAACTGCTTTTTCTTGACATCTGTTAAACATAAATAGGTGTTTAAATTGGTTAGTATTTTATTCCCTGCTTTGTAGAATAACACTTATATTTTCCTCATTTGTTAACATATTTTATTGGAAGAAAAACTGAATTACAGGATATGAAACTGAATATGCATTTGCTACATCTTTGGCCATGATGAAAAACCAGTGATTGCCTACAGTACACAGTTTTTAAGTATTTATTCAGTTTGAGAATAAAAATATGAACATATGCTAAGCATAATAAAAGCTAATTTTTCAGGAAGCTAGTGATTGCTAGACATGTTAGGCAAATAAATATTTGGTAACACTAAATGACTAAAGTAAATACTATTATGTGTTTCAAATAGGAAGAGTTCTCGCCTGTAGTGCACCAGATGCATTAGAGCCTTCAGCATGCCACCTTGTTATCCCCATTCCTTTTATATCTCCCTCTCTCTCGCACATTTGCAAGTGTTCTTGGCGCTAGACATAAGGGAATGCAAACTGAATTTTCCAAAGTTTTATAATAATGCAGTTGTTGAAATCACAATTGCAACATGGATATTCGTATATTCTGCAAATATTTTAAATATTTAGTTTAAAATTAATTATAGTTTATGAATTACTTATTTTTCTAATTCAACGAAAATACCAGCAGTGCATCCATATGGCTGTGAATGTTACTTACGTTAAGAGATAATTTGTCATTGTTGTCTTTAACGTCTGAGTACTGCAAATTTATGGTGATAGGTTCCAAAATCCTGTTATGTGCTATTTCTTTCCAAAAGTCGTCTTGTAGTTTATCTGATGTCTCACGCAGTTTTCTCAGTCTTGTTGTGTTCCTGTCAATTTCTTCGTGAATAAGTGGTTCAATATCAGTCAGTTTAAAAATATTATTTCTGTTTGTAACATAATTTGAGTACACATTAACTCTATTGGATTGTTCTAGCAGTAGTAATGGGGGGGAAGGTGGATCGTGTCTCATTGATCTAGATGATACACTTTTTCATGGAAGAGTAGCTGAATAATGCTGCTTTGAACTCTCTACAGTAAATAGAGATTACGAACCATTCATAAACAAACATATAATGTGACCAGACACGTTCTACCAGAATAGCAAGAAATGTATCGTTTCCTCTCATCGAATTTAACAAACATCTTGGCTTATTTCAAAGTACATATTTCTTTTACGTCATGTTAAATGTTTGTGTTTCAGTTCTGAGTAATTTCAAATATATGTTCACGCATACATGCCAACCAATAATGATATTCATTACAGTACTTACGTCACAATGCATTGTTATAATATAATGCTATCTATTTATTTGTATTAGGAGAACTATATGAGCTTAAAATATGGGGGTTTTAGGTTATGGTAAATACATTACTCTCTCCTTCCCCATCGATCAGTTTTTGCAAAATATGAATTTTCGTCTTAGCAGAGAAAGCAACAAAGGTGAGGTTAAAACAGTTGTGTTACAGGTGGGCACGAATGATATAAAAAGGTCACAGGGGCCAAATGAGGTTATAGCCGAGGTGTATAGTGCAATCAGAAGAGCAAAGGAACATTATTCACAGGCAACAGCTGTAGTCAATAGTGTAATGAGAAGAAGATATGTGAGTGAAAACTATATAAAAGACCTAAATGAAGAAATAAAATGGACATGTAACGCCTTGCATGCAGTTTATGTAAATACAAACACATTCTTAGAGGCAAGTTGCTTGGGCAGGGATGGGTCACATTTAAATAGGAAGGGCTCAACGCTCTTAGGACGGATGATTAATAAAGTAGTAAATATATGCATGGAACAGAAAAACTAAAACTTGAAACAGAGAGTGGGAAAACAGAACAGCAGAAGAAACAAACAAAGGAAACAAAAAATCACAAGTTAAGAAAGGATATAGGGAAAACACGATTTAAAACAGGTAGAGTTGTGAGGGAATTAAGTTTCTTTCATCAGAATGTCCAGTCAGTAAGTAATAAAAGGACATTAATAGAATTAAGCATAAAGGACTTGGAACCAAACGTAATGATATTTACAGAACATAGTCTAAAACAGGAGGAAGTAATAGCAAATAATTATCTGGGTTATAATCTAGGAACAAACTACTGTAGACAACATGCTAGTGGGGGAGTAGCCATATATATAGACAATGAACAGAGCTTTAGAGAAATAGATTGTAGTAAATTAGTAGTAGAGATGGCATGTAAAATGACAGCGCTGGAAATTAACTTCAAGGCAAAAAGTATAATACTTATTGGGATGTACAGAGCGCCACTTGGAGATAGAAAAATTACTACATTCAGTACAAGAAAACCAGATTAAAATTTTAATGGGAGACTTAAATATCAACCTATTAACAGTGCAGTTAAACATACATTAATGGGAATACTAAATAGGCATAACTTAAAAATAGGTATAGAAGAACCCAGTAGAATTACAAAGCGATCTAGAACATGCATAGACAATGTTTTCATCAATTTAGAAGAAACTAAATAGAAATCAACCATAATAAAAGCAAAAATAGGAGACCACTTTGGACAAGTAATAACAGTAAACATAAAGTGGTTATATTAAATATATTTGAGTATAAAAGGTCAATAAATAATGAAAATTTAGAAAAGTTAAGAAGTATATTACAGCAACAAAATTGTAAAGAAGTTTATGAAGGGGAAACCGTAAATGAAAAGTATTATCGCTTTATAAAAATTTTTCAAAAGGCAATGAGCAGTACAATATCTATAAAAAAAATTCAAAGTGAAAAAGGACAAAGGGGCAAAAGTATGGAGTGGATGACAGGGGATAAAGATATGGAAGTGGGTAAAGTTTTTAAACTCGATAAAGCATCCAAATATGAATGACCGATCATTAGAAGATATAAAGAATTATAATGCCATTTTTAGAAAGGTAATAGAAAATGCAAAAATGAAATATAAAAGTTAACTTATGCAGAAAACAGATAATATAATAAAAGCAACATGGAACACTGTGAATAAAATTCGTAAACAAGGCAATAACAAAAGCATAGAAAACATGTTGATAAAAAACAACAGCAAAGAAATTAAAGATCCATATGAAATTTGCAGTATTTTCAATGATCACTATCTAAATATAGCAACATTATTAAACTTGAACAAACAAACATCAAACAAAAATATTGGTTTAACAAAACAAACAGGTAGGGTAAATAGCATGGCAGTTCTAGAAGTGACAGAAGAAAATGTAACAAATGAAATAAATAAGTTAAAACCTAAGAAATCAAGTGGGTTAGATGATGTCTCAAATGAACTATTAAAACAGATTAAATATGAAATTGTTGAAATTTTAACACACATTATAAACACATCACTTATGCAAGGAATTTTTCCAATATTTAAGCAGAAGGGAAATAAGAAAGACGTAGAAAACTATAGGCCAATTACCCTGTGTTCCGCCTTCTCAAAGCTGATATGGAAGGATTATATTTAAAACAATTGGAAAGCTATGTAAAAAATTTAAATATTATATCGGAATGGCAGTATGGCTTCCAAAAGCAGAAATCTACAATAAAAGCAATACAGGCAGCTCATAATATATTAACAGCTCTGAATAATCAGGAATCCGTAATTGCAATTTTTATAGATCTATCAAAAGCATTTGACTGCATGAATATAAAAACACTAATTAACAAACTAGAAATATATGGAATTAGAGGCCTGCTGCAAAAGTGGTTATTGACATATTTAGAAAACCAAACACAGTGTGTGGAAATAAATCATCTTAATGCAGATGGAATAGTGGAAAAAATAAAGTCTGATTTCAAAACTGTACACCAAGGCAAGGCTCAAAACTAAGACCCTTTTTATTCTTAATATATATAAATGAAATATTTGAAGTGATAGAAACAAAAGGGGGCATAGCAGTTGGGTATGCCGATGACATGACAGTTATAATTAGGGGTCAAACAGTTAAACATGTAGAAAATAGGGCAAACTGTTTTGGAAATCATAAGGCAATACTAGAGATAAAAAACCACAACTCAGATAATATAAAAGTAACCATAGAGGGAGAAAGTATATGTGAAATAAATTCCACAAATTTTCTTGGAATGATTATTGATAAAAATCTAAACTGGAAATTCCATGTAGTACACATTACTAAAAAAATAAATAAGGGCATCTTTATAATGACACAGATCAGGAATACAATGGAAAGAAAAACAATGAAGCAGGTTTATTATACATTTATATTTTCGCATATAAGTTATTACATTACACTATGGGGAAATATTACACAAAACGAAATGGGGAAAGTGCTGAAACTACAGAAGAAAGCCATTAAAATAATAACAAAAGTAAATAATAGACAGACATGTAGAAACCTATTTAAAGAACTAAAGATTTTAACAGTTCGATGCATATATATCTATGAAAGCATAAAAACCATTGTACATAAAAGATACCAAAATACACACACCAATTTGTGCCAGTATAAAACCAATGCAAATGATTGGGTAACTTCTGCCATGTTGAATATCTTTTGCAAGCTCTTGGTGTAAAAATGCAGGCTAAAAATAGCAAAATTGTATTATTCATAGACCAGTGTGCTGCACACCCTGAATGTTCCCACAACAGTGGATATATTTTTAAATGCCTATAAAGCATACAGTTATGTAAGCAGTGCCTGTAAATGTCCTGTATCATGTACAATGAGCAGAGGATGAACACATAAAGAAAATGATACTTGTTTCATTATTACTAAACCAAGTAAGAAGTTAGTCATGTCAATAGTGTTGAAATGTGTTACTAGTTAATTTGTTACATGTAAATAAATGTATTTTGAGAAAATTTAAATGTTTGTGTGTGCTAACTAAACTACAGTTTGATTTCATTCATTGCTCAAACCTGCTATTTCTCTATTTCCTACTATTGGAAAGTGTTGATTTCTTCCTTTCACTCTGTCCACTATATCAAATTAAATAAAATGGGACTTAATTTACAGCCCTGCCTTAAACCCATCTACTATTCTGTCATCTCTTATCTTATTCCTTTCACATCTTACACAAAATTTAATTCTTCTATAAATCTTAGTTATTTCTTTTATAAATTCATCACTTACTCCTTTTATTCTCAATGTGTATGTTATTGCATCTCTATTTATGTCAAATTCTTTTTCAAAATCTGCAAAAAAAACATATAAACTCTACTTCTTTTCCTACTGAGATATTTATCAATAATTGCAATACCATTAATAGTCACACCGAATGTCTTGAAATTCTCTAATGTGTGAAACTGTCTATGATAGAACAAGGTTTAATCTGTGGGTAAATCAGTGCACTAAGAGAGCATGAGCAAATGGTCCTCTTATCTTCGCTTAGATCCTTTTAAATGACCTGCCATAACAGCTGCACCATTGTAGGTCTGAGCAATCAGTTTTTTCTCATAGTTAAATGATAGCTTACAGTTTTGCATAATGCATCAGCTGAGTGATCATCTCAAGTATTCATGAAAAGAAGAAATCTTTTTTGAGCATCTTGAGAACTAATGAATTTCATTACTGCATAAATTTGGAATAAATTGACATCTGTACTTTCATCCAAACTAATGTCAACAAAGTTGGCATCTTCAATATTTTTCTTTATGTCTGCCATTGAAATATTGCTTACTGATTCAATTATGCTATTCTGGATCTTACTGAGTAACAGTAAACTTCGCTCCATGTTTCATGAAAATTCTCAGCTTCTCATGATATAGATAATACAGGTTTACAAGTTCTAGAATTTTTCTTGCTGTTGGATTCTGATGACCATCCATGACTGCTTTGTTTGTTCGTTAGGTTCCACTGTGAGCAAAACCCAGAGACACTAAACATGCCATACATTTATGCCATATGCATCATGACTAAGTAATATAAGCGCCTCCGTCACCAACACCACCACCGCCGCCGCCGCCACCGCCGCCGCCACCGCCGCCGCCGCCGCCACCACCACCACCACCACCACCACCACCACCACCACCACCACCACCAACACCACCTCCACTAGTATTACTCGGGACATTTAGGAAGATACTTCATAATGAAGGGGCTGTTAATTGTTTGCACAGCTTGGCTTGCTATCAGAGGGGAGGAGAGGTAAACAGCATGTCACAAAAATATGTACTTATTGCAGGCAGAAAAATGTGCTATGCAAGAAGCAGAACAAAATTGACTTATTTAATTCTGATGTGAAGATTCCAATTCCTGCATATCCGCTTCACTTGCTGTATCTGTAGAGCTTCCATCTGTGGTGATGTCATCTAAAGGATGGATATCAGCTGTTGTCTATATAACTGCTGTTGTCATCTCTGGAATCCATAAAACCGACTAAGGTATTAGCTTCCTCTTACTCTTCATCACTGCTATCCAAACCCACATTGATTACTATTCTTTCTATTTCTTCTTCCATGAAGGCTCTGGATGCCAGTATTCTTATTCTATGGATTTAATTTTGATGCACATATTTTTCCAATCCTCTTCAGTGTTGTTGTTTAGACATTGGTTAGTCCTTAAAGTGAGTTTAGTCATAGAACACATTTTTCTGGCATTCTTTGCTTCATGATATTCCATATCAGTTTGATGGGGTTTAAATTGCAGTGATAAGCTGGCAATCTATATCCTGGCATTCCTAAAATGTGCTGCATATTCTTACATGTTTTGAAACTAAATCCCATTTCCATTAATATTCCAGAATGTTTTCTGTCCACCACCAAAATTAATTTTCTCATTTACTGCATAAAATAACTTCTTCACTGTTGGAATTTCTTTACACACTTCATAATATCA
Organism: Mantis religiosa; assembly: GCA_030765055.1. Classification (NCBI taxonomy): domain Eukaryota; kingdom Metazoa; phylum Arthropoda; class Insecta; order Mantodea; family Mantidae; genus Mantis; species Mantis religiosa. The sequence continues at coordinate 187,433,678 of CM060950.1, forward strand.
AAAAAAGTTCTGCAAACAAATCAGTTAACGAAATCATCCATTTGAAACTTCTTTTTCCGAATAAGTTGTTTTCCTGTATTAGTAACGCATGTACCTGAAACACTAGCTTTTTCAAATTCTTTAACAATCCTTTTTATTCTGGTTTCCTTTTTTCAATATAAACCACCAAGTCACTATTGCATGCAAAATGCCCTATGGATTCAACGAAATATTAAAGAATTCCTACATGTTATATGGGAATGAGTATATAAGAATGACTAAACAGTTCTTCACGATTTTTGTTGATTAGGATTACCCAGTAGTTTCACGTAGAACTGAAGTTTATTATACATTTTTATTGCAAAATAGTAAAATCCATTTTGAAAAACTATTATGCTATTTGCTGGATGCGTAGGCTTCCCCACCTATATCTTGATAAAGTAACCTTAGCTTCCAGTGAAGGCTGCGTTATTTTTTGTCATACTTGCCAACGTTTCGCTCATCCTGTCATGAGCTTCTTCTGGGCAGAAGCAGCTCACGACAGGATGAGCGAAGCGTCGGCAAGTATGACAAAAATTACATGACCTTCACCGGAAGCTAAGGATATTATGCTATTTGTTGGTCTATGCAGACTGCCTGCATTCCTTGTAATGTGGTCATGCACAGCAAGGTTTATTGTGAAGTCATAATATCTGTAAGATATTTCAATAGAGAACATAGCATTCACCAGCAACTATAATAATTTTTAGGTTTTAAATAAGGGACTACAGGAATGACAGACTCCTATACCACAAAAAATATGTATGACCCTTATTTGTAATATGATCACTTACTTGCTGTGCGCTGAATTACCACAGAACATATTTTATATCTCAACATGGAGTGAAAGCAGGCAAAATATACGTTCTTAAGTCACTTTAGTTAAACAAATTTTGTAAGCTTCTTAATGCAAAGCAAGCAGGTTAAGCTTTGATAGTATGAGTTGTTTTCTCCAGTTGAGCTCTTTGTCTATTTGGAACCCAAGAAATTTTGTATCAGATAGTTTACTTACAGTGAAATTTTTGGATCAAATTGTTGATTCCATTACCCCTTATGTTTTCCTTTAAAATGAATAAAGTTTGCTGGAGTACTCAAACAGTCAACTTATTTACACTGACATTCACTACTTCACTAACAGTGCACCCTCCTTGATAGTGTGGTGGTAGCATGTCTGCCTCACATTCAAGAGCTCCCGAGATCGAATCTTGGTCAGGGTGAGTTACCTGGATAAGGTTATTTCCAGGGTTTCCCTTATCCTGAAAGGTGAATGTCGAGTAACTCTAAGCCCTATGGACCCTGGGCTCATTTGAGCATTATTTCACCCAGTCCATTCATCGTCCGATATGACTTAATGTTGGAGGACGTAAATTACTTTAAAAAAAAAAAAAAAAAAAAAAAAACCTTAACAGTGCTTCTAATTTTAGTATTGAATAAAGTTTGTTTTATCATAGTTTTAATGATAGCTTATTTGCTTCAAACAAAATGTTGAGCTGCTCAAATGCTGTATTAACAGTCTAGTAACTCAAGAGTGGGCGTGCTGGGGTATAAAGTAACCTAATCTTACATTTTTGCATGTAGCAAAATCGCTAATGATTCTAGCAGTGTATTACACCTGCTATTCATTCACTGTTCGTTTGAGCATGTGTTGATAGAGTCACATCCTGTTTTGCAAGTGTGAAGGTTTGTTTATAGTCTTGTTTGTTCAGCATTGTTGTACTGGGGTATTAATTTCCCAATGCACATGTCCACATAAGTAATTTCATTTTACTGACTTGCTGTCATAATTACGCGCGTGCACGGGTGTGCGTTGTGCGTTGTGCGTGGTGCGTGTGCGTTGTGCATGTGCGTGTGTGTGTGTGCAATATTATTAGTAGCTATTATACTGAAGCAATAAAAATGCTTTTTCATGTAGTAAAATGACTCCATTGGAAATGTTTAAGATATTCAATAAGCTGCCAGAGAACAGTCTGATAGATAGCAGCAAACCAGAGGAAGATGGAATAATTGAAGGATGTGACCACAACACTGATTTTAAACAAAGTGATGTAGAGGAGACTATATGATTCTTAGTTCTGAAAACTATTTTTGTGGGAAAGATATCTATTGCAAAGGGAGAAAAGCAGATTTTTCAACACTGGTTGCAAAATTTAACTACATGTTAAGAAAGTAAAGCTGGAAGTTCCATTTTGTGGATTTATGGCACGTACGAAAAATAACCTCCAGCTTGATAAAGAGGTCTCTGGATAAAATTCAGCATTCTTCCATGCTCAATATAAAATGGGATGCTGTGAAATATAGCAGCTAAACAGTGTCCATAAATGAAAACTATGTTTAATTCAAGTTTTTGTTTAAACTGAACTTTTTGGCTCAAGGAAATGTTTTATTGTGTTTTTTTTTAATTATTATTTTATGTTAGTAAAGGAAATAATCCTGAAATATAAGTATATTCAAATTTAAAGTGTATCAATATGATTAAAATATTGAGAAATGAATGTAGGGTATAGAGTACCCCACACGCTCGTTCCTGTTAAGAAAGTTAGCGTGTCAGCTCTTTGGTTAATTGCTTATCTGGCTTCTCAGGTATTAGTACGCTAGTATCATCTGCAAAGAGCACAACTATTGACTCTGCTATGATTACATAGCAAGTCATTCATGAATATAAAAAGTAACAATGGCCCGAGTATAAAGCTTCATGGGACACCTTTAATAATAATACTTGGTTCCAAATCATATCCTGTTTTCTGGATTATATTTAAGATCTGAATCACTTGATTGGGTTCTTATTGAAAACATAAAATATTAACTTTTGCAGCAAGAGGTTGACTTCTATAGTATCAAATGCCTTAGCTAAGTCACAAAATATTCATAACAGTAGTTCCTTTTTATTCATGGCCTTTGCTAATTCAGAAGTTAGCATGTATGAAGAATGAAACAGTTCATACTTTTTATTCTAAATCTAAACTGGCATGCTGTGAAAATACTGCTGAACTTCTCATACAACTAGGGCCTGAATTTGCAGGCAAATCAATGTTCTGTTTTCTTAATATGTACTTATCTAATACAAAGTTTAATATTCTGATTTAGGTTCAAAAAGTGTATTTGCAAAATTGTTTTCACATAAAAATACATATTTTGCAAAAAAAAGATATGTAAATATTTTTTTCCCCTCCGAAATACATATTTTAGTACTTTTCACATATTGCACAAATGAATATATTTGATATGTTTTCTACAAATATACATACATATATATATATATATATACTTTAGTGCTTTCCTTATTCTATTTACAACTTAAAACTTTATCTCATAAACTGACCTTGGACTTTTAGTTCCTAAAAATCTTAAATTAAGTACCTTCATTAGGTTCTAAAGTTACAAAAAATATGAACAAAAAAAGGACATTTTATTTCCCATTACAAATTAGCAGAAACATTTGACATTTTATTGTACACATACATAATTAGTCATAGTAAACAACTAACACCTTTCTTAAGTTTTCCATTGAGAAACTGCATTGCTTATCAGATAAAACCATTTTATGAGCCGAATATGACCATTTCACAACAACTGATGTCACTGGAGTATATTTAAATGTCAGTAGTAGATACAAGGGAACAGTACATTCATGTTCAGGTGTTCTGTCAGAAAAGATGTAAACAACTGCGCAGAGAACTGTCAGTCATGGTTTTTTTTTTTTTTTTTTTTTTTTTTTTTTTTTTTTTTTTTTTTTTTTTTTTTTTTTTAAGCACTGATATGAGTTTTTCAGGAACTTTTTCACCAACATAACCAGGAACCAAGTTGACTTTTTCTGTCACCTCTTCTATAAATCCCAGTAGCATGTAGATTGGTTTGCCTAAAGACTCATAATGGATTTGAATATGTAATATCATGGGCAATTGTTAAGTTCTGCAGAAGTTCTTTAGCTGAAGTAATGCTCATTTCATCCATCCCGGATTCAAAACAATGTTCTTAACGTCCTCCAAATGCTAACTTTTACATTCCATGGCCTATAACCACATTCACTGGTGGATAAGAATAGGTTCTAGAGGTGGAACACTGGAAAGTTCTTGAAATAATTGAATCCTTCTAGTTGCTTTAACAGACAACTTTCTAATTGTGGAAACCAATTTATTCATTTGTTGATACTCAAGATGTATCATCTCAACTACGTAATTCATGGCATGCTCAAGACAAGTAATATGGAGGAAAGCAAGATAAAATACTTTATGCAATTTTAATGGCAGCACTCATGTAGGGGGCTGTAACAGGGTATATAATGATACCGCCCCTGTTAGGGATAGCATTGTCATAACAATCCCGATATATATTATCGAAAACACGAGAACCCAAACTGCGAGGTGAATGAACACCTTTCTTCACAGGTACTTCCTTTGATCCTCTTGCCGAAAAAGGTGGCATTGTTCAGGCTAGACCCTCGGCGCCAGCCAGGTCTTGACCGTACATGCTACGTGATGATAGAATGGACACCGGGATTTAAGTTACACATTTTTAGACGTGTTTATGAATTAATTAGCTTGACTGTGGGAAAGTGAAAATCGCACAGAATACACGTTTCAGACACGAGAAATTGCTTTTAGATTTAAGAGTAGGGGTGAAATACGACCTATCAGAAACAAGTAACAGGTCACATGACCTCTAAAGTGTCCAAAGTTTGGCGAAAGGAAGGGGAAATTTGAACAAGGACGACGTTTGATCGTCGCTAGGAAAAACACTCTGTTTCGGCGAGTGAAGGGGGCGACTAGTAATGAAGATTCACCAAAGTCCGTGTGCGCGAATACTCTGTTTCGGCGAGTGAAGGGGCCCACAAGTACTGAAAATACATCAAAGTCCGTGTTCGCGCATGCACGAAGTAATGCCATCGAATTTCACAAACCAGGTGTACACAGGTACATACATAACATCAAGATAACGGTGACGAGTGGAGAGGACTACTTATATAAATAAACTTCACATTCAACGGTCGTGGTGTCTTCTAAATTATAATACCCATACCCTGTCCGGACGCACCCACCCCCTGAAACCCAAAAAGAGATAATTCATGCAGATCTACCCTGAGAAAATCCCCGACCTGTTGGAAACCTCCCATTTGCAATCCTCACCCATCACCTATCTTCTCATATGAGGTGTTGAGTACCGGGAGGACTCAACGAGGTACCTAACGGGCAAGGACCGCCTCATAATTTGGCACCCAACGTGGTTTTCGAAGTCCGGACTGTACCAGTGACCATTTGGCGAGCAACCTGGATCATGTAGTACTGAATACGGTGTCATAGTTTTTGGCGACTTAAGTGTATTTCTTCGATAAAGTGCCATCCAGTATGCTTGTGTTGGAGTTCTGACCGACGCGGCAGGGAAACTACAACATCCACGGAGAACAACAGACGCAACGGAGTTCGAGTTCTGGAACACCGGCGGAAGTCGACAACGGAGACAACACAGCGGCCATCACCAGCAGAACAGCCCCAGGAAACAACAACCTATATCCACCCAGTGAAAGTGTCAAACCAGTGCTATTCCCCTACCCAGGATTACCCTAACGACGGATACGGACATCAACGAGTAAGTGCAACCAATTTCAGTTGTATACTATAAATCTTGTAATCTTGTGCTAAACCATTTATGCTTAAATAAGCTGATGCTGCCAGTAATAGGGAACAGAATACGGTAAAAAAAGAATAGTTTTCCTTTCTTCAAGAAACGAGGCAGTAATTTTTACATGAATGATACTTAGGAATAGAAAAGTAATAAGTAAAAATAACGAAATGGCAGATGATAGATGTATGGTAGAGAATAGTGTATTTGGGGATACGGAAGATAACGTAGAAATAGTCCCAGAAGCAGAAATTAGAATAGCAGAGCAATCTCCTCCCCTTGCCGACCCAGGACTAAGCAGTATGAATAGCTTAATGCTTCAGCTGATAGAAAAAATGAATACCTTAGACAGTAAAATCACAGCACAAGCTAATGAGATAACAGCGCAAAATACTGAAATGGAGCTAAGGTTAAGTCAACAACTTAGGGAACAGGAAGCTAAGCTTACAGAGAAACAATGTGAGCTAAGCTCTCAGTTAGAGAAACAACTGAATAGCGTAGTGGGTGAGGTTAATCGTGTCAGAGATACCTTACAAATAGAAGTAAGTGCCATTAGGAGTGAACTGGGATCCACGCAGGTAGAAATGAACCAGATAAGATCTGAGTGTATAAACGAAGTTGGCAGCATCAGAGAGACAATGGATGTAGCTTTAAGTAATAATTTAGAACAAGTAAGGTCTGAGGCGAGAACCACATGTGTCACTATGGAGGAGAGACATAAAGCATTGGAACGAGTAATTGGTACAGAACTAGAGAAAGTGAAAGCTGTAATGGGTGAAAATCAAAGCTTAAATCTTAGCGAAATTAACAAAGTAAGGGAAGAAATGACACACGTAGTTGCCGCCCAGTACGATAAATTGCAAGAAAAGGCAAAGGAAATTGCTGTAACTGAGATACGAGCAGCGATGAGGCACGAAGCCAGTAATCTACAGTGCCATGCCTCAACGGTGCCCGTAACCTCAGGTAGTGGTGTAAGTGTCGAGGGAAGAGTGAGCGATCATGTAAGCGTTCCATTGTCATCTCCTAACACTAGTTACCAATTTCAAGGTACTGAGACACGTCCACCTCCCCCTATACACATGAATTTCCTCAATGAACTTCCTCTGCCGAAGTTTGACAGCGCTTGCGACAACGCGAAACAGTTTATCAATGATATTGAGTCTTACTTCGCGTTGAGAGGGATACCCGACAATTACAAAATGATCATAATTCAGAGGAGCTTAACTGGTTCTGCTCTAAGCTGGTTTCGTTTAACGATCGGAGACTTGGCGCAGTATGAACATTTTAGAATGGCATTCCTACAGAAATATTGGAATGCGGTTGCTCAGTACAACGTTCGCAGTCAGATCAATAACGGGAGATATCAGCGCGTTAACAACGAATCCATGACTGACTACTTCTTAAGATTGGGTCAGCTGAACAAGTTACTTGACCCTCCTCTTTCTGAACATGACTTTATTAGTGCCATATGTCGACATTACCCAAATATGATTCGTCACCATTTAGTTGTTGCCAGGCCCCAAACCCTCAGCGAGGCTATTGAATTATTGGCAGCATTACAGGGTCATGAACCGCAGATAGAAGAGCCAGTCACGTGGCACAGAACAAGTACTCATCCCACTAGGCAAAATAATGATGGGATGAGGGCAGAAGGACCTCAAAACAGGCATATTGACGCGAACTGGTCCAATAGACAGAGAACCTCCAGGCCATACGACCGACGAGAGAGGAATGAGAGAACGAATTACACCCATAATCGGCCCCCATATAACTACCCTATTCAGTACATGTCATTCAACAGACGAGGAGGAACGAACCGGGGAAACCCACATAGAAGTTTCCGTAACGAATATGCTAGGCCAACCCATCGACCCAGAAGTGCCTTGAATACAACAAATACAAACGCTGATATGACACGTGAGAGAGAGGTGCCACGCCCAACAACAACCCCATCCAACAGAGTCAACACGAACTATGTACATTCTCAGGCACACACGACTCAGGTTCGAACCCTGACGCCACCGGAAAACTAGACCCGGGACGTATGGAGTCTCCGCATCCTTCCCGATTAGAAGCCACCCAGAGCTCTCAGTCTATAGGGGACACTAATGATAATGATATAGCAACACAAAGTGACGTACATGTAAACAATTGTTCCAGGGAGAAAACACAAAATTCTGAATTGTACTCAAACAGAACTATCGGTTGCTCAGAATTTATAGTAAACCAAGAAATAATGGAAGCTCCAAGAATAACTGCCGAAATTGCAGACAGGGTTTTCCAAGTTATTTTAGATACGGGATCCTCAGTCACGGTCTGCAGCGAGAATTTGTACAACCAACTAATTAATTTAGGCATAAAATTGCAGTCCCTCCCAGTCAAAAATGCAGTGTGTACGGGTGCTATCGGCAAAACTAAACAAAGGATTTCGCAGCAGATTTTAATAAATGCAAAAATAAACGGATATGGCGTAGATTTTGTATGTTTCGTGGTAAAAGGCCTAGCTACTGATATAATTATCGGAAGTGACCTATTAAACGCACTGTACTCTGTGATTGATTATGAGCAGTCGCAGGCCACATTCACCATAGCAGGCGTAACAACTCAAATACCATTTACCTCTGTGTCACAGGATAACATGTTTTTACCTGAAGAGGAAGAAATTCAAAACGAAGAATTTTTCGTTGAGCTAGTAAATATAGGAAAATGCGGCGAGATAATTAGGTTAATGGCACAGAATGTACAAGACGTGCTGGAGTACAATGACGTGAAAGAAGCAGCAGGTGCCGAAAGGGAGACAATAGTGAACGTAGAGAGCAAGAGAGAACCCTTCTCCAGGCAGGTAAAAGCTCACATCAGAGGGTTAACCGAGTTGAGTGAAATACAAAAGGAACGCCTATACCAGCTGATATTGACACACAGAGAAATTTTCTCAGACTGTACAGGCTTATGCAACGCATATCAGTATTCATTTGAAATAGCAGAAATGCCAATAACCCGACACAAGTGCAGAATGATTCCTTTGGCCGTGAAAGATGCGGTGTCAAAAAAAATTGACGAGATGTTGGAACAAGGAATTATAGAGTTTTCAGACACTCCATATGTACAACCTTTGTGTATCGTAAAGAAAAAAGATGGGACAGTGAGATTGACAGTTGACGCACGATTAATTAATCAGTACATAGTCCCAGATCATATGCGCACAGAAAATATCGAAGAAATCCTCGCTGGTATTGGAAGGCAGCGATGGTTCACGTCACTTGATTTAACTAATTCCTACCTACAAATTGAAATTGCGCCAAGACTCAGGAAATATTTAGGATTCATTCACCAGGGAAGAGTGTATCAATTTCGTCGTTGTGCATTTGGACTGAGCGTATCTGGAAGTGGTTTCTTAAGAGCCATGCACACCATATTCGGTACACAATCGGAAGGATACATATCTCAATATGTGGACGACATATTAATTCATGACTTGAGCGCCGACGAACACCTTGACCATTTAGAAATCGTGTTTAAAAAATTAAAAAATTGTGGCATGACACTAAATTGGGAAAAATGTAAATTTTTTGAAAATCAGTGAAATTTTTAGGTTACGTAATTTCAGGAGAAAGTTTATCACCAGACAAGGAGAGAATTGAAGCAGTACTAAATATACCGCGTCCGAAAAACGTCAAACAAGTAAAAAAGTTTCTAGGTATTTTAGGTTATCAAAGTAGATTCCTTATAAATTACGCCAAGGAGACAGCACCGCTTAGAGCTTTGTTAGTTGCGAATACAAAATGGCGGTGGTCTGACGTGGAAGAGACAGCCTTCCAACGATTAAAAGATTTATTTAGCAACTCCATTCTCCTCACACGTCCGCGAATGAACTTACCATTTCTCATATACACCGATGCTTCAATGATAGCGTACGGCTGCATCCTAGCACAAGTATCCCAAGATGGCAAAATGCGCATAATTGCAACGGCATCCAGATCCTTAAGCAGAACGGAACGCATTGCCTGCGTGACCGAACAGGAAATTAGTGCAATATTCTTTGCAATTCAGAAATTCAAACATTACATATACAATAAACCAATCATAGTGTACACGGATCACATAAGCTTATCATTTATAAAGAACTGCAAAATGACCAGTAGTAAGCTATCGCGTTACATCCATGAAATAATGTCCTACAACGTAGACATCAGGCATATCCCAGGGAGCATTAACGTTTTCAGCGACCTACTATCCAGGATTAAAGTAGGAGAGAACCTTCCGGAAACAATAGGAAGCTCTCAAAGAGAGGTGAAAATATTGAAGCTAGACTTACATTTAAATAACCGCGTCGCAAAAGAAATGAAATTGTTGCAGAAATATCAACAGGAAGACAGCAAATTAGCTGCAATATGGGAGAGCGTGCCACCTATCTGTCCTGAGAACAAAACGAAGTTTGGAAAAATGGATGGCGTAATTTACAAGCTAGTAGATAAGCATGCCCCAGCATGGAAAGCATATGTACCAGCAGCTCTGGAAGCACTAATTATAGAAGCCTACCATGTTGCACTAATTCATGCAGGTGTGGAGAGGACTAGCCTAGTTATCTCCGAACACTTATACCTCCCAAAGATAGGTAGGAAAGTAAGAGCGTTTGTCGCAACTTGTGATTTGTGCCAAAGAGCGAAACCGCTTAATAAACGATTTGACCGCCCTCCTCAGTCAATATTAAGGCAATTCCCTTTGGAACTAGTAGCAGTTGACGCCCACAGACCTTTACCGACAGCAAGGGCAGGCTTAAAGTATATCTTCGTATTGGTTGATGTGATGTCAAAATTTGTAAGATTATACCCCATGAAAAAGTTAACAAGTGCGACCTGCGCGGACAAAATAGTAAAAGATTACGCTCAGAAGTATGGTAAAATGAAGGCAATTCTCGTAGATAATGCTTCTGTGCATCACGGCCGAAAATTTATAACCAAACTACACGATGCAAATATAAAGATTTACCACATCAGCAATTACCACCCGAATTCTAACCCATGCGAAAGAGTAATGCGAGATTTAAATGCCTATCTCAGAATAATATGCCACATGAAGCATACGACTTGGCCCGAGTATTTAACTTATATAGAATGGATCATGAACCATTCAATCAACACAAACCATGGTTATTCACCTGTCCAGCTGATGACAGGTAGGCCACACGAACCGGTTATCAGTGGAGTACCAGCCTCTTTACCAAGTATACCTGAGTGCGATGCTGAAAGGATAGGAAAGGCATTTTTGCGCACAAAGAATAAAGCAGACAAAAGGCGTGCCAAACAGAAAAGGTATTTACATAAATGGGAGCCACAAATCAATGACAAAGTACTAGTAAGGAATTTCGATAAATCCTCATTAGCAAAAAATGTTTACAAAACATTAAATTTATTGGGGAAGGGACCCGTCAAGATAACTGGTCAAATAGGAGATAGAACCTACATACTACAAGATATAAGAACGGGTAAACCCATTGGCAAATACCACATCAGTGCATTACGTCCATATAGGGAAGCGAATACACCTAAATAAATAAGCACCTCCGCTAAGCATTGAACGGGTTGGTGTGAGACCGGTAGAGTATGAACAGGAGAACCGTTTGTGCAGATGCGACAACATGATATTCGCATGACACCCCAAGTCCCCTCATTGTAATTTGACATTAAATAACAAGGGAGTAAAGAGGATTTCCTCACGGGTTGTTTATTTCATTTTTTCTTTCTTTCATCAATTGCCTTACGTCATAGGATTACAATTATGTCCGAAAACAGAAGGTACCAGGTACATTGAACGAAGGTAACTGTGTTATGGGAATAAAAGAAAAAGAAATGTGAAGTGTATGTAAATATATGTTTTAGCTTTAGGTTGTGATAGCAATAAAAGAGATATATGTACACATACATCTGGATGCAAACAAGGTTGAAACAAGGTGTGTGAAACCATTTGTTGTGGACACCATTGTTTTTACTTAATCCGCCATAAGAAAAGGGTTATGAACAAAGTGGGTGGAATTCTAGGAATGTTAATGAAGGTAGTAGTGTAAATGAAGGGGTCATCAATATAGGAATGAATACTAAAATGATAAGAATGACATGTAAATATAGATACCTGAATGCTAGTGTGAAGTGATAAATACAATGTAAAAAAAAATAGAGTGTAGAAAGAATGTATATCTAGGGTCAGAAAAGACATTAAGAGAACTGGAAAACCAGAACACTGCAGTTTTATGAGTGTAGTAAGTGAGTGAGTGAGTGAAATGATTAAACATCCGCTAGAGGAGACTACGACATTTGTATAAAAAAATATGAATGAGGAATGTGATTAAATAATATTCATAGGTTATATGTTTATGAGATATCTGGTTATAGCTTTAAGAAATATTGTGTTTGTATACTAGATGTAACGTATTGTATAAGTTAATATGTAACTACCTCCACTCGTCACTACTGACGACGCATATCATAATATACATACACCAACCAGCTCACACAATGATGGGATATTCTGACAATTTCGAAAGTGACTTTTAATATAAAAGCCCTGTTCTAAATTATCAGAAGGGCATATGATACCGCCCCTGTTAGGGATAGCATTGTCATAACAACCCCGATATATATTATCGAAAACACGAGAACCCAAACTGCGAGGTGAATGAACACCTTTCTTCACAGGAACTTCCTTTGATCCTCTTGCCGAAAAAGGTGGCATTGTTCAGGCTAGACCCTCGGCGCCAGCCAGGTCTTGACCGTACATGCTACGTGATGATAGAATGGACACCGGGATTTAAGTTACACATTTTTAGACGTGTTTATGAATTAATTAGCTTGACTGTGGGAAAGTGAAAATCGCACAGAATACACGTTTCAGACACGAGAAATTGCTTTTAGATTTAAGAGTAGGGGTGAAATACGACCTATCAGAAACAAGTAACAGGTCACATGACCTCTAAAGTGTCCAAAGTTTGGCAAAAGGAAGGGGAAATTTGAACAAGGACGACGTTTGATCGTCGCTAGGAAAAACACTCTGTTTCGGCGAGTGAAGGGGGCGACTAGTAATGGAGATTCACCAAAGTCCGTGTGCGCGAATACTCTGTTTCGGCGAGTGAAGGGGCCCACAAGTACTGAAAATACATCAAAGTCCGTGTTCGCGCATGCACGAAGTAATGCCATCGAATTTCACAAACCAGGTGTACACAGGTACATACATAACATCAAGATAACGGTGACGAGTGGAGAGGACTACTTATATAAATAAACTTCACATTCAACGGTCGTGGTGTCTTCTAAATTATAATACCCATACCCTGTCCGGACGCACCCACCCCCTGAAACCCAAAAAGAGATAATTCATGCAGATCTACCCTGAGAAAATCCCCGACCTGTTGGAAACCTCCCATTTGCAATCCTCACCCATCACCTATCTTCTCATATGAGGTGTTGAGTACCGGGAGGACTCAACGAGGTACCTAACGGGCAAGGACCGCCTCAATAACTAGCACTTTATTTTCATCTAGATTGTTACCCGCCTCGGCAGCGTGGTGGTAGCATGTCTGCCTCACATTCAAGAGGTCCCGAGTTCGAATCTCGGTCAGGGTGAGTTACCTGGATAAGGTTTTTCCGGGGTTTTCCCTTATCCTGAAAGACGAATGTTGGGTAACTCTAAGCTCTATGGACCCCGGGCTCATTTGAGCATCATTTCATCCATTCATCATCCGATATGACTTAACGTTGGAGGACGTAAAATTAAAAAAAAAAAAAAAAAAAAAAAAAAAAAAAAAAAAATCTAGATTGTTGAGGTTAAGTGTGTTAAGAGCATTATTAACAAAGTGGCCAGCTGTTTCATGGTTAGTCTTCTTTAGTTCCTTGCTACAGATTAAATGAGTCAGATGGTGTGACAGGATCCAGTTTTCCAACAATTAGACTGGCTTAATCTATCAGTTGTCTTGAAGGAGAACCATAAGGTAAGATACTTTTATTTATCCTTTGAATACAGCGATTTCAAGGACACGTTAAGATCAATTGTACAAGATTTCCAATTTTATATACATATATACATAGTTACACAAATAAAAATATTTGTAACAGAGTCTCCACTTAACTTAAGAGGTTGATAATTCCTTCTTCTTTAGAAAAGATTGATTTCAAAGGCACATCGCCTTCGTCTTCAGTAAACGAAGAGTACTGAACTTCGGAGAGTAAACTGAAGACGAAGGCGATGTGCTTTTGAAATTGATCTTTTCTAAAGAAGAAGGAATTATCAACTTCTTAAGTTATGTGGAGACTCTGTTACAAATATTTTTATTTGTGTAATATTTGTTGCTTAACTGTGACTAGCTTCATTTTCTATGTGATATATACATAGTTTTATCTTTTTACATATCCCTATACTTAAATTCTTCCAAACTATACAATGCATTTGTTATATAGAATTTTTTATTCCCTTCAGTTTATATTCCATTTTATTAATTATTTTTATTTCTTCTGGTAACTTATTATATAGCTCTTTGCCCATACTTTTACTACAGCAGTGTTTAGTGTTCGCCTATATACTGATCTAAAATAGTTGTAATTATTTCTTAGACTATAATTATATCATGATTTTTTGGTTCTTTTTCTAGTAAAATAATTTTTATTGTTTTATATATATAGAGAGAGAGCAGTTAAAATAGCAAACTCTTTAAACTTTAATCTTCATGTCTGTCTGCTATTTATTTTTGCCATTATTCGAACTGCTTTTTTTCTTTCTTTTTTTTTTTCTTAGTTTGAATAATTTTTTTACTCCTGTTGCTGTGATGTTTCCCCATAAAGTTATCCCATATTTTATGTGTGAGTATATAAATGCATAGTATACTTGTTTTAACGTTTCATAATCCATATTTTTGCCTACTTGCCTCATATGTATGAATCACCTATATCTTCTCTTATTCCACTTAATGTTTCTTCAAAAAAGTATGCAAATAATTTTTTCCTAATGTGGATTCTAATGGGATGCTGCAGTAATAGTATTTTCTCTAGGGAGCTTATGAACTGGCTATTTTCAAGTGCATTGAATTGTATTGTACAACTGTATATATATATATATATATATATATATATATATATATATATATAAGAGAGTTTTCAGGCGGCAATTCGAAATTTAAAGTATACTGCTTGTTTTTTATAATTAGCAACTTCTCCTCTTTGGAAGTTCATCTCACAGACAACAGATGCCACCACAGACAACCAGCTCACTTCAAGAAACCATGGATCCAACCAGTCGGATAACTGCTGACAATCGGGAAAAAACATTCTCAAACATGTCCAAGTAAAGATAATTTAAGTGATGTTTGTTTTTGAATTACCGACTCATTACTTTCAAATACATAAACTTATTCATAGGTTACATTAATATTACAAGATTGAACTAAATTGAATATATACATACATTTGTCACATAATTAAGAAGTTTCTATTTACAACAGATAAAACTATTTACAATTCATTACATAAAAGTCATTATAATTCATCTAACCTATATAAACATTTCTGAATTAAATCTGTTTTCAGTTCCTTTTTTTTCCTTTGTGTTGTTTAACATTTGTTGGTAGCTTATTGTATAATATCTGTCCTTTTATTAATGGATCCTTGAAAGTTGATTTGAGATTTACATGCTTCCTGTGGTAGTTATCCCCTCCTCTGATATAATAATCATGAAGTGTGCTGTTACTTGTGCCATTATTTTCCTTCTCAGTTGCAATTACAGAATTTTGATTATAGAATTACAGAATATGATTGATGCTCAGCTTCTTTAACATGCTGGGTAAAATGTGACCTTCGTTCATAACATACCTCAAAATAACAATAAAATATGTTATTCATTTCACTAAATGTTCCTGAATGAAATCAATTTAGCAAAATGTGGTAGCCCTTACAGCAAGTATTCATAGTTTGTTTTAACATGAAATTTACAAATTAATTTTTTCTGAATTATTTAGCCAGAAGCTACTCACCATATGGAGTATTCTACATTTCCTATAATTCTTAACACAATGCTAAACAGTGTTAAACAAATTTATAAAACTTACTCACCTCTTTATAGCACACATCACAGTGAATAATTCTACCATCAGTTGAGAAATTAGGAAATTCTTCTATCCATTGACAAATAAGAAATGATTTGGAACTTAGTACTTTCAGCATATTTTACTTTCAACTGAATACAATGTCTTCACTCTGAAATCTCACACTGTAATCTATAGAGGAGATGAACAATGCATTCTTCACTGCAATTGTTGTCAAGGCAGGACTGGCATACAGGCTTGCACAGTGTTTCCACCAAATGAAGAAATTGAAAAATGTAAAATTAGGTAAAGATGGATTCTAAAGTGAATGTACGTATTTTTAGGTTGTATAGGACTATATTTTCAAACATACATTTCCATAACTAGTATATGCACAACTTTTATTTTTCATACATCATGAGCAACAAAGTAACTTTTTAACTAAAATGCGAGGTTTGCTCTTAAATTATGAGTCTTAAGAATTCATTTGGTATTCCACTTGAAATCTGTGATTCAGTTGTATGTGTAAACCAGGGTCGTACAGAATTGTACACAAAGATTACACCATCTATGTCTGTTAAACCTGGCACAGCAATGATGTAATGTGTTGGGCTCAATATTTTTGTACCTATTATTACAACTAGATCACACCAAAGCAACTGGGTATGTAATAGTAGTGTGAATTAAAAATACCAAAAGTGAAATTGAGTTAAATTTAAAGGGAGTCGATTAATGACACTAAACAACACTTTTTAAAAGTAAGTGTGGTTTAGTGTCATTAATCAACTCCCTTTAAATTTATCATAACAACACTGTTTTCAACAATTCCAAGAAAGGAATTGTGAAATTGAGTGTTTGTGAGCATTTGCATCAGTATGTACTAGAGTTTAAAAGTACTTTTACATTGATGGGAAAATGCTATTTTGCCAGCTTTGTACAAAATCTGTTAGTGCAGATCAAGGTTCTCACATAGTACAATATTTGCCAGAAAGCATGTGCGCACCTGTGACACATGCTTTGTCGAAGCAATTTCTTGTGAGAGAAACACCACCATTTTCTTCTTTTGGGATACCAAAACATTCACAATTTTATTTTGATTTGTATAAGGCATTTATTTCAACTGGTATTTCCCATTATAAAGTAAACAATCCTGACTTAATATAATTTTGAGTCAAACTAATACTCAATGCTCCATTTATTGCCAGTATTTACCTAGGACGTGTTTCGTTAGGATCTTCCTAACATCATCAGCTGTTGTCGACTAATGGATGTTGGTTTGGTGAACTCATTGGAGGCAACAGGTGCGTCTCTGTCGGCATCTGTTGTTTTCGAATGCTAGGCTTTGGCAATGAAGCCATTAGCTCTCTTGCTCTCCAATATTTCTCTGTAGTAGTCCGGCAGGTAGGGCTTCATAGGTTAAAAGATGTTCTTCAGTTATTTCCTCTTTGTTGCACAGAGGACAATTTGGACCTGTATAAATTCCTATTCTGTGTAAGTGTTTGGCCAAATAATCATGTTCCGTAAGTAATCTAAAATTTGCTACTGCAGCTTTACGTGGGATTTCTGGAATCATTTCTGGATTTTTAATTAAAATGTTCCATTTTTTATCTTTATGTTAGATATTGATTGGTTTTGTTTGTTTTTATATTTGCTTGTGATTAATCTTTTTATGGATGTAAAGGGTAAGTTTTTACTTTTGTTCTGAATTAAATTTGCACCTTTTTTGGCAAGAAAATCAGCTGATTCATTTCCAGCAATTCCACAATGTGCAGTTATCCACTTTAATATAATTCTTTTCTGTAGTTTTTGAAGTTGTTGTATCATTTTGTGACATTCTTTAATTTGGATTGACCTCATGTTATATGAACTTATTGCACATAATGCTGTTTTAGAATCAGAAAGTATGATAGCATTTTTGAATTTATCTATTCTGTATAGAAGGTGTTGGAGTGAAATATGAATAGCCGTTACTTCTGCATCAAAATTTGTTGTTTGGTATCCTGCTTGTTGACAGAATGAGAACAGTGCACATTTAATTCCTGCTCCTGAGTTGTTGTCCAAGTTAGATCCATCTGTGTAGATATGTAACCATTCTTCAGGTGGGTATCTATTGTTCACAATTTCTAATGCTAGTGCTTTTAGTACAGGTTTGGAAGTTTCAGATTTTGTAACTAACTGTTCTAAATCTAACTGAATATTAATTGGTTCAAAAGTCAGTGGGTTTTCTGTGATTAAAAGGTTTTCTTTAGAATTAGGAAAATTCAGATCTGTTTTTAATTCCATAACTTTGTGTAGGAAACTTGTTTGTCTTTTCAGAATGGTTGTAGTAATCTTTTCTCCCATTTTGTTGTTTTTAACTGCAACATTTTTTCATGTTGTATTAAAGACTGCTCCTCTAAAGTTAGATGTATTGGATAGTTCTGAGTTAAGGCTTGCATTGCCGTGATTGGAGTTGATTTTGCTGCACAGGTTATTAGTCACAGGGCCTGATTTTGGCATACTTCTAGGTGATTTATGTTAGAACTGCTTGCTGTAATTATTACCTCTGCATTATAAAGAAGTATTGGCTTCATGAATGTTTTCTATGTGGTGTTCAGTGCCTCCCGATTACTGCCCCACTTGACTCCAGCTAATCTTTTCAAAACTGAAAATTTTGTTGTTGATTTGTTTACTACTGCTTCAATATGATGTCCCCAAGATAATTTTGAATAAAAAATTGTTCCTAAATATTTTGTTTCATATGTTTGTTTCAGGTTTGTTTTTTTGAACTGCAGATTTAGTTTAGGGATTTTCTTTTTTTAAGCTAAATATTTGGAATGTTGTTTTATCAGTATTTATTTTCATCAAATTGTTGTCAGTCCACATTTCCAATAGTATCAGAGCCTTTTCCATTGAGGTTTTGGATTTCTCTGTTTGTGGGGAAGATGTCCACATGATCATGTCATCTGCAAAAATGCTGTCTTTATTTCTGTGTTTGATACAGCCACAGGAAGATCACTGATGTAGATGTTGAACAAGTTTATACTCAGTACTGCACCTTGTGGTAGGCCTATTTTTATTTGTCGGAATTTGGATGTACTGTCATTGTATTTTGTAGCACAGAAACGTTGAGAGAGAAACTGAGTGATCCAATTTAACATGTTATCCTGAATGCCTAGTTTTGAAAGTTTCTCAAGAAGTTTATGCCTCCATACTGAATCGTATGTTTTTTCAAAATCAATGAAAACTGACAGCGTATCTTGATTTTTGTTGAAAGATTCTTTGACATCTTGGGATAGTTGAATTGTATTTTCTTTAGTAAATAAGTGTTGTCTGAATCCTGTTTGAGCAGTTGTTAATATGTTATTACTTTCTAAGAACCAATTTAGCCTTGCTCAAATCATACGTTCTGCGGTTTTTGCAATGATACTTGTTAAGGAAATTGGTCTGTAATTATTTATTTTGTAGGGTGCTTTGTCTTTTTTTAGAAAGGAATAATTATTGCTTTCTTCCACTCTGTAGTTACAGTAGAGGTCCATGATATTGTAACGCGAGCGCTGGAACACCCTGTGGAAGCAGCTGGGAGCGGAAGACAGGGGAGGTTCGTGTTAGCCACACCTCCTCCTCGTTTGTCTTGTAGTGGTGACAGGCAGTGGTTGGGAGGAAAAACATCAGTGTGCCGTCTGTTTCTGTCCACCTGGTTCTAGAAATTACGGGATCGTTCATCATCTGGAAACGTCGAGAAGACGGCGAGATGCCTATAAAAAGGGCTGCAGCTAGTCAGTGAGTCAGTCAGTCAGTTGGTTAGTGAGTGTGAGTGAGGAGACAGTCGCAGTTCTTGGTGTAAGAGTTAGTCAGTGACGTGTTAATGAACGAGAAGATTGTGCAACGGAAGACTGTACGTAACTGGTATGTGCATCGGAGTATTGTCTGTAATCGCGAGTACAAGTGAAATTGTAACGGACGAACTGGTGAATTGTAAATGTGTGCAGCAAGTAATTCTGTGTAATTGGCAAGAGTTTAACTGTAAGTCGGTGGAAATAAAGAACATTTTTGAGTGGTGAAATTGGACTTTTCATTTCACGAACCCACAAAGTCACAATATATTAAATAATTTCAGTAGTACCTTTGTTTTCTTTTTGCTTCAGAGAAAAGTTTATGCTGAGAGCTGTAATACTTATTAAAGGCTTCAGAAATAGAGTAATTTGAAGTAAGTGTTTTCCCATTTAGTTTAAATGGTTCTTTCCTTGTTTCTTTCTGACAATTAATTTTACTTATATATCTGTATACTTTTCTTGCATTTTTTTTATAATCAGCTTTTTCAATAAATTCACTGAAAGCTTTTTTTTTGGCAATATGAATTTCTTTTTTACATTTTGCTGCCTTTCTTCGCCATTCCTGTGTATCTGTTGGGTTATTGGACAATTCTGCTTTTTTCCTTGCTATGTCCCTTTCTTCTTTTAATTTTGACAGTTCTTTATTCCAAAAGGGTTTGTAATTTTTAGTTTTTCCTCTTGGGATCCATTTTTTGCTGCTTCAAGAATTATATTTGTTATTGTTTTATTGAGTTTATCTACAGATGCTTCATGTTGAGCGGAGTAAAGATTTTGTTTAGTTTCCTCTGTAAATTTTGTCCAATTTGCTTTTCTAAAATTCCAAGAGTATTTCAACTTTGGCCTGCTAATATTTTGTTTATCATGAAGTATTATGGAAGCAATAACTGCTCTATGATCACATCCTATGTCTTCAATGATTCCACGTGTTGTCTTATCTTTTAAATCTGAAGATACTAATAATAGGTCTGGATTAGTACACTGGCCATTATAGTGTAGGTATGTGGGGCAATCCCCATTCTCGTAGATAAGATCCAAAGTGTTAGAATTTAATAAATCTTCAATAGTTTAGCCACAGGCATTGTAGTCTTTGTATCCCCACTTTGGTGAATGGTGTCTCCCCATTGTCGGTATCTTGATGAACTTGAAGTTTGGGTTTTCATCAAAGGTAGTGTCAAAATTAAACAATTTTCTTACATATTTCTTTATGAAGATTTTTTCCCACGTGGTTAATGCAGCTGGACCTTGCACACCTTTTAATAAGTGGATTTCTCGTTCTATATCATGATTCTCCTTCCAAAAATGGTATGCTACCGCCGATTTATCTATTTCTTTGTTCCTGATGTTCCTAAAATGCTCTTTAAGCCTAATGTTCCAAGTTCCTTTTTGTTTTCCCAATGTAAAAGTTGTCACAGCCTTTGCAGTTTATTCGGTACACACCTGATTTTTTGTCTGTGGGTATCTCCTTTGTACTATGTGATTTCAAAAGGTGTTGTACACTAAATTTGTTCTGTGGGGCCAAAGTAATATTGTGCTCTTTGAAGACTTTTTGGAAAAGGTGTGTAGCTCTGAGATGATATGTAAATTTTCTATATGAAGTTTCATTGCTGATTGGGGAAAGAGTAATTACTTGTTTGCATCTTTGTTGTCTTTTGAATTTATCAATTTTCTTTTTGACCAATTCAGCACTGAATCAATGGTATTCTGCAATGTGAATGATACTATTGTACTCTTTGATATATTCCATCTTGTTTAAAGGTACATTAACCAGCCTGTAAGTTAAACTGTTGATAACAGTATGCTTGTGTTGTCTTGGATTATATCCATCTGCTTTTATGAAATTTTCTGTGTGTTTCCTTCCTATGTATACCAAATTCAAGTTTTGTATGTTTTCTGGTAAGTTTTAAATCTAAGAAAGGGATTTCATTGTTTGACTCTTTTTCTAAGGAAATTTTTATTGCAGGATTTTGTAAATTAAGTAGTTTTAATGCATCATCCACTTGTTTCTAATTTACTATTGCCCAAATGTCATCCACATATCTATACCAATGTTTGAAAGTTAGTGGGAATGCCTTTATGATATGGGTTTCCAAAAAGCTCCTGAAGAGGTCGGCCAAAAATGGGGACAATGGGTTGCCCATAGAAATTATTGGATTTACACCCTGCAGAAAGGATAGAGATCTGTGAGGCAACTAATGCACAATATGAAATTGAAGCATTTACAGACGGCAGCAAGATGAACAGAAAAGTGGAAGCAGCAGTAGCTATATTTAGGAAGAACAAAAGTCTAGCAACTAAAATTGAAGTTTCATGATATGTGCTACAATAACCAAGCTGAACAGATGGCAACTCTACAAGCTCTAAAAGAAATTGGGGAAATGAAGGAAATCCCAAATACAGAAAGAACAATGGCTATTTATACAGATAGCAAAGTAAACATTGATTTATTGAAAAACCATGTTAAACATGGAAACATAATTAAAGAAATCAGAAAAACCATTAAAATTCTTAGCAACCAATACTGGCAGATCCATTTGCACTGGATAAAGGCACATGTGGGAATATACGGAAATGAAACAGTAGATAAAATAGCCAAGGAAGCAACAGAAGGAAACAATATGGCAATAGTATATAATAAAATACCGGAGTGCTCAATAATGAAAGCAGAGGGGAAGAAGAGCACAGAAAGGTGGCAACAAATATGGATAAACTCAACAAAAGGAGCATTAACCAAGAGTTTCTTTCTATCAAGACAAGCTAAAGATATCAAGATTCCAATGACAAAAAACTTCACATCAATGGTAACAGGACACAGGCCAGTAAGAGCATACTTCTACAAATTCAAGATTTTGGAATCTCCAGAATGTCCATGCAGTGGTACCGAAAAACGTTTGAACAATTAATTTACAAAAGAATAATGGAATATAGAATAAAGATTGGCATGAATAAAAAACAATTTGGTGGCAGTTCAAGGAACTTGCTGAACAACACTTGTTTTCAACACTTCCAAGAAAGGAATTGCAACAAGAGAGTGTTTCACAGATTGCAGGTTTATACAGATATTGCCACACATGCCACAGTAATATGATGTTGCATACCCTCTACTGTTGTTGGCAGTTCTTTATACACTCTATCTTTCACTGTGTCCAAGAGAAAGAAGTCTAATGGCATCAAGTCTGGGGACTGATCTGGCCATCGCACAGGACCTCCCCATCTTATCCACCTATTTGGAAATTTTACAGCCACAATGTCTCTGGGAGCTTGTGCATAATATGCGGGGCATCCATCATGCTGGAACCACTTTGATAGACACATTTCCAATCCCACATCCTCCATAAGGAGTAGTGCGTGTTGCAGAAATAATGCATATCGCTGTTCGTTTAATGTTCCCTGATAAAAATACGGACCTAAAATATGGTTAGCAATGATACCACATCAGACATTGACACTCCACTGTCATTGATGAGCAACTTGGCGAATCTAGTGGGGATTTTGCAAGGACCATTAGTGCATGTTCTGCAGATTCACATGACCATGATTTGTAAATAAAGCTTCACCTGTAAACAACGTATTACTTAGGAATGCTGGATTACCTTGCAACTGCTGAAGTGCAAAATGACAGAATACAATGCAGGATTCAAAGTCCTTCCCGTACAGTTCCTGGTGCAGTGAGATATGAAATCAATGAACCGATATCTTTGCAAAATTCTGCTCACACTAGTGCGGCTTATTCCAGAACCTCGTGAAATCTGTTGGGCATTCACCTCAGGATTGTGCACTACAGCAGCCAAGAGCAGCAATTTTGTTTCCAGTGCCAGTCGCTGTCTTTGTATGTAGACACTTTGTGGGAGCCCAGGTTCTTATTTCCCTGAGTTTTGTGCAGATGTTGGCAATGGTACAAGGAGGACACCATCGATCTGGGTAGCGTTCAGCATACAATGCCACAGCTATGGTTGCATTTCTGCAACATTCGCCATAAATTAAAATAATATACAGGTTTTCTTCGTTAATGAAGGCCAGCATATCGACTAGATGACGGCAACCATTTCATGCCACATGAAAACACAGTTTAATGTGTCAATATGGAAAGTAATATCTGAAACATACAGAATTATGTTACAGTATGACAGCAGACCAGATCAGAAACACTAGTACACTGAAGCCAGAATGTTCCAAGATGATATCAGTTTGTTTATAGCAGGCTACAGGCCAGTGCACACAATCCCTGCTCTGAGGCCAGAAGTACGTGCATTGCATTATGTCAGAAATGGTGGAGCCACTGCCATCCTCCAACAGCCACACATTTCAGAAAGCATGAGGTTTAGAAATGTGAAACCAAATGTGTTATCACTAATTGTAGCTCTAGTTTTCATTCTGCTAGAATAAGCATACATGCTCCATTTAAAAAAATGTAACTTGTGTTGGAAGGTTATTTGTTTACCTTTATGGATTGTGCATACCTTCACATTGTGTGAGCCCATGACATATGTAAATTTCTGGCCAATTGGAATTTTCGTATTTCATATTTTGTTTCATTTTGGAGATATTTGAGGTCACAGAGTTAGGTGGGACACCCTGTATATAAAAAGTGAGTGAATATTTTAACATCAAAAGCAACTTCACCCTATGTGCAAGAATTGCTCATGTCTTACCTGACGACCTATAGTCTGATTTTAAAAGAAGATACATGAAGGTCATATGTTTCTCCACATGGGTGTGCTGCAATGTTGCCTAGAACTAAGTTACGCATATTCCCTCTTTACCCTCTCAACACACAAAATATAAACAAGCATTCGAGGTTATCACATCTCAACAAATAATGCATATTTAATCTGTATTAGCCTACTTTAAGGACAAAAATAGGTTGTTCAAACATTCACTGCATTGTACCGTCTTCACAAGTGTATGTTCTTTGAAATAATTTCTGCACTATGTAACTAATATTCCATATTTACCATCGTAAGTTGACATTTCTGCACAAGTGTGGTAAGTATTTCTCTATAGCAACACATATAGGCGATGCACGTTCTAAAATCTAACATTTATCTTCAATTATATTTATTAATATTTTAGCTAATATTATCACTACTAAAATTCAGATTGATATAAATACACATAGTGCAAAAAATAGTATGCAATACACATGTAGTAAGCACATAGCGGAATCTCGGAAATTGAAAAGCACCTCTTTTTTTCTCAAAAAATTTCCGTATAAAGTGCACATTAGTATCGCAATATACATTAACAAATTTGTCAATTGCCATGTTCATTATCGACGCTGCCAATATGCTGGAATTTTGACCCACAGGAACTCTTTTACATGCAAGCATATCTACTGACATGGGGCTGTCGCATATGGTTGAAAGGAATAAGAACTTCATTGAAAAGGAGCAAACTCTCGTCTTCCTGTTCAAAGAATTCCCTAAGAGAACAGACAAGTTCTCTAGCTAGATATGTAATGTAGCACCCCGACCTTAAACTGAACTTTGCCTAGGGCCATGAATCTCTGCCTACCTCTAATCCTACTGCCACTACATCTTGCATCCATAAAAACGAACTTTGTGTTTTCACAAAATAGGCTAACAATACACAACGCAACTGAACACACAAGCAAAATCTGTTTCCCGCACACAGCTAACGATAACTGACCTGAGGTATGTGATTCACCAGTGTAACCAATCTGGCAACCTCTGTTTACGTTTCCATAGCAATGACCTTCCCCTTTTACCCTCCGCATCTCTTGCTTCTTGCTTGACAGCTGTCATTTATCATCTTTTAAAAATCAGACTGTATAAGTGTCTTCTACGATGCCAAGAACATGTATTTAGTACATCCCTATAATTGCTTTAAATATCCTTTTCTTTTAATGTAGGATTTCTTGGGAACTTGTGATACACAATGCTAGGAAGCTTTTTTACCCCTTTAAGGTGTGTACCGGATAAATTGCAAAGACTGTAACAATTTTTACATTGGTAAAACTAAAAGGAATTTGAACATTAGGAACATGTTAGGAACATCATAAACAAAGAAATAGACAAATACGCAGTGGTATACCATTTTTGGAATAATGATCACAATATAGAATACAAATCCATTTATTAAAAAGTGTTCAGGGTCTAACTGCATTAACCACATGGGAAAAAATATTCCTATAGTAACATGAAGGAAAATTGTTCAATTTCGACACAACCTTTGAAAAGAACCTGAACTTCAAGTTCATCAAGATGAACAACAGAGATGCCCCTATTGCCTCCAAGGGGTTCACCAATTCAAAATTCAACAGTCAATATTAGCTGAGGATGTTAGGAAGGTCCTAACGAAATGCATTCTAGGTAAGCACTAGCAATATATGGAGCATCGAGTACTAGTCTGACTCAAAATTATATTGCATATCTGTGTTTAAATCTGGGGTCCACTTCCCTAAAGTGTTCAGCACATCGATATGAGTTTCGGTTACAGTCATATCCTTACAAAGTATTTAATTATCATACAATTCCTATACAAAATATAATTATTTATAACAAAACTCCACTTATCTTTAAGAAAATTGATGAAAATTTCAAAGAAATGTGTTGAAACCAGTTTTGTAAATGTTTGTTTATATCATCAGTCACTTCCACTTCTGTTGTTGTCAATGTTACGGTCACTAGAGGTCACAATATTTTTGTCTGTATTACCAAACTCTGAAAATGAAACAAACTTAAAAGACAAAATCAATTGTCGGTATATCAAAATCATTACACGATTTCTATTTTTTAAAATAAATATTTTTTCCTAAATCATTAAATCTATCACTAATTTAATTGTTATAATAATTTAACTTCTGCATTTATTTCATGGTCAAATGACCAAAAATGATCTGCCACGGCCATTCATCAGTCTGTTTATACCTAACATTTTGTAAATGTTTTTCCGTTCTGGTTTCTAAATTACGTTTGGTCCTTCCAATGTAAACCTGGTCGCAATCTAAACAATTAAATTGATAACTGTCATATTTTTATTATCAGAATTTTGTGTTTTTTACAGAAACGTTGCAAATTTTTAATATTATATTTATTTTGAGGAACCAAAGTTATACAAACTTCTTGAAAACTCTGGATGGAAAGGAAATTTTTTTTAAATTATAATTGTCTTTTTTCAAGGGCAGAAATATGTTACATTTTTTTTATATTTAAATTTTTCAATCTTTTTGTGTATAAATTCTTTTAAAACCATGAATTAAAGCAATATTAATAATGTGTTTATATTCTCAAATTCCTCTTTATTCAGGGGTATATGTATTAACCTATAAATCCAACTATTAAAATCAGCAAATTTATGTGAAAAGGGATTAAAACTTCTATTTTTATATAATTATTGATATGAGTAGATCTCCTATAAATACCAAAGTTTATAATATAAAAATTATTTGTGGTTGGTTTATTGACACTCGTCACTTACTTTTTCATATATTTATGAGAGACTAGTTTCAAAGGCCCTGGCCTCCATTTTCAATCTCTTCCCAAATCTCTTTGGGAAGAGATTGAAAATGGAGGCCAGGGCCTTTGAAACTAGTCTCTCATAAATATATGAAAAAGTAAGTGACGAGTGTCAATAAACCAACCACAAATAATTTTTATATTAATTTTGACGTCACTGTTACTAAATTCCTCCAAACACATACCAAAGTTTAGTTTATTGTTATTTCTTATTATCTTCAGATCTAGAAATTTCAGTTTCTAATGTGAATTTTAAACCTTTATCTTGTATATTTAATAGTTTTAAAGCATCATTTATGTGTCTATCAGGAACAATAGCAAAAATGTCATCTATATATCTATACCAAGTTTTAAAAATTAAAGGGAATGCTTTAGGACTTGCATTTCAAAAAAATGTCATCTATATATCTATACCAAGTTTTAAAATTTAAAGGGAATGCTTTAGTGACTTTAATTTCAAGAAAGCTCATAAAAGGATCGGCAAGTAAAGGTGAAAGTGGAGTACCCATTACTAAGCCAGAAGTTTGTTGAAAAAGTTGACCATTAAAAGTGAAAGAATTGTAATCCAAACAAAAATTTGCAAGTTTAACAAAATCAACTATTAAGTAATCATTTAAAGCTATAGAATTCAACCATTATTTTTTTTTTAAAAAAAAATTCTCTAGGAATACTAGGAAATGTGACAGTTACATAAAAATAAAAACAAGTTTATCAGTCTTAGATAATACTACATTGTAAATCTTTTATACTAGTTCAAAAGAATTGTTAATACTTACAATCTCAAATTTATCAAAATTACTAAATTTTTATGTAACCATTTAGTTAAATTATAAGTTGCTGAATTTATACACTCCACTTCCAGGTTTATGAATTATAAAAACAACATAAATCCTACTAAAATAGGATTACTAACTTTTACAATAGGTTTTTCTTTATCTGATATAATTTTTACTTCATTAAGCATTTTATTCAAATTTGAAATACAAGAGTTTAAAGGGTCATTTTTAATTTCTATAAACTCGTCACCTTGAAGTAGAAGTTTCACTCTATTAATATAAACAGATTTATCTAAAATTACAATCCTATTACCCTTATCCTTAATTAAATCTTTTTCATTTAATCCTTTCACCGATATGATGTCATATGATGTCCAAGTTAAAATGCCACAAACCGATATGGACACATATAGATGTCCTGCGCATACATGCATTTAATGCTTATTTAACCCCAATTATTTTAATCATTCTATTTTACAATTAATATAAATTAGTTCTATTAGAGATGAAAACTTACCCTTAAAGGTTTCTTTATGAATGGTACAACTCAAAACCTGGATAAACACACAAGGGCACATCTTCACAATCACAGCAAATAATATTGGTTTCCTTGGGAACTTCTTTATCACGACACATTAGACATTTTCAAAATGATTGCAAATTTTTCAGTTGTGGGTGGTTTCCTTTTAGGAAAGTGTTTTCTCTCATGTATGAAGGATGCTGGGGTGGTGATTTCTTACCCCCAGTATGAAGAGGCTTCTGTTATAGTACTCAATTAGGCTGCGAGCTATCGATATGCCTAAATCCAGGTAGGTCACCATCTTGCATGAATTAGAGCTCTGCAAATTACTAAACAATTGCGTATGACTACATCCAGCTGTATAAAAATACTTTTTATAACATTTAATTGTTTTTCGTAAAGAGGTATAGCTTGTAATAACTGATCCAGCCCACCCATATTTGACCTGTTATTTCCCCCCTAAAACGGAGCAGCTAATATGTCATCTGTAGAGCAGTACATATCTAATGTAGGTTTACAAACAATATGCACTACCCACATCTGAATTCTCCTCTTAGACCCTAAATTACCTTCAGAGATCAGGGCTTCCTTCATCCTACCCACATATACATTTGTTTCTGTAACAATGAAGGAAATTTAAGTCAGCAGCAAAAAAATTTTTTTTGAAAAAATCAGTTGGTTGGATTTCAAAAGTTAGCTGTACACCAGAAAATATGCTTATTAGTCTATATGTCTATTTGTGTTCAAGTTATTCTGATCACCAAACAATGTTGATTCTTCATGAACACCTGAAGGAAGTAGGTCATTTTCTTCCTCACTGCTACCTATATCCTCAACACTTCCCTCATTATTGCCTTCAATATCCAAAACATATCAAACAGCAAAAGGTCCTCCAGATTTCCTAAGTGATCTCAGAAGCCCGTACACATCCTATGCAAGCTAATTTATTTGCTATATTACTAGGATAAGCCATGGTTAACATTGAAATTTAACAATTTCAAATGTTAAACTTAAAGGGAGTCGATTAATGACACTAAACAACACTTACTTTTAAATTTTTCCGCAACATATTTCAGAGACTGCCTCCATCCTCAACCGCTCAACCGGCCATCAACTGGTTCTCATTGGTTTAATTGACAATATTTTGTCATAGGTCTCCTCTGGTGGTGGTTCAAGGAACTTGCTGAACAAATCTTTCTGGGGGATGTCGAAATTTAATTTGTTCAGCAAGTTCCTTGAGCCGCCACCAGAGGAGACCTATTACAAAATATCGTCAACTACATCAATGAGAACCAGTCGATGGCTGGTTGAGGATGGAGGCAGTCTCTGAAATATGTTCTGGAAAAATTTAAAAGTAAGTGTTGTTTAGTGTCATTAATCGACTCCCTTTAAATTTAATTTATTATAACAACACTGTTTTCAACACTTCCATGAAAGGAATTGTAATTTCAAATGTGCTATTCATTTAGCTATTGATAGCTATAAGAAATCACTCTGAAAACGGACTGAGTATAAATAACAAAAATACTGAGCAAAAACAGCTGCAGAAGGCTACCTACAGATGCTGCCTACAAGAGATACATACAGATGCTGACGAGAGGTTTGTTTCTTTCCAGCAAGTATGTAACACAACATATACAATGATTATCACTTGGTAGCATAAACTAAACCCTAAAATCTTGAACCGGAAAAGTTGTATACACAGCTATACATATATACTTATTGTTCGTATCCACACACAAAAGAAAATGACTCAAATATTAGATGCGTTCGACGCAAGGAATGGCTTTTGCTTCAGTGAAACAAAGTGATGAAATTTCAACTATTTATTAATACAGTCTCTACTTTATTGATACTGTAGATGTATACTGCCTTTAATGGGTTATAAACCAGTTTTTTTTGGGGTTAAATAACAATAAATATGGAAGATATGAATGTCTATTTAAGAAGCATTTTTACAACATTTAACAATTTAAACGTTTTGTTCTGTTTATTGGGTATCCGTTCCTGGCTCTTGCGGGGTTTAAATGGCCATCACTGAAGTGGTTAATGATATAATAATGAACTGACGATAGGGAAGAGGTTCCCAGAAACTAGTCTTCATCAAAAAACTTGTAAGTGGAAAAAAGTATATACAAGGTTGACTCATTTGCCTAATTTTAGTAATAATAATCTGTTTATTATTATTTCTTTTAGAGTGTATTCATCCAAATCTTGTAATACTTTGCTGTATAATGATTTATTATTGTCACTTAAATCTTGACTAGCAATTTCTATATCCGCAATATAATCATCTATATTTTTTTGAAAAATTTACATACGTTTATAAACCTTGATTTAAAAAGTCTAACGCTTTCTCATTAAGGTTACAACCTGATAAATAACAACATTATCCTTAAAAGTTTAAAAACTAAAAGCAGCATAGTCATCCTATAGAACTTTCCGTATGGGAAAAGATCTTCATTAATAAAAATTGTTATGGAATCATGAATTTCGAAACTCCACCACCGGACATCTTTGACAAGTGGCATGGGAAAAGATCTTCATTAATAAAAATTATTATAGAATCATGAATTTCGAAACTCCACCACCGGACATCTTTGAGAAGTACATCATGCCATTTACCAACGACACGGAGGAGGAAAACACTACCATTTGCACCAGTTGAGACTCAGCTGATGATTGTAGCAACAGCTCTTGAAACATGTGTTGTCCAAAACAGTGTGAGTGAAGAAATGTGTCAATAGCTTCTCAATTCACTTTTATTTTAACATCATCTTTATTTTTTATAACTGGGTTTAATTTATGTTGTTTCAAACATAAGTTATTCAATTTCTGTTTCAGTTTAGCATTTTATTTTTTGTATTGAAATTAAGAATGTCATATAATTTGGGTTCCGAATTAAGCCAAACTGAGCTACATAAAATATTTATTAATTTAAGATGTAAAGATGATGATGTGGTATATAAGGGCGCTCAACTACTGGGGTCGTCAGCGCCAATTAAAAACCTAAATTATGGCAATATCCGGAGATAAATGAAACTATAAATCAAAGTAAAATGATTAGCAAATAAACGTTCACAATTGGGAAAGCAATAAAAAACTATAAAGAACTCCAAGTAAAATGCCAAAGCATAATAATAATAATGAAAAAAAAAATAACCGAATCTAAAATTTTGTAACATTTAAACTCAGCGCCATTCAAAAAACTGTCTTGGTAAATGTCAGATATGGTAGCCATAAATAACAAAAGGAAATGAGAAATATCATTACAGATAAAATAAACTTGCACAGTACATAAGTACTGTAAAAATGATGACAATGAAAATGCGGAAGGGTATATAGAAGCTATCCCCCTTAACAAAAGGATATAATTTAACTTTCAAATAAAAAGGCATTAAAATGGTTTTCTTTGTTGACTTTCCTAGCTACCTGCTAATTTTCCCTAAAAGGCCAAATTTTTGCAAAATCCATAAAAGGCAACTATAAATGACAAAATTAAATAAAAGGACAAATCAAATTAACAAGTGCAATTAGAAAACAAAAGGAACAATGAAAAACTACATAACAGTAAAATGCCAAAGGTGTAAAAACTGATTCTAAAATTTTAAACCAATTTTAAAACTACCTGCCCTGCGGTTGGCGAATCAGTTTGTTCCTTTTCCTCGGCAATGGGCCAGCACCCTTTTCAGTAGGTTCGTCCTGCCTCTTTCTCATTGCCATTCTGGTAGATAGGGCAGGGTCTTCTTGCTCCATCTCCTCTATTGAGGAGGACCGCTCCCCAGCAAAAAATTCCTGTTCGAGGGGCTCGGATTGATCAGAATCTGTGATCGACGATGATTGTCGGTCTGTGTCCTCTCCAGATGATTCATCACTAGTAGACCTACGAGAAGATGGTCGCGGACTTTTTCGCTGACTAGCTGGCTTCTTACTGTTCTTACTATTGTCCTTCAGGAAGTCGGTTCTTTCATAAGTGGTCTTGAACTTTCTAGGCGATGCGGTATCTATTATTGGTTCACATGTTTTTGGGGTTGATGCTTTCGGTGGTGAGTTGGCTAAAACATTCTTCTTAGTACTGGACTTGGACATGCTCACTGTTCGTGCAGGTATCCTTTGCTGTGACTGTGATTGTGGTGTGACTGTTTTTCCGCAGATAATGCCCCGTTTAAGTCGCTAGTTTGTGTTGCGATTTCGCGCCTGGGTACCGGCTTAGCTGCAACTGCACTATAAGTAACGGTCCCAGGGACAGAAGGCTGACGACTAAGCAAAAGCTTCCGGGCTTCCAAGAAGGATACTTTCTCACTTACCCGAATCTCTTGGATCGCCTATTCCTCCATAAAACGGGGACAGTCTCTGGAGTTTGAGGAATGATTACCTCTGCAGTTGACACATGTTGGTGGTGAAGTGCATGCACCATCATGCTTGACAGTTCCACAGTCAACGCAGGTAGCAATACCAGTACAAGAATCCCGCGTGTGGCCGAAGTGCTGGCATTTGTAACACTGCAGTGGATTTGGTATATATAGCCTCACTTTGATAGATTCATACCCTGCCTTAATCCTTTGCGGGAGATCTACCCGATCAAAGGTAAGAAACAGGGTACGAGTGGGCACCGGTTCACCTCATTCTTTGCGGTGGACTCTATATACATTGGTTACACCCTGTTCTGCCAAGTTTTTCTGAATATCCTCATTCGATATTCCGTCCAGTGCGCTGGTGTTTACAACACCACGCGAGGAGTTCAAAGACCTATGCAGCTCGACGCGCACCGGATAATTGGCAAGCATAGTGGCTCTCAGAATTTTCGTAGCCTGTGTCGATGAAAGAGCTTCGACCAACAGCGTGCCATTGCGAGTTCGAATACACGATTTTACGGGACCTGCGATAAGATCCAAACCCTTCTGGATAATAAAAGGGTCCACAGCATTAAATTTCCGACCTTCCTCAGTTCTAGAAATTACCAAATAGCGAGGACCACAAGACTCAGCTATTTCTTTTCCACTTTTGTTACCAATTTTGTTAAGATTTTTGTGTGCCATAATAAATGGAAGAAGATTCATCCCCCAGTGCTCCACACCCACCACGGAGCCCAACAAGGGGTCACCCCACTGGGATGACAGGGCTACATGGGGGATATAGCAGGCTCGCCATCCCACTCACCCTGGAGTTCGGTACAATACCTAGTCCTGGCCGATTGATTACGGGTGGGTTTAGCCTAACCTCCTGTTTAGGCGAAGCAGAAGCCAAAGTAGTGTATTAGAAATGCGCACCCTCCCCGAATTCAGAAAAACACTGTTACGAGCTCAGATACGCATCCCTCAACCACCAGGACAAACCTTTCCACCGACACGGGTCTTCACACACGGCCTACACGTGGGTGGGCCTGTTGACAGTCGACGTCAACCACGAAGAGAAGCCCACACGAGGGAGACTGTTGGCTCGGGACCCAGGGTGCGCCAAACCCGTACCTACCGAAGTAGGCCCCTGGGGGGAAGATGTAAAGAATAATTTAAGTTCAATATTACTTAAGTTTTTAATACGTAAACTTCTTTCAACTTCAATTACTTTTTTTGCTATTTTTATGAACATTATTAATTATTATTATTATTATTATTATTATTATTATTATTATTATTATTATTATTATTATTATTATTATTATTATTATTACTAGGAGTTACCTTATGTATAAAACCAAGATTTAGAAAATGGATAT
The DNA here is from genome assembly GCA_030765055.1 of Mantis religiosa. Taxonomy (NCBI): domain Eukaryota; kingdom Metazoa; phylum Arthropoda; class Insecta; order Mantodea; family Mantidae; genus Mantis; species Mantis religiosa. The sequence goes on from CM060950.1 coordinate 187,467,677, forward strand.
CTGCAAGACTATACCTCCTTTTCTCCCAAAGTTTTAGATATAGTTTAATTTAAGATTTACTATCAATATAATTTAAATTAAGTGCATAAATGCTATTATTAGCAAAATTATTCATAGAAGTCTAAAAGCCACTGTAACTAAAACAGGAATGCTTCATATTATTAACCAATTAATACGTAAAAAACAGAAGCTAACAACAGTTACATAAAAAATGTATTAATGTTGATAAATTTGAGAGTGTAAGTATTAAACATTCTTTTGAACTAAGAAAAAAGATTTACAATGTAGTATTATCTAACACCGATAAACGTGTTATTTTTATGGAACTGCCTTATTTCCTAGTATTCCTAGAGAAAAACTTTTGATTTAAAAAAAATTGTTGAATTCTATACATTTACATGAGGACTTAATAGTTGATTATGTTAAACTTACTAATTTTTCTTTGGATCACAATTCCTTCACATTTAATGGTCAACTTTTTCAACAAACTTCTGGCTTAGTAATGGGTAATCCACTTTCACCTTTCCTTGCTGATCTTTTTATGAGCTTTTTTGAAATGCAAGTCACTAAAGCATTCCCTTTAATTTTTAAAACTTGATATAGATATGTAGATGACATTTTTGCTATTGCTCCTGATAAACACATAAATGATGCTTTAAAAGTATTAAATTTACAAGATAAAGATATAAAATTTGCATTAGAAAATGAAATTTCTAGAGCTAAAGATAATAAGAAATAACAATGAACTAAACTTTGGTAAATTAAATTCAAAGGGAGTCGATTAATGACACTAAACAACACTTACTTTTAAATTTTCCCGTTTGAGTCGATATCCAGTTGACGATGGAGGCAAAGTCTCTGAAACATGTTCCGGGAAAATTTAAAAGTAAGTGTCGTTTAGTGTCATTAATCGACTCCCTTTAAATTTAATTTATTACAACAACACTGTTTTCAACACTTCCAAGAAAGGAATTGTAAACTTTGGTATTTATAGGAGATCTACTCATATCAATAATTGCATAAAAGTAGAAGTTATAATCCCTTTTCACATAAATTTGCTGTTTTTAACAGGTAGATTTATAGGTTAATAAACATAACCCTGAATAAAGAGGAATTTAATTGAGAATATAAACATATTGTTAATACTGCTTTAATTAATGGTTTTAAAAGACTTTATACACAAAAAGATTGAAAAATTTAAATATAAAAAAAATGTAAACGATATTTCTACCCTTAAAAAAATAAAAAAAGTTATAATTTTAAAACATTTACTTAACATCCTTGGGTTAATTAACATTTTCAAAATTTTTTTCAAGAATTTGGAATAACTTTGGTTCCTCAAAATAAATATTAAGAATTTGCTACGTTTCTCTAAAAAAGATGAAATTCCTGATAATAAAAAAATATGGCATTCATCAATTTAATTATTTAGATTGCGACCAGGTTTACATTGGAAGGACTGAACGTAATTTAGAAACCAGAACGGAAAAACATTTTCAAAATATTAGGTATAAACAGACTGATAAATTAGCAGCAGGAGATCATTTTTGGTCATTTGACCAAGAAATATATCCAGAAGTTAAATTATTAAAACAATTAAATGGTCCGACACATTTAATTATTTGGGAAAAAAAGTAAGTTGAATGTAATAAATATTATAAAGAGTTAAAACCCTAATATTCATTTATATACACCCTGTATTTTTATAAAATTTTAAAAACAAGACTGCTTAAAAAATGCTACTACAATCTGTAGGTCATTCCAAGAACTTTTCAAATACCCTCCTATTGAAAATTATGTTGCACAAGTGTAAAACTTCAAACTATAAAATACTGGGAATAAATGTCACATAGTGTTTGATAACTGTGATCCAAATTAACCATTTGACTTCAAACTTATGCATGAATTCTCTTATTTTACAATACCAATTAAAACAACACTCATTATAACTTGTGCACAAACACACCGTGAACTTGTAAACGATGCTGCTTCAACGTAACTCAAACCATGGCACTTCGCCATGCTGCCACCATGACTTCATATCCCTACAGATACCCTTGCACTTCCTCCTTTGCAGTGCATATGGAACCTCCACCCATGGATTGTGCTAAACTTTATGGAACTTACTGATGTCATTTTGTCGCAGTACAATTTGGTGCAGCTAAGACAATTTGACAAATTGAGATTCACTTAAACAACCGCATTCATCTTCATATCAGTACTTTATCGCCATTTCAATTGTCTTAATTGATTTAAAAACCAAGTGAAAGTTATTTTAATTTTCACTTTGTTTATGTCCTTTCTGCCCCTTTTTACTATTTGCCAAAATTGTAAATCAAGTGTTTAAAAAAGGATTGTCATGCTCAGAGAAATATAGCGGTTGTTAAAACATTAGAGCAGTTGCAAATTCTCTTTAAGTAACACTAGGCACAAAAAAATGAAACCCAATCTTTTACATAATGATTTGCTGCTCTGAAATTCATCAACATTAAACACATTCTTTATCAGTGTCTATGCTATGCTTAGACAACAGCATACTAAGGTCTTGTAGAAAAATATAAAAGGTTAAAATGCATACACAACAACTAGTTTATATATATTATACTCGTGCAACTGAAAAATAATGATTTCTAACCTGCAGACAAGGAGCTGGCTTCACTATTGAGAGTTCTAATCTTCTGTCATGGAGCTCATGAGTTGTTCTACTCTTTGGAAGATGAGGTCTTGAGGTACGTATCCTGAAAACTTGTTTTCCAGTGACTGTACTTGTAGAATCATTTGGATTCTCAATATCATATGCTAATCCAAGTATATCCAATTCTCCTACTTTCCTTGGCACCACTTTTAGGATTACCTGCTCAAAAGAGTAATAGAAATTTACAGATACAGAAAAATATACTACTTAATATTATTTTGTATAGCTTTACTTACTTATACTGTATACAAGCCTTTTCTTAATCAAAATAATTCATATTTTGATAGATAGGTAGCAATCACTCAAACCATTGGCATCACTACACTATAAAATCATAAATATCTGGTTACTTTACTTCTATGAGATTTAGTCAGTCAGTAATACCTCCAGTGTTTTTTTGTTTTTTGTCCTCCTGAACTGAGATATGTGGGTACTAAACTGGCAATGGAGGAGAATGGACATGTGGTAAAGTTGGTCCTGTGGAAGTGATGAAAAAGGATCTAAGTGACATGGCAACCGCAAAGCACAAGGGAGAAGTTACAAGAAATGATGGTTCAGCAATGAGATTTAAACAGGGGAATGGAGGAAATGGGACAACACAGAGATTAAAATTAAAGAGTTGGAGAAGATAAAAAACAGAGATGGAAAAATGAAAAGAAGAGAAAGTATGGAAGACTTTATGAGAAATACAATTTAATAATTTCTGTGATAAAAGAGAAAAAAGGAAATGGAACATTTCAGGAGATACGGAAATTATAAATGAAGAATTTAGGGATTAATATGAGAGGTTTCAAACTGCAGGATGCATTTAGAATTGGGAAATCAGAAGGCAAAAGAAATATATTGGTGAAATTAGGCAATGCAGAATTATAACAGAAGTATTAGGACAAGCAAAATAGTTAAAGAGAAACATCTATCTACATCAATAAGAATTTATATTTTGAGCAAAGAGAACAAAGAAAGAAAGGAATAAGGCAAAGAAACACGGATTTAATGAATTTATATGAAACAGCAAATTGTGGATTAATGGGCCAGTGGTTGAGCAAAGAAGTGGCATAAGCAACATTCCAAATGCAGGGCATACAAATGTGATGCAGCAAAGACAAACATGCTGACTTCAATATCCTGTGTGAATGTCCAGAATACACATGCAGTAAATGCAGTGTGCACTGACAGAGGAGAAGTGATGAACAGTGCAAATAGAAAAGAAAATGGGGAAATCTCAGAAATTGCGGTTGGAGTGAGGAAGAAAATATGGAAAAATGAAATTGCATTACGGTGAGTACAAAGTGAAACAAGTGTGGGAATCGAAGTAATCAAGAAAAAGCAGGCTAAAACAAGTGTGGGGATGTAAGGAATTAAAAAAGGGCTGAGAATTAGGCAGGGGATATCAAGATATAGGGACATGTTAGCAAGGCAAAAATATGGCTATCATTGGTAAAGTGCAGAAAGGAAAGAATAGAATGAGTCCGTAAGAAGTAGAGGAAAAGATATGAGCAAATGTGATATGACTGTACAAATTGCAGAATGGGAAGAGAGATTAGAATGGAGTTGTGAGAAGCTGAGGAGATGATTTGAGAAGGTGTGATGAAGTGATAGGTAAGGAAGAAGGATTGGAAAAAGTGGTTAGTTAAGTTAAATAATTTGTAATAGGGAAAGGAAACGCAAGAAATGGGGTGATGTGCAAGAGAAAAATATTGCAAAGTGAGGATAAGTGAATACAGATCCAGTGAAACAATACTAATTTGAAGATAAAAAAGTGGTAATTTACAGGGATAGAAAAATTTGGCAAATTGGAAAAACTAGCACAGATAGAAATGTAAATGGAGAGCAATGACTATTAAAAGAGGCAAACACATACAAAGTATAGAATTTTATTGAAAGGTTTCCCTGTTAGCAAAAGGGCCATGGCCCAGCTGACGGGTAGCTCAAGAAGTATTTCTTTTAGTACTTAGTAAAACATGTATCATATCAAGTTATGTGAACAATTTGAATTTGGCACAATTCCTCAAACCTTTTTCTCCATCCATCTTCTGCAACTGAAACTTCCCATGTCAGTTGGTAGCAGCACTGCTGCCTGTTGCAAAATGGCTGACATCAATGTACTATTAGACAGGATTCTGTCACTGAATTCTTGAATGCAGAAGGTAAAACGTCCATTCGAATTCATGGAAGGCTTATAAACTGTGTGGTGATACAACAATGGATGTCAACATGGTTAAATGATGGGTTTATCACTGTAAGGAAGCTGAAAAGGCCAACACCATTAGTTACTAAACAGCAGAGTAGGAGACCTGTGACTGCAGTGAGCGAGTGGGATGAGATCATTTAAGTTGACTGCTGGATAACAACAGATGAATTGTCTTGCATTACATCCTTCTGTAAAGCCAAATGGTGACAATTATTCAAGAACTGGGGTACTCAATGTTTGTTCATGGTGTTAACTGACCAGAAGGAGACATAAAAAACAACAGTCTCTGAACCCTTGCAGCACTTTAATTTGGAGCAATTGAATTTGCATTGTAAATTCGTACCTGTTATATACAATGCATATAACAAGCAAATGTAAACCGATCCTGTCACATAGAAAATTTCGCAAGCATCTCGTCAGATCTCTGGTGGCGGAGCGAATGGGAGCGCAGCAAAACAATGCTACGTCAAGTAAGGGTCGTATTTCACAGGGCCCTACTTTGGAAAGGCTAAATGGATTTCCTCATTTAATGGGGAGAAGAGAACAAGGAAGTTGGGCAAATCCTTGTGTGGTATGTAAGGCCCAAAAACAAATAAAGAAAACAATATATTTTTGTGAAACCTGCGTCTCCAAGCCTCCCCTGCATCCAGATGTGTGTTTCAAAATATATCACACAAAAGAACAATATTAGGGAAAATTTTCACACCCCTGAGCATTATATGATGTTTGTTATTCTTTTGCTCCCCAGTGTGAATAATCCTGAGATAAAATCATCAGTCTAAAACCGTAGATACCCTGCTCCAGCTAGGTGTAACCTCACATTTCTATCAAAGTTATGAATTATTATTTATTATTACCATCGGTTTTACAAAACATATGTTACATACACTTATATGACAGTATTTAGTTCCTGAACTGTTCCTAGTTTATTTGTGAACACGTGTGTATGTGTGTGTTAGAACTACAAGATGTGATGCAATGTCCAAAAATGGTACTTATGCCGATATTGCAGGAACATTTTTACACAGTTTAACAAATCTTCACTCCTGTCGAACAACAGTGGTGGAATTCAACAAAAAAACAAGGTACAGCACGTTTTTAATACATTCAAGCATGAAATTATACTTTTATTTGTATTTTGAAGGGTTACATATTTTTATAAAATTACCTTCCGCTCAGAGCCGTAAAACATGTCCGCTCAGGAAGGGTTAACAGTGAAGTTTTGTTGAGTCACACTTGTTTGCACTCACCTTCACTTATTATTTTTAAAAATGCTGGAACGTTTTCCAGGACATCTAAACTGCTGAGGAAGAGGGTGAATGTCCTGGAAAACGTTCCAGCATTTTTAAAAATAAATAAGTGAAGGTGAGTGTAAACAAGTGTGACTCAACAAAACTTCAAGATGGCAATCATGTTTTTGGATGCTGAGAGTGTGATTCCAGTTGATATATTGAAACAGGGATGCACAATAAATTCTGTGTAATAAGTCAGTAAGCTCAAAAAGCTGTGTCAGAAGAAACAGTATCAATGCACTGTGCCTTCCGATCAACAGTCAGCATCCTTGATACAAGTTTTGCGGTGATACAATGCATACCCAATTCATCAGTTAAAATTCTTTGGCATGTCTGAGAACTACGGTCCGGAAGTTTAACCCAAAATTTGTGAAGTTGGTTAAGCACAAGGTGTAGATCATCAACTGAGTCATCACCTCGTGCTGTTTATGAAAGTTTGCACTCATTGGCTACGCCAAGCAGAGACAAACTGCTTCTTCAAGTGCAGCAGAAACTAAAATGTGCTCTCCAGAAAAAATACGATATTCCACTCTGTGTAAAATTCAGGATGAATTACAAGGATCTAGAGAAAATTATAATGCACAAAGAGCCAACAGTAGCACCTCCTTTTGGTTTAAATTTGCCCCAGTCACATCATGCAATATAGAGAGAAGCTTTCCCAATAGAGCATGTCTGGAGAAGAACAGAAGATCGTTTTCGTTTGAAACATTCAAAATGTATATTGTTCACTGTAACAAGGCATATGCACAGACATAATGCAGTATTGACAATGAATTAGCTTTTGACTTACTGTGCACATTGTAAATATTAATCATTCTTTTATTTATATTCATATACCTGGAAAAGATAACTCTGTTTTGTGAATGAATGTGTGATATATTCTAGTTTTGTGAATGAATGTGTGATATATTCTATGACACTGTCTCCTTTGTTTGACTACGTTTGATAGATCACTGTTTCAGTTAATTGATGGAAATTAATGCTCGAACCCATTCAACTACCATGGCCAACGTGCTGTAATGACATCAAATTCTCCATTTGACTCGTATATTTCCCCGGTAGACTACTAGGGGCTCTAGCATTCGAGATACACCGTTTGTGGCGACTTACTATCATAAGTACTTGAGTTCCAAGCTTCATTATATAACTCTTATTATTTTAGTTAATTGATGGAAATTAATCATTTCTTCACACTAGCCATATATAGGCTAAGGTTGTTGATAGGGTCAACATGAAAAATTCGATGCCATGGATTTGAACCACGGATCTCCTGGTTTCCGTCCAGTCGCTCTAACCCACTGAGCTACCATGGCCAATGTGCCGTCCTGACATCAAATTCTCCATTTGACTCGTATATTTCCCCGGTAGACCACTAGGGGCTCTCGCATTCGAGATACACCGTTTGTGGTGACAATGCGGCCATGGCATTGAATTTTTTATGTTGACTCTATCAACAACCTTAGCCTATATACGGCTAGTGTGAAGAAATGATTAATTTTCATCAATTAACTAAAATAATAAGAGTTAAATGATGAAGGTTGGGACTCAAGTACTTACGATATGGGAAATTTGATGTCAGGACGACACGTTGGCCATGGTAGCTCCATGGGATAGAGCGACTGGACAGAAACCAGGAGATCCATGGTTCAAATCCCGGCCATGGCATTGAATTTTTCATGTTGACTCTATCTAGATCACTGTTGCTTGTGACCTTCGTTGTATGCAAATCATGGCACTCAACCCCTCCCCTATGCTTACGAGATGCAGGTAGCATATAATGTCACCATTAATCTGTTGTATTGTTTTATAGCCAATTCCCATTTCATGAGCAAGATTTTCAATGGTTCAATATCAATCCTTAAGAACAAAATGTTGAATTCGGACAACAATGTCAGGCGCTGTGCAGCTGATGGGCCTACCAGTGTGAGCATTGTCTTCAGTAGCAGAACAACCAGCCCTGAACCAAGCATGCTGCTCGAATACATGTGTATGGCTTATGCTTAGTTCCCCAAACACGTGTTTAACCATTGTGAGTTTCCCAAGCATTTTTACCGAGATTTGCACAGAATTTGATGCACACTATCTATTCTAATCTTGGACCCATCATAAAATTGCCACACATTACACACAATTATCATGAAAAGTATTACAGAATCTCAACTCATCTACCCATCTGCATGACATTTTAAACACTCACTCATCAGATGTGCTAGTGTTGCCACCTGTTGGTACAAAACTAATTACTGTCAAGATGGCAGCACCAGTCCCAAAAATTTTGGATACCACCTTGTATAGATATTATGATTTTACCATGTTAAGCTTGAAAAATACTGTTTTGAAATAACATGGCAAAATTGGTATGAAGATGCAAAATGGCCAAGTCTCAAACTATTAGGGCAATTGAAACTAACAATACATTCTATTATTTGCAAGGTGACAACAGAAGTAGGACATTGACACCCTGATCTATAACCAACATATTTAATTTTTCCTTTGATTTTCAAAATAATACTAACAACAATAATAATCACATTGCACATGCACCATAGGTTGCCGACAAGTGTAATATTTAGTTGTAAAAGAAGTCTGGAAATGTCATTTACATACCTCCCTTGTGCAATGTGGATTCAGTAGCAAGGTTTCAAGGCACTGTGTTTCTATTGGACTACTTGCAGGTTCTGCTGTTTCATTGCTGATGATATTGTCTTGTTTCTCATTTTCAGCAAACCTCCAAAGTAGCCTGAGATTGCCAAGAGGCAATGGCATATGTAATGGATTTTGCAGCATTATACTAAGTGTCACAGGCTCTACAAAACAGAAAAATGTTTTAGTTTTAGGTCTGTATTACTTAAGATTCTAATTAAACTCATCTTCTTGCATTAACATTTAAAACTGAAAGAAAGAAAATAAATATTCTGGCAAAAATACAAGTTTCTGATAATATCAACAAAAACTTATTGAGTACTTCTAAATCACCTTCACTTTTCTGAAGTGACAGTGGTAACTATGTCCAATGTAATTATACATATACACTTTGTATTTGACACTCCATTTCATGGTTCAATTTCAATTTATTATATGTTTAAAAGCATCACCTAAAAAGTGAATTTTTACTGATGTTTAAATAAATATCATTGGACATATTTAACTCTTCTTTCACCTATAAACAATTTGTTTACTTTGTTGCTCAGATTTATTTCCATTTGCAGAAATTTAGAATACCCAAGATCATCTGTATGTATGAGATTAGAAAAGCAAAGATGGCATAAAGCATGGATACTCTACATACCTGGTATGTAAAAAAAGGCTTTTGTATATTGTTGTGTCTTTCAAATAAAGAGCTACTTCCACAATAGAATTAGAAAAAGTATGAGGGTTAATCAAGTCAATCCGGGACATTTATTTTTTTATGGTTAAAATGGATGCCTAGGCTGGAGGTTTTGCATGCAGTAGACAGTGGCACCTGTGTCCTTATACTGGTAGACAGTGCTCATTCCTGTACTTCTGGATAGATCGTTATTCATGATGGCAGACAACTGTGAATGTCCATATGGAACAGCGTGTTGTGATGAAGTTTTTAGTGAATGAGGGCATAAAACCTGCTGAAATTTACAGAAGACTCCAAGCTTAGTATGGTGATGAGACACTCAGTCGTAGTAAGACATCTAAATGGTTTAAGCGCTTCAAAGATGGCTGTATCTCGATCACTAACGATCCTGGTTGTGATGGATTACAGCCCACAGTAGTCATTCCTGAAAACATTCAGCATGTGGAGCAGCTGATCCTGGACAATTGTTGCATAACCTGTCGTGAAATTGGTGTGTAATCTGTTGTTAGGAACAGTGAACACAATAATTTATGATCATGTGTTGTTCCAAAACGTGAGTGCATGCTGGGTCCCAAAGCAGCTGTCTGCTTTTGACAGACACAGAAGGCGCTTACACCATTCAAATGTCTTACTGATCCTGAGCGTCTCATCACCGTACTGAGCCTGAAGTCTTCTCTAAGTTTCAGCAGGTTTTATGCCCTCGTTCACTAAAAACTTCATCACAACATGCTTTTCCATGTAGATGTTCACACTGTTGTCTACATCTTGAATAACAGTCTATCCAGAAGCATGGGAAATGAGCACCATCTACCAGTAAAAGGATACAGGTGCCACTGTCCATTGCATATTAAACCTCTGCCTAGCCATCCATTTAAAAAAAAAAAAAAAAAAAAAAAAAAAAAAAGCCGCGGATTGACTTGAATGACCCTCGTATGTATTAAGTTTGGAAAGTGGAATATAGAATATAGAATTTACTCTCATTATGCACACCTACTAAAATTTTATGATGGAGCTACAATTAAGATTTCAGTTTTTATTTGCATTTTGTAATTCAGACAGTGCAAAGAAAAACATTGCAATAATTAGCATATGGGCAAATTGAGTTTAGTTTACTTCAAGATCATGTGTTTGCACAGTCATGTCCAATATTAAAAGAGGACATATACTTTCATTAGCACATTAGAAGAAAGCAATCCAACAAACCAACCAAACGGTTCTGAAGCTGCACCTGACCAAGTTATGTATATAAAATTACCTTAGAAGTAATCAGACTGAGACTTCATGGAATGCTGTCCCCAGCTTTGTGTCATAGCCTGGAGGAAGCAGCATGCAAGTAAAAGATTAACAGGATAAGTTAGACCAAGGTCAAATTGCAGCAGTTTAAATTTGTGAGAAAAGGGTTTGCATGGGCCTTGGATTACACCATGGTATATAGAAGAACTATCAGAAACAATGAAAAGCAGGAGGAACTGCTTTAAATCTGAAATTTAGACAACGATAACTTTCATAAGCATCTCATAGGTGTGTCTCAGATGCGAGAGGCCCTAGTGGTCTACCGGGGAAATATGAGTAAAATGGAGAATTTAATGTCAGGATGGTACATTGGCCATGGTAGCTCAAAGGTTAAGAGCGACTTGATGGAAACCAGGAGATCCGTGGTTCAAATCCCGGCCATGGCATTGAATTTTTCATGTTGACACTATCTATCAAAAACCTTAGCCTATATATGGCTAGTGTGGAAAAAGGATTAAATTCCATCAATTAACTAAAATCTCATAGGTGATTGATTTAAATGAATTTTATTTTTTGGGAAAAGTGGCATTGAGAGAATATAAATACAAGGAAGCAAATAATTAAATGATGGAAAACTGATTGTCATTAAACACAACATCAAGTCAATCAGCAGCCAAAAATGGGGCAATAAGTCCTCAAAACATGTCCTAGAAATTACTTGGTAAATGGAGCAATATGAGTATACCATTAATTTATTTTCTATAATTTAATTGGAGATATGCTTAACAAGGGTTTTGTTAAAGTTTCACCAACCTTCCACGCACCACTCAAAAGGCTTATTGTGCATGGGGGTATGCCTATCTGAAAGGAAAGATTATAAAACTAAAGGTGAAAGTGTGCAAAGTCCTGGGCAAAATTGCAACTTTATCCAGTTTTGCACTGCCATTTCACCTATTTTCTACCATTATTTAATAACTTTGTTGAAATTTCAGTGAGTGCTTAGCTCACTCTATCACTTCCCTAATGTGAACTAGTTTCAATATTTACTGCCACTTCACTTTCTTCTGTCACAAAGTAGCTTAAAATATGACTGACATAGCCTTTTCTCTTCAGGTGGTGTCAAAATTGACGAGTTTTCCTTCATATTTCTTTATGAATTTCTTTTACTATGTGGTTAATACAGTTGGGCCTTGAACACTTTTTAATAAATGGATTTCTAGTTCTATATCATGATCCTCATTCCAAAAATGGTATGCTACTGCCAATTTGTCTATTTATTTGTTCTTGATGTCCCTAAAATGTTCTTTAAATCTAATGTTCAAATTCCCTTTTGTTTTGTCACTGTAAAAGTTGGCACAGCCTTTGCAATTTATCCGGTACACACCTGAGTTTTTGTCTGTGGGTTTCTTTTTCATATTATTTGATTTCAAAAGGTGTTGTACACTGAATTTGTTCTGTGGAGCCTGAAAAATATTGTGTTCTTTTAATACTTTTTGGAAAAGGTATGTAGCTCTGGGGTAGCATGTAAATTTTCTGTATGAAGCTTTATTACTGATTGGGAAACGAGTAATTATTTGTCTGCATCTCTGATGTCTTCTGAATTAAACAATTTTCTTTTTGACCAATTCAACACTGAATCAATTGTATTCTGCAATGTTAACTACATGTACTCTTTGATACATGACCAACCTTGATAACAGCATGCTTGTGTTGTCTTGGATTGTTCCATCTGATTTTATACAATTTTTGTGTGTGTTTCTTTTCTATATATGTTTCTTTTTATATTTCCTGATTAGTATGAAGTCTAAGAAAGGCATTTTGTTGTTCTTCTGTTTTACTATGGAAAATTTTATTGCAGAATTTTGTAAATTAAGTAATCTTAATGCAGGAAACCAACAGAGGTGCCCCTCCCTATCACCTCCAAGGAGTTCACCAAATAAAAATTCAACAGTTGACATTAGCTGAGGATGTTAGGAAGGTCCTAACGAAACCCGTTCTTAGTAAACACTAGCAATATACGAGCATGGAGTACTACACAAATAATTATATTGTGTAGTATTTGTTGCATCACTGTTACTAGCTTCATCTTTTATGTAATGTGTAGTGTTTAACACCCGCTTTAACTACATACGGCAATGAGATGAAGATGGAGCACCGGTGGAATGAGATGGCGGGGGAAACCGGAGGTCCCGGAGAAAACCCGCCCCAGCGCCGTGTTGTCCACCACAAATCTCACTTTGTGGTCGCCTGGGATCGAACCCGGGCCGCCTTGGTGAGAGCCAAGCCACTGAGCCTTTTACGTAATGGAGTACTAGTTTATCTCAAAATTATATTAACATTAGGAGTCAGTTTTGCTTGAAGTATTCTCAAAATGTCGACTGCAGGCCATTCATTTGCTGGTAAACAAATTAAGGGAGACAGGATCAATTTGTGATAGGAAAAGAAACATGAGGAAGCATGTGCTTACAGAGCAAAAATTAGACAAGACTGGATAAAGCTTAGAATAGTCCCCTCTAAAATCTCTTAGGCCCCTTGCACAAGAAACTGACATTTTGAAAGCTTCACCACAGAAAGCAACACAACTTTTAGAATTAAAACCATACAGTGAAACTTTGTTCAGAAATTACCGCATGATCACCAGTCTGATAAATTTCTGTAACTGGATTTTGAGGAATGTTAATGATGGGACAATCAATCCACAGTTAATACTGTTCAGTGACAAAGCATGGTTTCATTTACATCGTCATGTGTCATCACAACACAATCAATGTTATGCTATAGAATTTTAATATAATTTTGAGTCAAACTAGCACTCAAAATTATATTAATTTTGTGCTTCATTGTATCATAGTCTTTACTCATAGTAAACCCAGTTTTGTTCATGAAACTCCCTTACATGATCAAAATATTGGGATATGGTGCCCAATTAATGGATACAGAATATGCCCTATTTTTTTATGAGTACCATAAATGCAGACAGATACAGAAATAATATACTGGCACCAGTTTTGAACAGCTGACAGACATTGAATGTTGGTCCAGATATTTTCAGCAGAAATCAGTCACAGCATATACAGCTGATGAGTCATTACTGTTTGTTGCAGAAATGTTTAAGAATAGAATTATTAGTAAGAGTTTATGGCCAACTCAGTCTGTATGTGAATGGAAATTTCATTAGAAGATGCTAGAGATGTATTAATACAGATGGATGGCATATCCAACTTCTGTGAGAAGGTTTTATGTTTATTCTGGTAACTGTTAACATGATTTGAGATTTGATTTGACATCCAACATGTGTGACTGGAAGATGAACCATATGATTGCCAAGCAAGTTGTAAATTACGTGACGATAGATGAGCTATGGGCCTGCCTGCCAACTTTTGCAGCATACTTATTGTATAACATAACCTAGTAGTTGAAACTAAAGTGTAATCATTATACTCATAAATTTTAACTAATTTAAGTTTCATATCTTACACACTTCTATAAACCATAAAGACCTTAAACAGTATTGTGGTTTAAACTGTGGAGAGAGGGAATTGATTTCACAAACGCTGACTAATAGGTGTTCCAAGTAATAATGTTTTAAGGTAAGCTGTGAGCTGAGGCAGTACTACCCAAGCACTTTCATTGTAATGTCCCCCCCCCCTCTCTCTCTCTCAACAATCTCGGGTGTGTATTCTTCTTATTAAGTAGTGATGGCTTGTGAGATAGTTACCTAGGAATGAGGAACAACAGGGGTTTGTGAAAAGAACATTTTATTCTCTTCACCAGTATTTAGTCAAATGCATGGCATCAAAATACTTCAGATTGTTAGGTGGTTGGTTTGAAATATATGCAAATAAGTTCATATATATATATATATATATATATGGAAGAAGCTAGAAATTATGTGTTAAGATGTAATTTACCTAAGATGAGTCAGTGCTAGTAATACTATCACTTTTTGTTCTCTGTTAACATGTTTCTGGACACATGTTAATATGTGTCCCCAAAGTTCATATTTTAATCACTATTATGAACCCGGCATGATATAAATGGATTGTGGTATTCTACAGAATCCATTGTTACTCTGTTTGCATGAGCCAAGTATAGTTGTGTTATCTGCTAGCAAGGTATGATTTTGGGCATTGTGAAATCTAGTCTCATATTTATTTTCATGTACACTAATATACTATCACATTCACAGCCTGTTTACTGAGGAGTGATTTAGAAGAAGAATGAATGTATGTCTAGCCCTGTGCCCAATGTAGCATACTATATTAATGTAGCAATGATTCCACCACATTTTATCTGATTTCCTTTCAAATAATCTCAACTGCCCATAAGTTAAAATAATGTAACTTAGTAGTGCATATTTATCCACTGCATAAATAATTTTCTTATGCTATTGGCTTATAATGATGACATATACCCATGATTAGCTAGAAAACTTGATGAGTCCTATAGCTAAATGATTTTTAGGCATTTTTCTCATCAGTGAACAGAACTTCTAGCAATTTATTCTACTATAGAGTACAATAACTCAAGCCTCACAAAAAACTTTGTCCCCTCATGTGATATACAATACTTTGTATTTTCCTTGTGCAAGATGTTGGCTGCACAAACCAAAGTTCAACTTTGTGACTTTTCGTTCAGCTCACTCAGATATGTATGAGTTGTGTATGATTGCATATTATAAACAACAAATGCACACAGACACTTATTCTTGTACACAGAACTATATTCCCTTTAATACTGGTTTCTTCATCCTTTATTTTAATCACATATTAATTATGTAGTTACATTTGAATTACCTTTTGCACATTAATTATTATTCATGGCAGTTTCACTCCATTATTCTTTTATTTTTTAATGGCCATAATACTGTTTCAAATCTAAGCCCAAAACTAGTTAGTTTATGATAATATAGTAGAGGTAGGTATATAAGACTGAACACACATTCCAATTATCAAAAAAGAAAAAAATATTTGGTTTACTCTTTATTAATAATCTTATAGCTAAATCAATAACCAAGTAGCTGGCTTGTTGTTTTGTATAAGTTGTAAGACTGCCTTTTCTCCACAATTCATTACATCAATATCATTATCAGATGTCATTGTATAGTTGTACTGTTGATGGATGGATCCAAAATAATTTGCTGGAGCACCACAATATAATGCAGTGATTATATAAATATTAATCTAAAGATCTGTTAAACGGCAGGTGAAAACTAGATTGTGCAGCTTGTGAAATGCAATTTACTAAAACCCAAAATTAATTAATTACAACACTGTAATAACAGTGTATTATGTGTAATAAGTTACAATTTTTAAGAATCATCCTAAAAGTTCATCAATAATTAATATGTCTCCTTGATTCTTCTTTGATTGAGTATGCAACATTAAATTGTATAACAGTATTGGTTAAAACGTCCCATACATTACCTACCTATATGGTTAAACTCCACTTCAAATAATTATGGATATATTAATTTATAAAATAGGTATACAATTGTAGGATTTTGGAATAAGTGAATTTTTAAATGCATGAGCATTAGCAATTCTATGACCAGTAATTACAAGAGTAATTTACAATTTATGTTTAAAAACAAGTTATAATGCAAATGACATCACTGTTTCCATCTCTAAGGAAATCTTTTACTTATTAATATCAATATGGATAACAAAAGCTGTGGGCTTTAGGATGAAATTCCACTTGAAATTATAAAGAAAGCAAGGCTGTGAAATATCTTTGTTGCTTGACATAGTTGTTGAAGTTAAAAAAAAAAAAATTCTACATATTGACGTATACTTCTTTAATTTCCTTTTAAAAATTTTTAACAATATTTAAAAGGAAATTAAAGAAGTATCTAATACAAAGATGTTTTTATTCAGTAAATGAATACCTTGATGAACAGTGAATCAATTTTGTTAGACATATGTATTATATATATTGTAATCTTTAATCTTTTTAGTAACTGCAAAATGTTGATATTGTTTCTTTAAATATTGAACAAATTAGTTTAAGTTTCTAAAATAAAATAGAAAGTAAAAAATGTTCTATAAGGAAACATACTTAAGTATTGTTTATCCGATCATGTGTTTACTGTTAATCTGTAATGTAAAATTGTATTGACGAAGCCGATATTTCTGTAATTGGAAATCTTATGGTGAATAAATTTGAACCTAAACAAGTAGTGCAATAATTTTTACTTTGATATATTTTGGAAATTGAAGATATGTAGCTCGTATATTTTAAAACTTAGGTTAAGTTCAATTTTTTATATGATCTCAAATAACTGAAAATGTATTTGTCTTTAACTATTTCCTTGGAAGTTTAAACAGAGAGATGTGTTAATAATTTCTAGATGCAAAGCAGTCTACATTAGCTTGAGGATGGGAGCAACAGAGCTCTTGAAACATGCCCCATTTCATTTTCATTTTTTCATATTTTGTAATTTACGTCCTCCAACGTTAAGTCATATTGGATGGTGACTGAAATGGGTGAAATGATGCTCAAATGAGTCTAGGGTCCATGGAGCTTACAGTTACCGACATTTGTCTTTAAGGATAAGGGAAAACCCCGGAAAAAACCTTTTCCAGGTAACTCACCCTAATGAGTCTAGGGTCCATGGAGCTTAGTTACCGATATGTCTTTAAGGATAAGGGAAAACCCCGGAAAAAACATTTTCCAGGTAACTCACCCTGACCGAGATTCAAACTCGGGACCTCTTGAACGTGAGGCAGACATGCTACCATCTACGCTACCGAGGCGGGCAAACCTGCCCCATATTTAAAAAAAAAAAATGAGATGTAGTCAATGGCAAAACGTGAAATGAAGCGCTGGAAGCACTGCTTCCCCAAGAATTTCAGGAGAAAAAGAAGAAAATTCATGCCAAACAATATTTTATTTGCTCTGGATACATATTCAAAATTTATCATGAACATCTGCAGTGCTGCAGACAATCTGACAGCTGCTTAGATTTGATTGACCAGCTTCGAGGGCTCATTCAATACTGAATATTTCTGTATCTATGCATTTGTAACCTTGAATACTGTGTTTTGTAGGTTTCCGGAAGTAATTGTGACTCTTTAATAGTTAGGAAGCACTGACAGATTTTGTCACATGAAGTCTCTGTAGTGTGTTAAGAAAGGTTTATTTTTCTTTTTTATATGGCAGTTTTAAATACAACTGTAAGTGTATTTCAATAGCATTAGCAACAGTATTTTATGTAGATTGGTATTTATTGGTGACAAATAGAAAATTCTTATGAAGTTTTAAGTTATTAGCAAAAGTGTGTGAATTGCATACTTTCTTCATTTTAGGTAACACAGTGTGGGCCAGCTGTAGGAAAAACTAGAACGTCTGAGTGGAGTGGGGAAGCAGGAATATGTCTGCTTGTATATGAACAGTCTACTGAAGGGTAGCCTTAGTTCTTTAAGTCTTATTCTCTCCTTTTTTTTTAAATGAAAATTATTATTTAGAACTGCCCTCACTTTGAAAGTTATGCCTTCTCGACAATGGATGTAGTTTCATTAAACTGACTCAATTTTACTATCTAGTATTTGTTACGGTTTAGTTACATCTGCGTAGTTGCTAAGAAGCCAGTGAGAAGATATCTAGCTTGAGAATTTTAGCTGATAATTTGAATAAAACTGTATTTAGATGGCAGTAATTAAATTTCCTTAGCAAACTTTATCCCAATGTGCCTTAATTAGCATATATGAGTAATTTGTAATGTTATAACTACCTACTAACAATTGGAAAAACTATTTGTAGTAGGTTTAATGACACTTCGTCACTTATGTTCTTATATTATTGAGGAACTAGTTTCGAAAGCCATTGTCTCCATTTTCAACCTCTCTCTAACTAGCGTCTATTATCATCTGCTCTCCTCTCTCTGGCAACTATGAACTTCTTTGCCAAATCATCTACTGCTGGGATTTCAAAGTTCATTACGCGGTCCTTATTTTTCCATATGAATATGTTCTCCCATGTCAGTTTACTTTGCTTTATCACTCCTTTTAATAATTTTGGATTTGGGTCAATGTCATGATTTTCGTTCCAAATATGAAATGCTACTGCTGACTTACCTTCTTGTTTCATTCTGATGTTTCTAAAGTGCTCTTTGACTCTAGTTTTTAGATTTCTTTTAGTTTGACCTATGTAGCATTTTTCACAATTTTTACAACTTATTTGATATATTCCGGTTCTGTTACCTGATGGGATTTCATCTTTGTTTTTGAATTTAGCAATTTTAAAATTG
The DNA here is from genome assembly GCA_030765055.1 of Mantis religiosa. NCBI lineage: Eukaryota > Metazoa > Arthropoda > Insecta > Mantodea > Mantidae > Mantis > Mantis religiosa. Next base: position 187,486,664 of record CM060950.1, read on the forward strand.
AGGGTCCATTAGTAGGTGCCAAGATGATACTTTGTTCCTTAAAGATCTTTTTGAATTTATTAAATGTTTTTGGGTGATATGTGAATGCACTGAATATGTTGTTGCTTTCTTTTTCTTTTGTAAATGTGGTTGCTTCCTCGATGATTTTCTTTAGTTTAGCTTTTCTAATTTTCTTAAACACCAGACTTAAAAATATATAGATCAATGTGACAAAACTGGAAAAGGAGGCATAGCATGGATGAGAATAGGAATAATATATCTAAAAGGGTTGAGAAGTAACAAGGTAGGCATATGTGAATTTTGTGGAGATGAAGAGAGCACTGTTCATTACCTGGTAGAATGTAAGGAGTTAACAAATTGCAGGAGAAAAGTATGGGATAAGAAATGGGACAGTGTAAGTAAAGAGATATTGGCGGTACGCATGCTAACAGGGATGGGTGAAAAGAAAATTAGATGTATAGCAGAATTCTTATATAGGATAAGAGAAAAGTGGATTAGGGTAAAAGAAGCGAAGGACAAGAAGAAATGACATTAAGCTGCTCAGGAAAACCAAAGGCTTATGGCCAGGGGACCTGAGTCAGAGAGTGAATCTTAGAATCAGCAATTTCATGTATTTGTACAGAATGTATAATAGTGCATGTATGATGTTAAAGTCATTGTAGTGAAACTGTAACTGAAACGGTACAAATAAATCTAAATCTTATTCCCAAGCATACCAACAGAAAAATTACAGACTCTAATAAAAAAAAATGGCTAACTACAATAGAAATGGAAACAGTAGAAGCAGAAGAATACATTTCACTAACAAAATTATGCATTGAACAAAATCTTCTTCAGCTTTAATGGAAAACACTACCAGCAGAAATCAGAGTTATCAATGGGAAACCAACTTCACTATTTTTGGCAAACTTATTTATGAGTGCATTCGAAACACAAATTAAGAAAGCCTTCCCATAGATCTTCAAAGTTTGGTATAGACCTGTTGATGACATCTATGCAATAGTGCTGAATAAACATTTAGATGATGCATTAAAATTACTCAATCTGCAAGATTCAATCATCAAATTCACAACAGAAAATGAGACGGAAACCTGAGGCTATAAGCAGTTGTGGGAAGGAAAACTACATTAACTAAAGAATGTGTCTACATAAGCTAAACGAGCCAGAAAAGGGTGACAAAGAAGAAAAAACTCTCCTAAGGAATGTGAGAAAAAGTCTGAATATTTCTTCCCATGACCCCGAAGGTCAAAACCCGGTGGGACAAAAAAAACTGAACTTGCCTAGATATAGGAGGAGGTGAGAGACCAGTAAGAGTAAATATGAGGAAAACAAACCTCCAATCAAAATTTCTATGCATCACGTGATACGGGCGGAATAGTCATGAAATAGGAAAGGGGTGTGGAAAGGTAGTCCGCAGTCGGAAAGGACCCAAAGAGTCCAGGAAAGGCGCGACACTTCATCTTAAGTCGTTTCCAGGGAAGGTGGCGTAAAGTGACGAGAAATTAATGCGGGAAAGTGAAACGTATGCACTGGAATAAAAGAGTGATACCAACGCTGTAACGAGCAAGTGGGTTGGGGAACAAGCTGTGAACTAAATGTCATATAAATAAACTGGTGGGAGAAGTCAAGGAAGCAAAGTGTATTTTCATTTAAATGCTGGACCTTGGGACAGAGTACACTTATGGTCACCCATACCGATACTAGTCCAGAGCATAATCGGTCTTACCCTAATTGCATCCTACATCAATAGGATCCTTTTTCCTGAACTAGGATTATATCCACCGATTCCCGCCTCAAAAAGGAAATCAATGGACCACTTTCTTTCTTGGATCTAAATATCACCAGGAATAACACAAAAATAACATTTGGAATTTACAGGAAAACAACATATTCAGAAAATTACATAAAAAATAATAGCTACAACCCAATTATACATAAACATGCAATAATAAACAGATTTACACACAGACCAATTCAACATACCTATGGATAAAGAAAAATACTTCAGAGAACAAAAAGCCATATTACATATAGCAAAAGAAATAGCAGAAGATACAACAACAGTCTGGTGTTTAAGAAAATTAGAAAAGCTAAACTACAGAAAATCATCAAGGAAGCAACCACATTTACAAAAGAAAAGGAAAGCAACAGAATATTCAGCGCATTTACATTTCACCCCAAAATATTTAATAAATTCAAAAAGATCTTTAAGGAACAAAATATCATCTTGGCACCTACTAATGGACACTCAGTTTTAAAATTGCTAAATTAAAAAACCAGAGATGAAATCCTGTCAGTTAACAGATCCGGAATATACCAAATAGTAATAGTAATTTATTTCCTTTTACATCAACAAATGGAAATACAAAATCAAGATTACAATTATAAAATCCATACTGAAATATGCCATATATTCCTAAATCCTGAAAATCCTATCATGTTATCATGTTGCCCACCACTGAATAGTAATTCAGTCCCCATACACCTAACCCTAGGTTTTTGTGTATTGGAGGCCCTCTGCTCCTTTTTACACTTTTTGCCATTTCACCTATCCCACTCTACATTTTTCTCTTAATTGTTCTTAGCCATCTCTCTTTAACTTTCCCTAAATAATTCCCTATATTTCTCCTGTTCTTTTCTCCTTTTACTGACATTTTTCTAATTACTACTTCACCCCCCAAACTGTCCCATTTACGTAGCCAAGCCTGCTCTCTCCATATCTTTGTTTGACTACAATTTAATATACAATGGAAATCTGCATTCTCTTCTCCACACAATGGACATTTATCTAGCTCCCTCTCTTGACCTATACCTTTCAAGTTTCTCACTCCTGTTTTCGCCCAAGCAAAACCTTCTCGCCCTAACTTACTACATATATCTATATATTCTTCCCTCCCCCAGGTTGTTTTTATTTCTCTATATAATCTCAGTGAGCTTTTGTCACTTGTATTGGCAAAAATGTCTTGTCTGTCAATATCTTCTAATCTTAGCTTAACTTCTTTCCAGAAACCTCTATACCCATACTCTGCATTTATCCAAGAATGACCCAGACCTATCTGCTTCAACAAGTCATACATTTTATGTGCCCAAGACCCACCCCAGTTACTTCTCTTTTGAATATGAAAACATTCTTTAATTATATTGCCATCTTCCAAGTTAGTGATTCTGTATAAATATTTCATTGCCCTTGACAAGATTTTAATTTTAGTAGAATACCTGCCTAGTTCTAATTGTGCTGCCCCATTAGGGGATGCTATTGGTAATCCCAATATGTATTTACAAAAGGATCTATGCACTCTATCAGTCTCTCTCCAAGCCTCATCTATTCCCCATACCTCTGATCCATGTAACATTCTATTTTCTACTACTGCCGTATAAATCCTCTCTAACCATTTGACATTTATATCTGGCAGTTTACTGTAGCATGATCTTATCACTCTCATGGCCATTTTACCTTTTGCCACAGACATCTTTTTTTGTTCTTTCCAGCTGCCATCTGAACTCAACCTTGTACCCAAATAATCAAATCTCCTTACTACCTCTATTTCTCTTCTATTAACCTCCCATTTCTCATACTTACGCAACCTGTATCCTTTTTTGAAGACCATAATCTTTGTTTTGTTTTCATTCACTTTCAAACCCTATTTATTGCAATAAGAATTGGCTGCCTCGATTGCTCTTCTCAGCCCTCCACTTGATATGGACCTAACTACTAGGTCATCTGCAAACAGTAGCCCCGGTATTTCTTTATTATTAATAACTGGTGAATGTACCCTACAACTTAATATCTCCTCTAAAATTCCATCGATATAAAGATTAAATAATACTGGACTAAGTTTACATCCCTGCCGCACTCCTGCCTTACTCGATATAGATTTAGTTACTTTGTTGCCTGGTAGTTTTACACACTACTCATTCTCTTGGTATATCATTTTAATACTTCTATAAATGCCTGACTTATCCCCTTACTGCTTAATTTTATTCACAATGCATCTCAATTAATACAATCAAATGCCTTTTCTAGATCAATAAATATCATATATACCCTTCCCCTTTTATTGCTCAGATATTTGTGTACAATTGTCTTAATAATAAAGATGTTGTCCGATGTTCTCCTGCCCGGTCTAAAACCTGCTTGGAACTCTGATAGTTTATTCTCCTTCTCAACCCAATTTTGCAACCTATTTGCTAGAATTCCAGTGAAAATCTTCCCTAGAATAGACAATAAAGTAATCCCTGTGTAGTTAGCTGGGTTAATATACCAAATAAGTTGTAAAAATTGTGAAAACTGCTACATAGGTTAAACTAAAAGAAATCTAAAACCCAGAGTCAATGAGCACATTAGAAACATCAGAATGAAACAAGATAAGACAGAAGTAACAGTTCACATCTGGAACGAAAATCATGACATTAATCAAAATCCAAAATTATTAAAAGGAGTGATAAACTAAAGTAAACTGATAACATGGGAGAACATATTCATATGAAAAAATAAGGACTGCGTAATGAACTTTAAAATCCTACTAGCAGATAATTTGACAGAGAAGTTCATAGTTCCACCGTCAGAGAGGAGAGCAGACGACAACAAGACGTTAGTTAGAGAGAGGTTGAAAATGGAGGCAATGGCTTTCAAAACTAGTCCCTCGATAATCTAAAAATGTAAGTGACAAAGTGTCAATAAGCGGGCTACAAATAGTTTTCTGATTAATTTTGATGTCACTGTTACTAAATTCCTCCAATTACGCACACCTACATACTAACAATGTTAGGATTGCATAAAAGTGATTTTCTGAAGTAACCAACACTAATTAAGTAAACAATTTGTTTCATACAACATTAGTATGACTGGTTCCACTCCAGTTTACACACCACCTTTGACCTCTAGAGGTAACCCAGTTTTGATTTGCTAATAGTCATCTATTTCCGATTACATACTTTATAAAGCAGAATATACTCAACGAGAATGAGCTTTCCTGGAGGTAAAACCAATCTAGATTTTTGAAAAATATGATAAACTGTCGAGATTTAACTGTACTGGAACACCACAGTGAAGCGATGTGTAAAAATACGACTCATCTAAAATTTAATGATAAATTGTGACAAACTTCACTTATATAATTTTTTTTAATATATAATTTTTAAACAGATAAGTGAAGTTTGTCACAAACTATATTTTATAGTAACATTTGTATTGCTTCACTGTCAGTAGCATCAGTTTTTATGTACCAATCTAGATTGCTTTTTCACTCTATACAACCCCCTTTCCCTTAAATTTCTTCAAAATTCAACAAGGGATTTTAAGAACTGGAAAAAGAACACATGCACACAAAGGGTTGGTTATTATATATATTTTTTTCTCAGAATACACAAAGGGTTGGTTATTATATATTTTTTTCTCAGAATACATTACAAAATGTTTAAATTTGCTGACGGCATAAATCTATGTTCCTTTTTCACAAACTCTTTTTCCAAGAAGTCCAGGTCAATCGGTTTGGCCTTACATCAGCATTTAACAAGTACATGTATTCTTTACTAGTGCCACCCCTTGTCCTATTAGTTGCCTATACTTCACTGCCTTTAACTCTCTAATCATCATTCTCAAAATGTATTACATGCAAAGCATCATTCAGAGATTCAAAGGTCTAAGGGTGCCAGATCTGCACTGGAGGATTAGGTGCCACCAATTCAAATTTGTCGTGAGCTTCAGCTAATGGTGTTACAGAAGAAGAATTAGAAAGAACTAGCGTTAAGGAAAGAAGAGTGGAAAGAATATTGAAATGTTGGTTTTTAATAATAAATAAGGGTTAACAAAATATTTTACATTATACATGAAAGCATGAGAAAGGACTGATCAAGTAGATGAAGAAACTGCTGGGTAAAATTGACTTGAAAGCGATAGCTAGAAAATCATTAGAAAATAGATTTCTCAAAATGAATTGGAGATAGTAAAAGGCTGCAAGTATTTAGTGATTTTAATCTTAAAACATCAATGAATATACGGAGGAATTAAGTGCTTTGGAGTAGAGAAAATTAAACTGAACATGAAAGCAGAAAGAGAGGCTTATAGGAAAAAGAGGACATATAAAACTGAAAGAACTAAGAGCATGGAGGGTAGAAACAAATACCCATTTGTGACCCTAAGAGTGTGGATTCATAGGGAAAGACTTAGAATGAAGAAATGATCCAATTTGCCACAAGAAATTATGGGGAAAATATGTTGAATGTAGAATCAAAGTAAAGATATAATGACAAACTGAATATCAAACAATTAAAGAAAATCAGAAAGAAAACGTAAACAATTAGTTAGAAAGATAAAGTATTCGGTAAACCAGCAATCCTTGCCTAGAACCATATGCTCAATGGGACAATAAATAATAAATAAATAATAAAATAAACACCTAAAAGGGCCTCAATATCTCCAAGCATAGTAGTTGAGCTGAGCTCTTAGATATACAATAGTTTAGTGCAGTAATTCTCTAATTTTAACTACACTTGTTTATATTACAGTAAATTCAGAATTATGCATCTTTGCTAAAAACTGAAGTATCTACCACTTACATTGGTCTGCATCCTAATGCACCAAATATAATGCTAGCATTAAAATACACTCACATGAAAATGTCTTGGTTTTTAATAATATGCATTTCTTATATCAAGAATAAGGAAGGCCATAATTGTGGCCTTTTTGACATGTTTGTTTTTATTGTCAGAAAACAAGAAATTAGAATCTAATAAGTAGAAAACTTAAAGTATAATGCCAATACAAACTTCAGGCACCACACAAAACACACAATATATGTGTACTTCTGACTGTGTTCTGTACAAGTTGGGCATTTAATGTAATTTATGGAACATAATGTCAAGTATGTCTTTGTTTCCAAGCACTGGCTGGTTTTTGCAGTTTTAAAGCAAGTGAGCTTGAAGCTTTCCAGTAATTCTGTTGGTATAAACATTTTTGTAACATTGGGCACTGTTCAATTTTTCTACATTCTCCTACATTAAAAATAAACAAAAACATATTGCACATTTTCTACAAAACCAAACCAAACATATGAGGTATTATTATTCATTTCTTTATATTTCATGTAAACTAGAATTGATAAAAATTTGAAAATTCTTACCCATCACTATTCCCACAGGCTTGGAGGTGTTATTTGTTTCATTAGTATATAGCTGAACAGTTGGTTTAAAAATCATTGGCAAAGACCCCTGTGCTTCTGTAATTAGAAGTTCCTCCAACTTTCCCCACCTTGAGAAAAAAAAAACAATGAACATAAATTATTTACTAATAATGCTATTTTACAAACATTTTAAGCTCTTCTGAACAGTTATTTCAGTACAAAAATAATAAATCATAATAGCATTACTCACTTTAAAGTAAAGAATGTATGAGGCAATGTTTTTAATGTCATATCACATAGTGAACTAAAGTCCGAAAACAGAATGAAAATATAAGTAACTTTAGAAACCTATACAGTTACTGTCCACCAACACAAAGTAAATCCCTGAGAGGAATGTGTCATCCTTACACAGTGCAACAAGGACAGCAAATGTGTGTGACAGAGAATGCATGCTACTCAAGGAGCAAAATTGTTAAAAAAAACATGCACCCAATTCACTTTGTACTCTAAAACTGAGAAGATTTATTAAATTATAGATGAGCCGTATTTATGACACATCTTCACTTCACTGTGGTGTTCCAATACAGTTAAATTTTGATATATGAGAAGATTTATTCACAAAAGTAGAAGCCGTCAGAATGTTTTTGAATGGTCTGTAACTGAACTGACTTGGGGTGTCATAAATCTGTCGGAAGGTGTAGGAAACTTCTCCATCCCCTGTGTCTCATTGCCCGGAGACTTTCTTTGCTGTGGTATACTAAAAATATATCTGATATTTATAGGCCATAACCATTACATGTTATATTAAGTTTTATATGTATGAAAACTTTCTGTTTAAACGAGTTTCACATTTGTTATTAATGGACAAAACATGCACTTGAATGAGCATTTTTCAAGTCTTTAAACTTGTTTAAATGCAATACTAAGATAAAAATAAACGAGAAGGAAAACTTTGCACACTTCAATGCAATTTAAAATAACTGGTCATTTTTCGAAAGTCAGATGCTCATCATTAGCTGCTGACCTAGTGGTTGGAGTTTGTTTGGTTATCCTGTGCCTGTCCTGTATATGGTGGCTTCTGGTATACTCCTCCACAGGAGAGTAAGTCTCCGAGGGACGAGACACAAGGGGGTTGGCGAAGGTTCCCATACCCTCCCTGGACAGGTTTATGACACCCTATGTCAGTACAGTTACAGACCATTCAAAAATATTCTGATGGCTTCTACTTTTGTGAATGAATCTTCTCCGTTTTAATGTACAGAATGAATAGGGCGCATGATTTTTTAACGGTCTGCTCCTTGTATAGCAAGTGTTCTCTGCCACACACATTCGCTGTCCTTGTCCCACAGCACATTCCTTACAGGGATTTTCTTTGCGTTGCTATACTATAAGTGATATACATTTTAAGGCTGTCGTCTGCTGGGATGTCAAAATTCATTGCAATATCCTTGTTCTTCAAAATTTTGATTCTTCCCCATATGGTCAGTTCCATAGGTTTATACACTTCTTTTAATAGTTTGTGCTCCGAGTTCATTTCATGATTTTTCTCCTAAAATAATTTTCATTGGCTGATTTATCAGTTTGCTCTTGCAAATGTTCCTGAATTGCTCTTCTTTTTTCATGTTCCAATGTTTCTTTTAATTTGCCTAAGATATTTTATATCATAATCTATTCATACCATAGCATATATTCCTGATTATTTCCGTGGTGGGATTTGATCCTTCAAAGTTGAGCCTAGAGATTCCTAATACTGAGTCTGTTCTACGTGGTTTTATTTTTAAATCTCTGAAAACCACATTTAACTGATTACTTATAGCTCATAACAATTCCATGAGATTCTCCAGCTTTTCCTGACAATAAAAGAAACAGATTCATCAGCTCAGGCATCTAGTTTCCAAGGTTGTAGGTTTAAAAACAGCAGAAGATGGATTTTTTCAGACATAAGAATTCTTAGCATGATTTCCTTAGACTGTTGTAGATTTACAGTCTGCAAAAGAAGCTCAAGCATCATCAATAGGCCTCTGAGCAGAATTAAGCAGCCTTTCATACTCAATATAGAATGTGTGGTTGCAAGAGATGAAAATGCACAAAACAGTTCCATTTGCAGGCCAGTCATGGCTATGGTTTTAATGAAATTCTTATTCTATTGTGTTCATAAACAACGTCTAGAAGGATGTTATTCAAGTTAAACGTCTACACCTTGCATAAATGAAATTTTTTTCAGCATAATAATGTGTTTTCACACATCTGGTATCGTTGTTTCAAGTTCTTCCAATTTCACCAAATTTAGAATTTGGCTTCCATAACTACTACTTCCAAACTTAAAGAAATAGCTGAGTGGATAACAATTCACATCAAATAATGAAGTTTAAAGCTGAGACAGGCACTTATTTTGCACGGTTTCTTCTTTCACTGATGGTATTAAAACGTTGGAGAGTTTCTAAATCTTTTTTGAGGAAAGCACAGTGAAGCTACATTGAACTTCACATGCAAAAATTGAGATGTAATTAAGCTAAATAATTTTCTATTGTTTAAGAAAAGAAAATTTTGATATCATGCAACCCAACTACATACAGAATACATGGATTACCAAAGATTCACAAAACCAGAAATAAAACTGTGCCCCAAAATCAATAACTTACTCATCCACATACAATCTGGAAAATTGTTATCTCAGAACATTTCAGAATCTTCCCCTACCAAATATATTAGCATAAGGAACACCTATAAGCTCAATGAGCAAATTAAAGATATAGAAATTGAGGAAAACAACCTATTTGTTTCTTTTGACATCATCTCACTGTTCCCTGCATATCAAAAGATAAACTAGAAGTGGTATTGATAAAATGACTACACTCCACAAACATTGATGAAAAAGCAACTCAGGAATATTGCATACAGACCAAACTGTGCATAAATCAGAACTATTTTTCATTAAGAAACAAACTACACTTCCAACTGAATGCTTTAGCAATGAACAATCCACTTTCTTCATTTCTGGGGAAACTTCTACATGAAATACATGTAATAGCACTTCTGCGTAGTGTAACGGGACCGCTGGAACACCCTGTGAAACCAGCTGTGAACGGAAGGCAGGGGGGAGGACCGCGTTAGCCACACCTACTCCTCGTTTGTCTTGTAGTGGTGACAGGCTGTGGTAAGGGGAAAAATGACTGTGTCGCCTGTTTCTCCTACACCTGGTTCTCGATCTTTCTGTTACTAGAACAATCTTGTAAACACCAGAGACTTCTAGAATAGCAGGATATTCCTATATAAAGAGAGTTACAGACAGACAGAGTGAGTCAGTTGTTGGTTTGGTCAGTCAGTCAGTTGGTTAGTGAGGACAGTTCTTGGTGTAAGTGTTAGTCAGTGACGTGTTAATGAACGAAAGGGTTGTGCAACGGAAGACTGTACGTAACTTGGAATGTGTACCGGTGCTTACGTAACCGCGAGTACAAGGAAATTGTAACGGACGGACTGGTAAATTGTAACTGTGTGCAGCAAGTAATTCTGTGTAATTGGCAAGTGTTAAACTGTAAGTCGGTGGAAATAAAGAACATTGTTGAGTGGTGTAATTGGACTTTTCATTTCACGAACCCACAAAGTCACACTGGTGTCAGGAAGCGGGAAAACAACATCACCGAACATTACAACGATGGAGGCAGCATTAGAAAAGATTTTAGCGGAACTGGAAGAAATGAAGACGGAACTGAAACTAATCAGGACGGCTAGGGACAACATCACCGAGAAGATGCAACAAATGAAGGCCGAGTTAACCACAGAAATGAGAGCAGCGAACGGCAATCTGGCCACGGAAATGAAGGCGGCGAACGAGGCTCTCGCCGCAAAGTTTGAGGAACGTTTGGCCGGCGTGAGGGATGACGTCGCGAACCTGGGCAAACGGAAGGGTCAAGTAGACGACCGCCTTAATGATTTAGAGGAAAAGGCCGACAACATCGCAAAACCCCTCACCCGCCTGACGGAGGAAAACCGGCCTTATGTGTGGACGGAGGACGCCGAAGACGCTTTCCAGCACCCGAAGGGGACCCTGCGCAGTGCTTCAATTTTGGGTTTCCCACAACCGGGTGGCGCCTTCATTGTGGACACCGACGCTAGCGACCATTACATTGGAGGTGTCCTATCGCAGATCCAGGACGGCCACGAGCGCACAAGAGTGGAAGAGAAGGAGCGTGCCGCAGCAGTCCGAGTAGTTGTGGCAGTGCCTGCTGAAGGCTGGGATAGCGCAGGCCTGAGGAGGGAGCAGCTGGCGGACGCAGACTTGGGGCCACTCTTGAGGGAAGTGGACGCAGGGACGAGACCAACCTGGGAGGACATCGCACCGAGGAGCGCCACCTACAAGTCGCACTGGGCCCAATGGGACTCGTTGAAGACCAGAGAGGGCGTGCTGTTCCGGGTATGGGAGTCACCCGATGGGAAGGCGCAGAGAGGACAGTTGGTACTTCCCCGGAGCAAGGTCCCGGAAGTCTTGGAGGAAGTGCACGCCGGTACTTCAGGAGAACACCTGGGAGCGAACCGTATGATTCACAAACTACGGCAGCGCTACTTCTGGCTGAGACTCCGAGCAGATGCTGGTGGTACACCTGGACCGCCTCGCACGCTACGATGGGGCTGTTCGGGGGCGAACAGCTTTGAGGAGGGAGCAGTGTAACGGGACCGCTGGAACACCCTGTGAAACCAGCTGTGAACGGAAGGCAGGGGGGAGGACCGCGTTAGCCACACCTACTCCTCGTTTGTCTTGTAGTGGTGACAGGCTGTGGTAAGGGGAAAAATGACTGTGTCGCCTGTTTCTCCTACACCTGGTTCTCGATCTTTCTGTTACTAGAACAATCTTGTAAACACCAGAGACTTCTAGAATAGCAGGATATTCCTATATAAAGAGAGTTACAGACAGACAGAGTGAGTCAGTTGTTGGTTTGGTCAGTCAGTCAGTTGGTTAGTGAGGACAGTTCTTGGTGTAAGTGTTAGTCAGTGACGTGTTAATGAACGAAAGGGTTGTGCAACGGAAGACTGTACGTAACTTGGAATGTGTACCGGTGCTTACGTAACCGCAAGTACAAGGAAATTGTAACGGACGGACTGGTAAATTGTAACTGTGTGCAGCAAGTAATTCTGTGTAATTGGCAAGTGTTAAACTGTAAGTCGGTGGAAATAAAGAACATTGTTGAGTGGTGTAATTGGACTTTTCATTTCACGAACCCACAAAGTCACAGTATATGCAGAAAAGCACATACAGATACAGCAAAACTGACAGCTGCAGGAACAGAAATATATAGTAATAACTAGCCTAACTTTCATATTGATAAACCTTCCTATGAACACACAATAATACAAAAAGATAATCGAAACTATACATAAAAATGGCTTCACCAAAGAAACTGTAGTAAAGAAGATAAAGAAACCCCACACGAAGAAGCAAATAAATGAAATCACTACAATAAGCAACATAAAAGAAACAAAAAAGTTAAAAATGTTCACATTCCATCTATAGATCTCTTAGAAGTTCACAAAAATATTAAAAAATATGGTATAGCCTAGTTCTAGTTAACAAGCCCTAGTCCTAGTTAAGAAGCATAGCTTGAAAAAAACAAAGGGGTAAAACAAGGAAAAATTGTAATGGAAAAACTTTTGGTATTTATGAAATTGGATATAAAGATTGCAAAACCATATACAAAGGGAACAAAAAGAGGTACAATGATACAAATTTAAAGAACACTTCTGAAACATGAAGTCTTAACAAACAGATAAATCAACAGTTGCAGAGCATTTTTGCTCAACAGATCAGTGAAAGAGAAACCAAATCCCTAAGGAAATCAACAGAACTCTCCATTTGGGAAATATCATATGCAGGAGACACACAATTCATTAAACTTTGATGTCCCACATGAGGAAGATCCCATCATGTAATACCTCCAGCCAAAATGCGATCTGGTTACAGAGCAAGTGCAACAGTGAATCAAGGCTGATGGTGAGACAGTTTATGAAGCATGTCCCAGTAAGTTCTGATGTAGAAAGTTGGAAAGTTGTTGAACTAAACATATTGATTTACAAGGTCGAAAGAAACAAGAAAAAAAAGAAAAGGAACACTTCTCCTAAATCATGTTTTCTTGGTCAAGCTGAGAACATTTAGTACACTGCTAGTGTTACTTAGTAAAATAATACATTATGAACTTTAATAAAATCATATGCTACATATAAATTCTACATATCCATTACTGTTAATGTATAATTAAATTTTACAATATATCTTTACATACTTATGAAGAAACAAACATTGCTGGCCTTATGGAAAATATGTCATGTCAGTAAATTGAAGTATGTAGTATCTATTATGATTTTCTTTTTATTTGTATTCTGAAAATACACAGTTTACAGTCTTGCACTCAAATATGCAAATAGTGTCGAAGTTGGGTTTGATTACATTTCAGTTACATAAAACCTGTACAAACTTCCTATATCACATTACAAAGCAATTTCATTTTTTAATGTTGATCTTAGACTTTCTAAAATAATTACCTAGCATCTGTATCTGATGTTGAGTCTTTAGCAAATGAAATTCCAGTGGCAGGTACAACAGGAGAAGGCCCATCACAGTATGGATGAAATGGAAGGTCACCCATGAGCACCTTAATACTGTCTCCATCAATAAGGGGCAGTGGTAAAACTGGAAGTGAGCTTTGACCCTCTTCTGCAATCAATTGCTGCTCAAACAAAGAGATGTACTTCAATCACTAAACCTAATTAACGAAAATAATCCTTAGTACAAAACTATTTATAAAACAAGAAAAAATATTTTTTTCTTAAAATATGTACAAGATATTCTACAAACCCTTATAATTATGATCTGAATTATTTCATTTAAGTAATAATTACTACATCAACACCAAACAATTTATAAAGATAACACAGGAATTTTTTCAATGTACTGTTTCCGTGAGAAGAGTACGGAGATACAAAAGCTGGGATATACATATATTAATGCTTATACTATTAGTCACACTTACATATTAAAGCTTTGTGAAGTATAAAACTATATAATTTATTTTATATACTACAATAACAAATTATATATATATATATATATATATATATATATATATATATATAATTTACATATTTCACCTGATTCATCAACTAGGCACACGTATTTCATCTGACAATGAGACCTGAACCCTGTCACTGCTCAGTAAAAATGTAGAATTTATGAACTACATTTCCATTTTATCTGGAGAAGTAAAATCTCTCATCTACCAAAGATATACTACAGTACCATGATATACCACTGTGGTTGTAGTGAGAGGCATAATAATCTCACCATCTATGGAAGTGTTTGATCTGAAGACAGATTTTATCATGTATGCCAGACATTAAAAATAACTTCCTTAAATTGTCACCACCATTCTTTTAAATGGTGCTTTCCGGTTTAACCCAATCGCGTCACATTTAAATGCCTGGGCAACTAATCAAGAAATCAGATTTAAATCCCCCAGCTCTGAGGGTGTTGACCGCTTAATGCTTAAAAAATCATTTAAAAGCAACAAATAATTATTTTTTGCTGAAAATTTGAATGCACAATACTGAAGGCATAAACTCACCAACAGTGTTGTTTTAATATTGCTGTTGTGTGTGATAAATCTCAAAACAATCCTCTAAATGAAGAGCAACACCACACTTTTTACACTGCCACACACTTTCACTTCGTTTACCCCTACTGTAGCACACGACACACCTTTTGGTCACTTTTCTCTTTTTTTCCATTGAGGGAATGTGCATAGGGAAGTGAGCCCATGATTTTGGCTGTAGTCTCAAAGGGGTTGTGCTGGAAGAAGGTCCACCTAGAACCGAATACTCAGGCAGCTGCACGGATTCCAGTAGCTGCTGCGCAATTGTTGTTCTGAAGTCTGCATAACTTGCCTTCTTCTTTCCCGTCATCTCGTAATAGACAATGAAGGAGTTGTAAATAGATATATCAAGAAGATAGAAAAATATTTTCCTATACCCCTTCACTGTGCGTCGCATTATGGGAAACAGAGCTGTCACTTGGTCCTGTAAATCAACACCTCCCATCCCCTTCTGGTATTCAAGGGCACATTTCGGTTTTTGGACCTTCTCTCTTGGTGTTTGGCCTCGTTTTATTTTTATTTTTACCGTTTCCATGATGTCTGCTGATTTGTGTTTAGTGGAGAGAAAATAAACATCCTTATTATCTCTCCACCTCACACATAAGATATTTTTGGCACTCCATATCTCATGCTCCCCGCGCTTTAGTTTATTTGTGCAGATATTGCGCTGCGTATCTTTCCAATTAGGTCTTACAGTCCCAATTGCATTTGTTTGTTTCTCAGTAAGTCTTCTAAATAAATCCGGAGAGGAATACCAATTATCTAAAAATAATGTGTGACATCGGTTCAATAATGGTTCACACATACTGAGCACTACATTGATACTGACAGGAAGACTAGAATCTACAATATCTTCACCTACATAGATTCTGAAATAAAGGCAGTAACCTGAACTAGATTCACAGATTTTGTAAACTTTTATGCCAAATCTTGCTCATTTGGATCTATTACACTGCAAAAATGAATGACGGCTCCTGAATTTCATTAGACTTTCATCTAGAACAATATCCTGATATGAGTGATATAATTCTGAAAATTTGGAAGAGAAGTACTGTATTATAGGTCTAATTTTTTTTAGTTTATCACACTGGTTTTCTTTGTTGTCATCCATGAAATGTAAGAAATGGGAAATAAATTTGAATCTCTTCCTACTCATTGTTTCACAAAAAATTGGAGTGTCAAGGCATCGGTTTTTGCTACAATACAATTGAATACGTGATTTTCGCACTTGAGACATCAGAATAACTAAAGCTATACAGGCCCTAATTTCATCTGCCGTAGTACTAAACCATTTGTCATCATCCTTCAACTCTTTTCTGTTGGGATTATTCAACTGCCTTGTTGAGTAAGCATTCGTTTTGTCACATATTTTGTCGAATAAGGGTTCCATGTATTCCGAGAAGATTGAAAGTGCAGAGGGAATCTCTGGCGAATACCAGTAAGGATTTACAAACACCACTATTTGCCGTAAATGGGTGGAGAATGGGGTTATTGTCAGTTTTAGTCCAAATTCAGTCACACTGATTCTTCTGCGTCAAAATGCGAACACGTTTCAAAGGGCCTGGCGCAACATCACAGCTTTCATTGTTACTTTCCACGCTGCTTTCTTCACTAAATTCATCTTCACTGTTACTAGAAACTTCTTCAGGTTCTGTTTCATATTCTGAAAAATCGTCACACTCACTGTCACTGTCTCAAACACTTTGTATCAATTTTCTTAAACCGTCTTCGTCATCCGCGCAAACTTTCCTTGCGGCCATGATTGCTACTGAGGTGAGGGAAATAACACTAAGATAAAACTGTTTTGCTTAGTTTAAACACAGCTGCTGACGTTATAGTCAGCAAAATTATAAACATCACATATCAGCGATTCATTCTAAAGGTATACATAAGACATATATGAGAAGGGACGTAGACTACTTGGAATTTTATGGAGCATTGCAGCATGCGAGCTGAGCTCGTCATACGATTCAAATGCCAAAATGGCGTGTGACGAGCCCTGGTCGTCAAATGATGAGAATGGGTTAACTGTATTTCTTCTTCTCTTCTGCTTCCATTTGTACTTCCCTATGTTTAACTATGGAAGGTAATACAGGTAGTGTATTCCATCAAAAACCAAAAATCTGATGTTGATTTTACAAAAAATTCACACTTTGAAATCCTCTGACTCAAAGAAAGGGACTTCTTTAAAAAAATCCATCTGTGTTTGCTTATGAGAGAGTGAGAAAGAGAGAGACATTATAAACACCAAACTTCCTATAATAAAGTGAAATGCAGACAATGTCTGCAAAATATACGTATTCAATAAGTAAACTTTAGTCAAGCTCTAAGTGTTAATTTCAACTATATGTTCTCAAAAACCAAACTTCTTGAATAGGTTGAGTCAAACTGAAAAATTCAATGCCACAGGTGGAATATGAACCACAGATCTCCCTGTCTCCATCCAGTTGTTACCATTGAGCTACCATGTCAACATGCCAGCATGACAAATTCTCCAACTGAATCACATTTTCCTGGCAAACCACTAGGAGTTCTCATATACAATGACATATGTACCTTTTGTGGCGACTTACTATACTGTAAGTACTTAAGTGCCTGGCTTTATAGTCAAACCACTATTAAGTTAAGTAATCAAAATTAATTGTTCTTCCACTATGTGTAGGACAAGGTTTGGATAGGCCAGGCTCCTTTAAAGGTGAAACACAAAGACTTTATTAAATTCTCCCTACTTTGAACAACCCTGAACATCACACATTTTTGCTATCTTTAATTTCCTCAAAAATGGCTCAAGCTTTTGATTAAACTATGTCATAAACAAAACACAGACATCAAATTTTAGATGAATTGTTTGTAATTACTCTTCATTTCAATTCAATTTTACAAGCTTGCAAACCATTATTGTAGACAAAAGTTAACTGTAATAGATATATGGTATGCAAGACTCAATCAACTTTCTTTACCCATTATAAAGGCTAAAATTTGTAATATATTATACAATCTACATAACAAATGAAACTTCCATTCACATTACATTCATCACAATATTTTCCTAGAAATACCTTCAAATTAATAATGCACTTTATGCACTCAAAATGAATTTTTAATGACTATCTCCAATTCTAAATCAAAACTTAGTGGAACATGTTTTGGATATTGTACCCATCATCTGCATAGATAGCCCGCCTCGGTAGCGTGGTGGTAGCATGTCTGCCTCACGTTCAAGAGGTCCCGAGTTTTAATCTCAGTCAGGGTGGGTTACCTGGGTAAAGTTTTTCCGGGGTTTTCCCTTATCCTGAAAGACAAATGTCGGGTAACTCTAAGCTCCATGGACCCCGGGCTCATTTGGGCATCATTTCACCCATTCCATTCATCCTCCGATATGACTTAACGTTGGAGGACGTAAATTACAAAAAAAAAAAAAAACAATCTGCATAGACATATCACCTTTCTTCCTTCTGTGGCTTGTTCATAATTTTTTCTGGCTGACATACTGTGTGATGAGGTCGTTTTTACATGGAGCAACAAAATTTAAGAAAATAGTTTATTTTTAGTATAAACAGTTTTTCCCAAATAGCAAGTATAACCGTTATTCAAAAGTATTTTAAATGATGGTTTTTCTTTTAACTGTTGTGAACCAAACATGATCTGTAAGTGCCAATATATGCATCTGTGTTCTTTAAACTTTGTGCACAAGTCCTCGTTATTTTCCCAAAGCAAGTTTTGTTACAATCAATCAACCAACCAATTTCATAAATGCTCAAAGGTTTTGTCAGCTGGAATACTGCAATTTATTTTTTAATTTGAATGTACTTTTTAAGCAATGCTTTTTGGCAGAGGATAAGATCATGTTTTGTTCTTTGATCGAGCCTTTCCCAAATTATTAAGACACTATTTAGTCAACAAGTGTTTCTATAGATTGAGGAAATGTAAATATGTAGCCTAAATTGACAGCATTATATCATAGGATCATTGGAATTTATATAATTGATACATGTATATTCTGTTAAATTTGCATACAAATTTGTAACTAATTTTACATTGTTACTATCTAAGCTTTTACTATTATGTATTTCAAATGGGAAGAGTTCTCGCCTGTAGCCAATCAGATACGTTAGAGCCTTCACCGTTGCCACTTCGTTATCACTCTTTTAATACTTCCCCCTCTCTCGCACACTTGCGAGTGTTCTTGCTGCTAACGCAAACTAAATATTCCCAAGTTTTATAATAATGCAGTTGTTGAAATCACAATTTGTAACATGAATATTCGTGTATTACGCAAATGTTTTAAATATTTAGTTTAAAGTTAATTATCTATAGTTTATGAATTACTTATTTTTCTAATCCAACAAAAATACCAGCGGTGCATCCATACAGCTGTGAATGCTACTTACATTAAGAGATAATTTGTCATTGTCATTGTCTTCAACGTCTGAGTACTGCAAATTATGATGATAGGTTCCAAAATCTTGTTACATGCTATTTCTTTCCAAAAGTCGTCTTCTTTTAGTTTATCAGTTTTCCCAGTCTTGTTGTGTTCCTTGTCAATTTCTTCTCAGTTTAAAAATATTATTTCTGTTTGCAATATAATTTGAGCCCACATTAACTCAATTGGATTGTTCTAGCAGAAGTAAGGGGACGGGGAATTTGGATCATGTCTCATTGATCCAGCTGATACACTTTTTCATGGAACAGTAACTGAATAATGCTGCTTTGAACTCTAGAGTAAATAGAGATTACAAACCATTCATAAACAAATATATGATGTGACCAGACATGTTCTGCCAAACTATCAAGAAGTGTATCGTTTCCTCTCATTGAATTTAACAAACACCTTGGCTTATTCATCTTTCACCATGTCATGTCAAATGTTTACGTTTCAGTTCTGAGTAATTTCAAATATACATTCATGCATACATGCCAACCAATGATGATGTTCTTTACAGTGCTTACGTCACAATGCGTTGTTATAATATAATGGTATCTAATTTATTTATTGGTATTAGGAAAACTATTTGAGCTATGACTATGGGGTTTTTACAGCTTTGTTAAATACATTACTCTCTCCTTTTTTATGTGTCAGTTTTTGCAAAATCTGAATTTTTTTCTTAGTGCGAATAGTATTTATTACAGATTGATTAGTTTGTCGCTCGTCATACACCCCTTAGGGGGAATGCAATACGACAACACTGCAGAACTCCGATTGGTAGCTCACCTAGTAGTGCTCAAGGACAAACACCTTCCCATTTGAAACACATAATAGTAATATGTATACTTATGCTTATTTTGTAATAAATGATATGTAAATTTGTGAAACTGTAATCTAGCTTCATTGACAATGTTCGAAACTTTACACAAAGTCTATGGACAATAAATCACCATCACCATCATCATCATCATCATCATCATCATCATCATCATCATCATCATCATCATCATCATCATCAAATTCCTTTATCCTTCTGTCTAAATAAATATTATTTTTGCTTAGTTCGGCTGAAACCTGTTTTTGAAGGATGCAAAATTTGCTGCATCTAGAAGACCCATTAAGGATAACGTGCTTCCCTCTCTTGACATATAAATAATAAGATGAATCCAAATAAAATAAGTTTCAGCATCTGTAGAAAACAGATACATGGATAACTACAATAAACATACCAGATGCAACTCCAGGAAGTGAAATATGAAATAATAAAAGGCCTTGCAGACAAGAGTAAAACAAAGAATACAAGTTCCCAAATTGCACAAAAGAAAAGTATTAGCTTTTAACAGACTTTGAATACCATGTAAAACTGCTTACACATAAAAATAAACAGGGTTTGTTAATTCATAAAACTATTTGTAGTCAGCTTTTATCACACTGCATCATTTATACTTCAATTTTTGAGGGAATAGTTGTGAGAGAGTTTTCAAACTCAGAGATCCAACTATTGTCTGTTGTTATTGCCTGCAGTCGTCTCTCTGATAGTGGAACAATGAACTCTTTTTATTAAATTACTGATTGGTGGGAATTCAAAGTTTATTAATTGGTCTTTTTGCTTCCACATTAAAAAGTTCTCCCATTTTGTGAGTTTGTTATGGTTTTAGCTCCAAAAGTTAAATGCCACTGCTGACTTCCTTCCTGTCTCAATTTGATGTTTCTAAAATATTCTTGGATACCGATTTTTGGGGGTTCTTTTTTTTTCCCCCTAGTAGAATTTTTTACCAATCTTTTCTAAACTGTAAGCATTGTGAAAAGTTCTGCATAGGGCAAACTAAAAGCAACCTAAAAACCAAAGTCAATTTTTTTTTTTTTTTTAGAAACATCAAACAAACAGGAAGACAAGTCAGCAGTAGCATTTCATTTCTGGAACAAAAACCATAACTAATTGAAAAAAAACTATTTGTAGTCAGTTTTTTGACACTTCATTTACATTTTTATATTTTTGAGAGACTAGTTTTGGAAGCCATCGCCTCTATTATCAACCTCTTTCCAGCTGATCATTTTGGACAGTTGCTAAAAGTAAATGTAAAAAAAGAGACATTTCAAAACAAGTTTGAATTTAAAAGGCAAATAGACAGTGAAAGCTTAAATAGATTTAGACAATACCTTGCACGAGTAAGTTGGAAAGAGTTTTGTGAAGCAGAAAATGTAAATAATAAGTATGACGTTTTTAGCAATGTATTACAAATAGACTTAAATACCACATTGCCCTTGAAAAAAGTGAATTTCAAGTCAGGTTTAATAGGTATTCAGTATGAAAAATGGATGACAAAAGGCATCAAAATCTCATGGAAGAGAGTGAAATGTTTAAATTCTTTAAAACAAGCAAATATAGCAGAAGCATCACTAAAATATATTTAACATTATTACAGAATATTTAAATTAGTATGTGAAAGTGCAAAAAGAAGCTATAATCGAGAATTGGTAGTAAGGTCAGAAAATAAGATTAAAATAATTATGGAGTATGGTAAATAGGTTACACAAGAAAAAAAATCAATAAACAATGGGAAAAGACAACAATCAAAGAAAATGATAGAGAAATAAATGACCCAAACAAAATATGTACAATTTTCAACAATTATTTTATAAATATTGCAAACACACTTAAGACAAATAGGCAAACAAGTAACCAAGTAAACATAGTAGCACCAAGTCCAGTAAAGTCAATGCGAATATTAGAAATACCAGAAAACAGCATATTACAAGAAATTGATAACCTTAAACCAAAACCATCAATTAGTTTTGATAAAATATCAAATAAAATTATAAAAGAAGTTATAATGCAAATGGTTAAAGTGCTAACGCACATTACAAGCACATCCTTAATGCAAGGGGTTTTTCCAGATAGTTTAAAGCAAGTAATTGTTAGGCCATTATTTAAACAAAAAGGAAACAAGATGAATATCAAAAATTATAGGCCAATTACATTATGTTCAACAATTTAAAAAATAATGGAAGCTATATTTTTAAATCAATTGGAAAAATTCTATATCACAATGGCAATTTGGTTTCCAAAAGAATAAATCAACAATTAATGCTATACATAAGGTCAATAATTATATAGTTGAAGCACTAAATAAACAGGAGAAAGTAATAGCTATCTTTTTGGACCTGTCTAAGGCTTTTGACTGCATAAACATAGACATACTGATAGACAAGTTAAAAAATTATGGGGTGTAGGGATTGGCACAACAATGATTAAGTTCATACCTAAAAAACAGGGTGCAATGCATTGAAATAAACCATAAAAATAGTGCAGGTGTAGTGGAAAAAGTAAAATCAAATTTCCCAAATTTTTCAAAGAGGTGTACCACAAAGCTCAAAACTGGGCCCATTCGTGTTTTTAATATACATCAACGATATTTTTGAATTAGTAGAAAGAGATGGAAACGTAGCAATAGGATATGCAGATGATATGACAATAATAATTAAGGGTAAGTCGACTGCTGAGGTAGAATTAAAAGCAAAGCAGCAAATGGAAAAAATAAAACTTTACTACAGCAATTTATGCATGATTTTAAACACTAAAAAGACAGCCTGGATAAATTTTCAATTAAAGAAATGTAATTTAAATAGCATACGAATGGAAATAGACAGAGAAATGATACCAGAGATTCAGTACACAAATTTTCTAGTAGTAATAGATAAGCAATTAAACTGGAAGCCATATATAACCCACATAAAGAAGCTAAATACTGGTTTATATGTCATCAGACAGGTGAGACAAACCTTGGATGACAGAACATTAATACAGGTGTACTATGCTTTCGTTTATTCACACTTAAAATATGGAATTGTATTATTGGGAAACATAAAAACAAATGAAGATGAAAAGCTTTCCAAATTACAAAAAAAATTTAGATTAATAGGTAATGTAAATAGGAGACACGGATGCAGATCAATGTTTAAAAAATTTGGTATATTGACTGTTCCATGTATATACATTTACGAGACGATAAAACATATCTTACTAGAAAATGATTAAAAAATTGACAGTATTCACCCATATAGACTAAGAAATAATCATGATTTTTACAGAGCATTACTTAAGGGTACATTAAACAGACGCTGTATAAAAAACATGGGGAAAATACTGTATAATAAGCTACCGGAACAAATTAAATAAAAAATGCACATCTTCAGATGAAAACAATAAAGAAGTATCTAGTAGAAAATGCCTTTTTTACCCTAGAGGAATTTGAACATGGGACCTAAATGAACTTAAATAAATTGTATGCGTAAATATCGTATGTATTAGTTAGTAATTATTGTATTTGACGAATTCACAACATGCATATGTTTTCATGGACAAAATAAACTGAAATTGAAACTGTTTGTTGTCGTCTGCGCTCTTCTCTCTGGTGGTGTAACTATGAACTTTTCTCAAATTATTTACTGGTGGGATTTCGAAGTTCATTATTCGGTCCTTCTTAAGGACAGAGTAATGAATTTTAGTTAATTGTTGGAAATTAATCATTTCATCACACTAGCCGTATACAGGCTAAGGTCTTTGATAGAGTTAACATGAAAAATTCAATGCCATGGCCGGAATTTGATCCACGGATCTCCTGGTTTCTGGGTTAGAGTCACTGGACGGAAACCAGGAGATCCATGGTTCAAATCCTGGCCATGGTATTGAATCTTTCATGTTGACTCTATCTAACAGAGTAATGAACTTTGAAATCCCATCAGTAGATAATTTGACAAAGAAGTTCATAGTTCCACCGCCAGAGAGAAGAGAGCAGACGACAAGAGACACTAGTTGGAGAGAGGTTCAGGATGGAGCGATGGCTTCTGAAACTAGTCCTTCAATAATATAAAAATGTAAGTGACGAAGTGTCATAAACTGACTACAAATAGTTTTTCATCATTTAAATGTTTATTTGGAACTATTGCAAAGATGTCATCAACATTTCTATACCCAACCTTGAAGATCCATGGGAAGGCCTTTTTAATTTCTGTTTCGAATGTACTCGAATTTGCCAAAAAGGGTGAAAGTGGGTTGCCCATTGATAACTCTGATTTCTGCTTATAGTATTTCCCATTAAAGCTGAAGAAATTTTGTTCAATGCATAATTTTGTTAGTGAAATGTATTCTTCCGCATCTACTGTTTCCATTTCCAATGTAGTTAGCCTTTTTTTTTTTTTTTTTTTAAAAATATTGTCATTTTTATCCAAATTTATGTCTTTGATTTTATCTACCCGGTAGAAAGAGGTCTTTATATTTGCACTTTCAAACTTTGGGAAGCTATTGAATTTATTTAGTAACCATTTGGCCAAATTATATGTGGGGGGTATTTATGCTACTAGTGATAGGTCTCGTGCCTTTTTCTGTTTTGTGAATTTTTGGTAGCCCATATACTCTTGGTAATGTTGGATTATCTACTTTAATTTTGTGAAATTCTTTTTTGTTGACTAGTTTTCTCTCTTTTAAAGTTTTATTTGTGGTTTCAATGCAGTACTCTAAAGGGTTAATTTCTACTTTTTGGTAATTATTGTCTTCTAACAGGTCTTCCACCCTCTGTGTAATCTGCTTTTTCCAAAATTACTAGTTTATTTCCCTTGTCTGCTTTAGTGTAAATAACTGGTTTCTTTGTAAGGGCTTTTATGATTCAGTTATTAAAATTAATTTTGTTTTCATGTTTAATTTGTTCTATTATTCTGGAGTATTTGTTTTTTACTGTATTCCAGCTTTCTTCATTTAGTGTTTGCGATGCAAGAAAAGAAAACCATAATGTTGACCCAAATCCAAAACTATTAAAAGGCATAATACAACCATAAACTTACATGGAAGAACATCTTAATATGGAAATGAAGACCAACTAATAAACGTGAAATCCCACCAGTTGGCAATAAAGTTCACTATTCTACCACCAGGGAGAGATTGCAGGCAACATCAGATGACAGTCAGATCCTCGAGGGGTCTTGAAAGAAAAAGCAACAGCTCGCGAAATTAGTACCTAACAAATTACAATGTAAGTGATGTGTAATAAAATGTGACTACAAATAGCTTTAAGAATTAATTTGGATGTCACTGTTACTATATTCCTTCAAATATCATGTAATTGTTTGTTAAATTGATGTTTTATATGAAAATGATCGCATCATTCAGTTCATCCAACTCGGAAACACCATCTACAAGCCACAGGAGGAAGAGTGGCAGTTAAGCCCACAAATTAATATCAGAGCATCAACTCAACAGTGGGGGTTGATGCTACATATAGTGCTTTTCATGATCTTTCGGGTGACACTTTGCAGAACTACTGCTGCAGTCGGTATTGCAACTAACTGCATTATCAATCAAGCATGGTAGCAATGCTGCTTATTAGAAATGTGGAAGAAATCTTTGCTCCAATTTATTTTGTAATTTAAGTGTGTTTTATTTTTTTGTGGAGTGTTTCTAATAGTCAGTGTGGAAGTGTTAGTGCAATGAGGGAGTGATTAGTTTGGTTTCCTTGAGATAAAATAATTGTGTCTGTGAAGCCAGGTTGGTTGCCATAGAAAACAGTAGATGTCACCCAGTGAGGGCATGTTTGAAAATGCACTAAATAAGTTACTCAATGTAGCTGAAAAATGTGAAAAATGAGAAGTGATCTAAAGAAAGATATTTTTGACACGATAAGTGATATCAGGAAGGAATTCAGTAGTGTTAATATTGCAGTGGAAGAGAAGAATACAGTGGTCAGTGAATTGGAATTAACAGCGGTAGAAGCGGAATCCATTCTCCCAGCGTTGCTGTCTGGTGAGAAGGCTGACAACACGAGATACCAAGCGATGCCGGAAGACATCTTCCCGATCAGTGAGTCGAAGGTGGTTCTACCTGCAGATAGGTCAAAGAAGTGCTACTCCAAAGCTGCCAAAACAAACCAACAGTGGCACCAGTCAGATGTGTCACAAAGGAAAAAAAATATATATATATAATTATATAAATTATTTGTGAAATTGCAAAACCACCAGAGTGTCGAGTAAACCACGACTTAATTCGAAAGTGAGCCCTACAAAAATGAAAGTTGGGATTTCTGCGCTAAAACGCTGAAAAATAGGTAGTTACTTCTAGAATCAGAAAACCAGACTGAACTAGAAAAAGTTTGTGCAGCAATAAATGAAACTTGCAGGTCAGAACTCAAAAGTTATTTGCCAAAACTCAGGACTCCCAGAATTATTATATTTAACATTCTAGAGGATATTAAGGTAGACAATGCAACAGAAGCAATAATTAATCAGAATTCAGATCTGAAATTGAGTGAGTGTGACATAATTCCCAAATTCGTGTTTGGAGACAGAAGAAAAAACAAGAATTTGATAATAGAAGTTATATCACAAGTTTGTAGGTGCATTTCAGGCATGAAACTTAAATTAGGCTGGCACCTGTCAGTTACATGTTGCCATAATTGTTGTAAATATCACCACAGAGTCAAGGAATGCACAGGGGAACAAGTATGTCCACACTGCTCTGAAAATCACAAAATGAATGAATGTCAAGCACCTAAGGAAAACCACTGATGCATCAATTGCATAAATTATCATAAAAACAATAGATCAACACCTATAAATGAGAACCATTCTTTACTTCATAAAAGCTGCCTATGCTACAAGACTGCTCTGAAAAATAATATGGAGAGAATAGATTAACATGGATAGTCGTACAGAGAAGAGAATCATCTACGATGTGTACAAATTAACTTGCAACATAAACGAGTAGCAATGTATAATATTATAATATGAACAACAGTAAGATTGACCTCACCTTTATACAAGAGCCTTACACCATACACAATAATGTCACAGGAGTACCTAAATCTCTAAGTACTATGCAAGTGGAAACGGAAGGAAAAGGTCAGCACTGCTTATAAATAACAAAGAAATAGACGCTATTCTTATTACACAGCTATCTGACAAAACACCGCTGACGCAGAAATAACATATAAAAAGATGAAGTTTTACGAATCATGTTTATATTTTGATTCTATACAAGAGGTAAATTTGAGGACGATAGAATGAACTGCAAACTACACAAACGGGAATGGTTTACTTACAGAAGTCAACACTAACACCAGAAACAAAACATGGTATGATGTAACAACAAATCACCATGGGACAGCAATGAAAGATTTCCTAACAATGCCCAATTTAACATAGTAAATACTAAATTGGAGCCTACATTTGAAGCATCAGTTATGTCGACCTAACTACTGTTAACAATAAGTTGCTAAGGCACATCAGCGAGTGGACGTGCAGCTCCATAGAAAGCTATTCTGATCACAAGATTTTAATGTTCAAACTTACGAAGCAGATCCCTTACTGGCACTGATCATATGAGAGCAAATTACATTGTAAGGAATGTAGGTTTTGAGCAATTTGACAATATTTTTCTTTCCATGGTGATGTCTAAATTTAATTGCCAGTATAATAAAGAGAGCTTGCAGAAGTTAGATCAGGAATTAAGCATGAAAGCAGCAAGTAATACTGATGCAGAGGAAATGGCAAACCTCCCCTTCTCCTGTATCACAACAGCTAGTAATGCAGCCTTCAAAGTTTCAACAAGTATTAAAGAAGTGATAAAACGGAACATGGTATCTTGGACAGAGTTAACTATATTAAGAAAAAGGGCAAATGCACTGAGGAGAAGATACCAAAGAACTGTCACCAGTGAAAATCTACGACATGAGAGAAAAGAGAATATGAAAGAAAAGTGAGAGATGCAAAACTGAAGTAATGGAAAGCGTTTTGCACAATAAGTGCTGATATCAATCTTTGGGGTTTAGTATGCAAAATAGTTTCCGGCAAAATCCGAAATAGTGTGAGATTGACTACATTACAAAAAGACAATGGAACATTTACAACAGATACTGAAAATCAATCATGCATATGTTAGAACACTTTGTACAAAAAGATAATGAAGATAGTGACAACAAATTGCACAAACAAATTAGAAAAAAATTTAAGAACCAATCAATACAAACGATGATAAACCTTTCAAAACTGAAGAAATCATCACTAATATGCAAAAATTCAATTCAAAGAAATCTCCTGGGAAGGACTGTTTATCTAGTGACATAATTACAAGAGCTTTCTAATATCTCCCTCCATTCTTCACACAAGTATACAATTTGTGTTTAAAGAAGATATGCTTTTCAAAGGATTGGAAGCAGTCCATTGTCATTCCGTGGAAAGGAGGACTGCCAAAGGTATCAAAATACTGACCAATAAGCTTATTAAATATTGGAGGTAAACTACTAGAAAAACTGATGATCAACAGATTATTACACCATATGTATAGCACTGATTTGTTACAAAAAATATGTGTAACTAGTTTGGATTTACTCCCCAAAGGGGAGCAGTTGACACTGCAATGGAAGTTAAATCTTTTGTCGAGAAGTACTTAAAGTCAAAACAATGTGTAATAGTTACCAGTCTTGATGTCAAAGGTGCTTTTGATGCAGCTTGGTGGCCTAGCATACTCAAGAATCTAAGAGAGCTTAGATGCCCTATGGACTTATATAATTTAGCAGTGAACTACTTCAGCAACAGAAGAGCAGTATTTTCAGTGAACAACTATACAGCCGAAAGAGAAGTCTAGAAAGGCTGCCCACAAGCATCATGCTGGGGTCCAGGTTTCTTGAACATAATGTACAAATTGATGCTGAATTTATATTACAAATTCAGCAACTATATTACAATACACTATATTATATTACAATCGCTAAACAAGAGTGATCGCCTTTGCAAACGACCTGGTAGTAATGACAAGAGGGGCATGTAAAACAGAAGCAGAGAACACTGCAAATCAGGATCTTAGATAAATCCAAAAATGGGCTGATAAAAAAATTCAATTTACCCAAAATAAATCTAATATTCTATTTATCACAAGCAAAAGAAATATAGACAGAGCTGTCAACATATTTTTGAATCATTATAAACTCAATCAAACCAAAGAAATAAAATATCTTGGAATATTTACATAAAAAATGAAGCTAGTAACAGTGAAGGAATAAATACTAGACAAATATAATTAGTTATATAATTATTAATATAATTATAATTTTATATATATATATACATATTATTTGATAGATTTAATGGTTTGAGAAAAAATATTTATTTTAAAAAATAGACATCACATAATGAATTTTGAAATACTGACAATCGATTGTCTTTAAATTTATTTCATGTTCAGAGTTTGGTAGTACTGGCAAGAATTTAGTGACCTCTAGTGACAGTAATGTTGACAACAATGAGATTGAATATGACTGAAGATGTAAACAACTGTTTACGAAATAGCGATCTCACAATTTACTGTGACATATTGTGACATTTCCCTATTTCCATCATTTTTTTAAAGATAAGTGATGTTTTTGTTACAAATAATTATATTTGTGTAGTATCTTGGAATATATTAAGATAGCAAATTTAACTTCACAGCACACATTGGATATACTGCAGATAAAACCATCTCGCTGGTTCATATGTTAGCAAGAACAGCAAAGCTACAATGGAGGCTAGGTCACAAAGCACTCAAGACAATGTATGAAGAAGCTATAGTCCCTGTCCTGATATATGGAGCTCCTGTGTGGATAGATGTGATATGGAAAAATAAAAACATTGCAAAATATAGAAAAATTCAAAGATTAATTAACATAAAAATGGTGAAAGCATATAGATCTTGTATGATGCATTGTGTGTACTGGCTGGAGTACGTCCTATAGAAATAACTACAGAGGAAAAATTCCAAAAATATCTGGCAACAAAAATTCACATAGCAGACTTTGACACCCCTTTAGCAGTAAAACACTGGTGACATACTGCTGAAGTGGCAACGATTCAGGAGGTGAACGATAATATACGTACACAGATGGAAGTAAAATGGGATAGAACCTTGGGCTAGCAGTCTGAGAACGGAATTGTGACACCAATTAAAATTAAAATTACACGAACATTGCACCAATAATCAAGCCGAACAACTTGCTATTTTTAAAGTACTAGAGAAATTAGAAGAAATTCATTATGCCAGTTCAATAGATAGAAATAGTGTGAAGACCTGACCATGGATGCTAATGGATAAAGATATCACATAGCTAGACCTTGCACGGGGAATAGTTCAGACAGGACTCCTGCTTTGCGGAGAGGTTGGGAATTCTGTATAAAGGTTCAATTACATTACAAAATACTGAAACTACAATTTAGACATGAAAGGTTTACTACAATAATAGCAAATACACTTGACCAAAGCTGGCACACGAGAGAGGGGAAAACTTTCACAGGCTTCATCAGAGGTAGGAGAGGTCACGTGACATGACATCACATGCACTACTATAGTCAAAATGATTACTTACAACACACTATTTAGGACACCTTTTACAGACTTCTTCAGAGGTAGGAGAGGTCACATGACATGATGTCACATACACTACTATAGTCAAAATGATTAATTACAACACACTATTTAATTCAAACGGTTTTGAATAGTTTAATTCAAACAAAAAAAGAAGTCACTTGTGACAATAGGACCGTTGCAATATACACTGATAGCAGAATTAATATAGATCTAAGGAGAATGACTTGGTTCACACACCCACCCACACCCCCACCCCCCCACACACACGCACGCACGCACGCACGCACGCACGCACGCACGCACGCACGCACGCACGCACGCACGCACACACACACACACACACACACACACACACACACACACACACACACACACACACACACACACACACTTGGCTGGGTTAAAAGCCATTCAGGATCAGAAGGAAATGGATAAGCAGATAGCCTTGGAAAATGTACTGCGATCGAAGACAGTGAAATAGTGTGTGAGAAATTACCGAAAGACGTAATAGTAACATATGCAAAGAAAAATGGATTCAACAGGTGGCAACAAGTCTGGACAAAAACAATGGAAAGTGCAGTGACTAAAATGTTCTTCCCGTTAGTGAAACAGATTATGTCAAAAGATTCCAGTATCTCCAGAACTCACTACAATATTTACAAATATAATAATTTATAACTTAAAAACTTCACTTATCTTATAAGAAATGATGGATGTTTTCTTATAAATTGATTGGAGTTGCTGTCGAGACGTTGTCGAGGTAAGACCTGTCGCAGCGGTGCTTACGCTCGGGAAAAACATGGGTGTGCAACTGGAGCTATATAGAGCTAGAATCGGGCGCTTTTGCTCCAAGAAATGTTTGGTGAAGAACAATATTGTCAAAAATGGAACGAGAGATGCTGCATGGACCATTTTGGTAGTCATGGCATTGTTAGTGATTGGAGGAGTCGAACCCTGGACCCGCAACGAGGATGCTGGATAAGATACTGAAAAAGATGGAGAAATTGGTGAAATTGAGGTGTTAGAGAAGAAATGAGACAGAATGGAGGAAATGGAGAAAAGAATTGAAGGAAAAATAGCTGAAAAGATTGCGGAGATGAAGTTTTGTAAAAAAGGAAAAATTATGAAACAGAGAAAGAACTAAGTGAATGTGACCGGAGAATACACACAATAGAAAGAGTGGAGTATAGAAGAAAACAAAATCTGGTAGTATTTGGCATATAAGAAAATAGGGACGGCAGGACCTGGGAGCAGATAGAGGAGCTTTTCCAAGATAGGCTGGGAATTGCATTAACTGGATGGGAGATCGCGGACACGTACAGGATTGGAAGAATTGGAAGAGGACCAAGGCTGATGGTATTGAAATTGGCTATGACGAAGATGAAATGGAAAATACTACAGAAAACGAGTCAACTGAAAAGATTGAATATTTTTATTTAACAAGACTACACAAAAACTGAGCAGGAATTGAAGAAAGAATTGATTAGAAGAATGAAGGAGGCCGGGCTGACGGGAAAAAAGCATGCGTTAAATGCCTGAAACTCTGCATAGAAGGCGAAGGTTAGAGCCTTGCACTGCAGAAAATGAACACAGAACAGGGAAGGAATGTGCCGAATCTGCAAAATCAAAACATACGGGCAGGTCAACAACCTGAAGTGCATGCGCTAGATAGGAATATTACAACCGAGCAGACGTCAGAAGGGGAGGAAAGGATGTTAACCACTGGAGGGGAAAAAGAGGCCAGAGATG
This sequence comes from Mantis religiosa, assembly GCA_030765055.1. NCBI lineage: Eukaryota > Metazoa > Arthropoda > Insecta > Mantodea > Mantidae > Mantis > Mantis religiosa. Next base: position 187,518,989 of record CM060950.1, read on the forward strand.
GAGGGGAAGAACAAGAGACATACGAACGGGAAGAAGACAGTGCAGCGCGGACACAGAAGGATAGAACAGAAGAGAGAGGAAACATAGCAATGGATGTGGCAAGTGTATGCATGGTGGGTCAAAGTGAATTGTTCAGGTTGTCGAGTGAGAGTGAGTTAAATAAAATGGTGTAAAGAGGGGAGTTGGCGGTAGTGGGGAGAGTGGAACACAGTAGTGCTCAACCAAGAAGTGGAGAGAGAGACGGTGACAACGCGAGTAACAAGGCAACAGAAATTAGTGGCTAAAGAAGGCAAACTTTTGTTCTTTTCAGGAAATAAATAGCAAAAAATGTTAAAGCTGATGTTCTGGAACGCTGAGGATTTAAAAAGTAAGATGATTAATGGAGAGTTGCAGAATATAACAGCTGGACAAGACAAAGTTGGAATTGCAGAAACGTGGCTAGGAAATAATGAGTTAATACACTTAAGAGGTTTTAGTTATATAGGCACTGGTGCCACTAAAAGGAAAGAGAGAGGGAGAGCATCAGGAGGAGTTGGTGCATTTGTTAGGTCAGAGTTACTCAATAGTAAGAGAATAGAGGCAATAATAAAGGATGATAGGAATGTAACATGGTTAATAATCAAGAAAGGCCCAGAAGTAGAACAGTCTAGGAATAGGAGTAGTTTATAACCCTCCCACAACATCAAGCTTTTTTGACAATAGAACATTTAATAAATCAGAGGACGATATGGACGAGCTAAGGAACAAATTTCAGGGCATAGTGTTTTTGCTAATGGGGGATTTCAATGCTAGAATAGGCAAAGAGAAAATGAAATCAATAAGGCATTATGGTGAAATAGGTAGAAAGAAAGCACATGAAAGGGTAAGGAGTAGCAAGGACAAGGTACTCAACAAAGAGGGGGTAAAATTGCTCCATTTCTGTGAATTGAGTCATTTGTTTATATGTAATGGGGCAGTAAGAGGAGATGAGTATGGTGAATATACATTTGCAAATAACGGTCAAAGTATGGTTGACTATATCTTGTGTAGCGAGGAGCTCATTGAAAGAATTAATAATCTCAAAATAACAAACGAAATACTGAGGAGCGGCCACTTCCCGTTAGGGATAGGATTGATAGAAGAAGAAAGCGAGAGAAAGGAAGTGAGCTTAAAGCAGTGAATGTATTTAGATGGAGGGAAGAAATAAAGGAGGAATTCCTAACTGAAATAAACTCAGAAAATTCAAAAATAATAAGGGTAGGCATAGAGGTTGCATTGAATGAGAACAATATAGAATATAGAAAGAGGCTTAGAGCTAATGAAACTAATAGTTACAAGGGCAGGGATAAAAATGAAAGTAAAAGGGAAAATGAAACGAATAAGTAATGGTTGGTTTGACGAGGACTGCGGTAGAGCAAGAAGGGAAGTTACATATTACAAGTGTGACTCAACAAAACAGTAATAAGTAGAGAAGCGTACAAGAAATTATTAGAACAAAAAAAGAATGATTGGCAGGATAGTATTCAAAAGAAAATGAAGGATGCCATACAACAAAAAGATAATAATAAAATATGGGGTATGGTGAGTGAAATGAACAAACAGAAGGGGGTGAAAAATGAGATAACATCACAGGAATGGCTGAAGTAATTTAGAGACCTAGTTGCAGAAAGGGAGTGGGTAAATAGAGATAATAAACAGTTGGGCAACCTGAGGATAGACAATGAGATATTAGACAGAGAAATTACTCAAACGGAAGTTTTTCAACAAATAAGCTTAAAGTGTGGTAAAGCAGTGGGCATGGATGGAATCCCAGGGGAGTTTTGGAGGAGATATGGGGAAACACCAAGTGGATTAAAGAATATAACTAATTTATTTAATGAGATGAAAGATAGTAATTTGTTTCATTTGCAGATTTTGGTAGTACTGACAAAACATAGTGACATCTAGTGACTATAACGTTAACAAGATTGTTGATGGATCTAGCTGATGTGAATAAAATGTTTACGAAATCGCGATCTTAATCAATTTATAAGAAAACATCCATCATTTCTTATAAGATAAGTGAAGTTTTTAAGTTACAGACTATTATATTTGTATATATTTTTTTGCTTCACGGTTAATAGCTTCATATTTTACGTACTCACTACAATGTTAACTGATCATGGAAAATTAAAGGCATACCTCTACCGATTCAGAATCATAAATAACCCACTGTGCCCTTGTGGAGAAGAGGAACAGACCGTTAACCACGTAACATTTAATTGCAGAAAACTTGATACACAAAGACTAGAATAAGCAGAAAGTGTAACAATGGGGGGAGATGGCCTACCATGAACGAGAAGATTGCGAATGATCACCTGAAGTCATTTGTAAAATTTGTAACTTCTATAAATATCTCAGACACTGACTGATACTTTCAGAGTGTAATAATTACAAATTGTGAACTCTATACAGTCAGCTAAAAACATACTCAATTTAGTGTATATAGTATTTATAAAAGAAAAATTCTTCACTGTAAATTCATTACATTTTACAATTATTAATTCAAAAGTGGACATGTAACAATAAAGCATGCAGTATTGCTACATAATGGGGCATGCTGTTGATATCAATAAAGGGGGAGAAAAAAAAAACTACTGTTTGCTGCTGGCCCTGCCCACTGCTTTTGAAAGTTATGGTAGCAAACTGAAAGCAGTTTAACTTTTAAATAAAATCACCAGGATTTTTAATCGTCTTCTCAAATTGGAGAGAAAGCCATTAAACAGACAGGTGACCTTATTTAAAACCTACAATCCTTTCAGTTTGTCTTAGCTTAGAATATTGAGATTATTATATAGGTCATTGAAAAATTATTGGCAACACTGACTACATTTGTCGCTATCAGCGGTAAATCATGTAAGCTGATAACAAGAAAAATAAGAGCATCCAATGTTTGTTAGCTGTGAATTTGAAGACAATTTTAGCTGTGAATTTGAAGACAATTTTATTTAATAAGACATTTTTAGTAAATTTTATTGTAGGCTTATATTTAGTGCTCTAAATATGTTTAGTAAATAGAACAAAGATGCTTTACTAAAATTCAGGTTGAAGAGGTATCAATGTTCGATAATGCCATACCGAATTATTGGAAACTTCTGATAGACAGACTTTACCATATCATATGGTGGGTAGGTGGGCAAATGTATTTCATAGAGAAAGGGAAGACGTTCATCAAAAATGTGGAGCTGGCAGACCGCAATCAGCAAGTGATGATGTACATGTGAATGCTGTCAGAGCACTGCTGGAAGAACATCATTGTTGGACTTGTATTGAACTAGCTGGAATTTCTCCTGGTACAATTCTTCACGTACTTAAGAAGTTAAAAATGAGGAAAATCTGAGCTCGATGGGTTCCACACAATCTTACAGAGGAAACAATGTGGCAGAGGATGGAAACAAGAGTGATTACATTTTGAAATAGTTATTTTATTTTCAGCTTTATTTAAAATTGATTTTTATTATATTGGCTAAAATTCGAAGTTTAGAATAACAAGTGAAAGTACAAAAGTAATGTGATAGAGGAAAGGAAAATTAAATATGAATTACTATTTTTGGTAATAACAAAATTAACTTAAATTAAGAAGAAATATTATTTTTAATGTTAAACAGCTTTGAAAAATGATTTAAAAGAATAATTATTTGATATTTGATATTTATTTGTAGAGTTTCCATTCTAATTTCACTACAATAATTTTAACATCGAACATGTAGTATTATACATCCTGTACAAATACATGAAAATTGGTGACTCAAGATTTATTCGCTGACTCAGGTACCCGACCATAAGCCTTTGGTTTTCCTGAACAGCTTGATGTCATTTCTTCTTGACCTTTGCTTCTTTTATTCTAATCTACTTTTCTCTTAACCTATATAAGAATTCTCTTATACATCTATTTTTCTTTTCTCCCATCCCAGTTAGTATGCGTAACGCCAATATCTCTTTACTCACACTGCCCCATTTCTTATCCCATACTTTTCTCCTGTAATCTGTTAACTCCTTACATTCTATCAGGTAATGAACAGTGCTCTCTTCGTCTCCACAAAATTCACATACTCCTACCTCATTACTTCTCAACCCTTTCAGGTATAATATTCCTACTCTCATCCATGCTATACCTTCTCTTCCAGTTTTGCCACATTGATCTATATATTTTTCCCTATCCCATTCTGACTTTAATTGCTTATAAAATTTCAAAGATTTCTTTTCTTCTATACTTCTCCAAATCTCTTACCTATCTACATATTTTTATTTTTAATGCTTTTCTGTTGCTTCGTGTACAGATTCAATAATTCCTCTTTCTGCCCTTTAATACACTTATACCAGAATTTCAGTATTCTCTCTATCATTATTCCTCTCCGTTTTGTATTACTTAGCTCTAGTAATGCCACTTCTCTTGGTGCCGATTTTGGCAGCCCTAGTAGTTCTTTGCAAAACAATCCATACATTTGGTCTAAGTTTCTACCTATCTCTGATGTGCCCCATACCTCCACTGCATACATTGTTCTGGCTTCAACGACTGCTTCATACATTCTTTCTAACCATCTAACAGACATCTCCAGTTTATGTTAACATATTCTTACCCCTGACATTGCCGCCCTGCCATTAGATAACACTTTTCTGGCTTGTGTAGCCCATCCTCCACTGTACACATTCTTACACCTAAATAGTCATACTCATTTACCACTTCTACCTTTTGATCTACTATGAACCATTCCTCTCCTTTCCTCAGTATTGATCCTCTTTTAAATACCATTATTTTTTATATTTTGCTGTTTATTCTTAGTCCCCAGTCAGCGCAAAACGTATGGCTTGCCACAATTGATTTTTGTAGACCTATTACAAAAATTGCTCTTACCGTTAAATCATCTGCGTACAATAAACCAAGGATCTCTTTGTTCATTATTATTGGGCAATGGGCATTGCTTTCCTTAACCCTCTCTATTATGTCATCTATAAATAAATTTAATGGTATAGAACTCAATTTGCACCCCTGTCTATTAATTTCGTACAAAAGTGAATCGAGAAGATATTGACACATTGCTTCACTCACACTGTTTATTCACAGGACATGTTTCAAGAGCTCTTGCTCCTATCATCAGCTGATACTCAACTAGTGCAAGTTGTAGTGGTTTCCTCTTTCTCCGTTTTGTCAATAGATGGCGTGATGTACTTGTCAAAGATGTCCGGTGGTGGAGTTTCAAAATTCATGACTCTATGACGATTTTTGTTGATGAAGATTTTTTCCCATACGGAAAGGTCTATGGGGTGATTAACACATTTTATTAGAGATGTTTCCAAGTTGATGTCATGTCTAGTATTCAAAAAATGAAAAGCCACTGCTGATTTTTCTGTTTCACCATTTTTAATGTTTCTTAGATGTTCTTTAGTTCTGATGTTAATATTTCTTTTTGTTTTTCCTATATAAATTTTAGGGCAAGTTTCACATTTGATCTCATAGATTCCTGGTTTTTCTTTGGTAGTGATTGAATTTTTGGGAGGGCCTTTTAACAAATTTCTGATATTAAACTTATTTTGAGGTGCAAGAGTTATGTTGTGTTTTGAGAAGATTTTTTGGAATTTGTTATAAGCTGATGGGTGGAAGGTGAATTTTTTAAAAAGTTTTTTCTCTTTTTATCCTGTATGTTCTAGGATGGTGGTTTCTTTTATTTTCTTAGCTTTGTTGCGTCTGTTAACTGTTTTGTCTACTAAATTTGGGTTGAAACCGTTGGATATAGCTACTTTTTTTATGTGTAGGTATTCTTCTTCATAATCTTCTCTGTTTAGTGGAAAGTTGATCATCCGAAAGATTAAACTGTTGAAAATGGCATGTTGGTGTTGTTTTGGGTTGAAACTGTTGTTCTTTATGTAATTATCTATGTGTGTCGGTTTCCTGTAAATACCAAAGGTGAGTCTTGAAACATGTCCTGTGAATAAACAGTGTGAGTGAAGCAATGTGTCAATATCTTCTCGATTCACTTTTGTACTAATTTGTGCTTCACTGTCCCTACGCTTCTTCCAAGTTTATACTTTATTAATTTCGTTTATAAACTTCTTGCTCACCCCTTTTCTTCTTAATTTCCATTTTGAAGTCCCCCTGTTTATCGTATCAAAAGCTTTCTCAAAATAAAAAAAATAAAAAAAAAAAACATATGCAATCTCCCCCTTTTCCTGCTCAAGTATTTATCAATTAACGTCTTGATTATAAATACATTATCTATAGTTTGTCTTTTTCTCCTAAATCCAGCTTCAACTTCTGATATTTTATTTTCTCTTTCTGCCCAATCCATTAGTCTGTCTGCTAGTATAACCGTATACATTTTCCCAATTATAGATAGTAAGCTTATCCCCCTGTAACTCTCTGGCCTATTCATACTCCCCTTTCCTTTAAATATTGGTACAATCACACTTGTTTTCCAGCAGTCAGGTAATTTCCTACTATCTTTCATCTTGTTAAATAAGTTAGTTATATTCTTTAATCCACTTGGTGTTTCCCCACACCTCTTGCAAAACTCCCCTGGGGAACCCATCCATGCCCACTGCTTTACTGCCCTTCACGCTTCTTATTTGTTGAAAAACTTCCGTCTGAGTAATTTCTATGTCTAATATTTCATCGTCTATCCTCAGGTTGTCCAAATGTATAAAGAATAATTATAAAAATATTACTGAATGTAATAATGAACGTAATTGTAATTGGTTGTGATGTGGACCAATGATAAAATGTTGATTTCCATAGCCATGGAAGAACTATAAAAGTCAAGACTGGATAAAGTTGCATTCTTCTGCATTCAGCCTTCATATTGTACAGATGTTTGCATAAAATATTGCAAAAGCATCGTACATAGTTTCTTTTAAAACTAAATCATATCGATGATAACAAAAGAGTTCATTTGTTCAGTGATTTAAAGAGTTAGTCTCATATGCATACAAGAGCAGCCGAGGAACTTCGAGAACATCATCATCTCCACCTCCCAAACATATGTAATTCTGTTACATATGGTCACCGCAATGTGAGACTTCAAGAACAGCATCTTCACCTCCAGTCCACATAAGAAAATTATGTTACAAATTAGAACACTATGAACATGAAGGTGAAGGTTTTCTTCAATGTATCATAACATTATGAAACCTGGGTTTGATACTACCAACCAAAATTAAATGAGACAGTCAAAGGAGTGGCAGCACATTGATTCACCATGGCCAAAAGAGTATCAACAAGAACAGGATCCATTTATGTTCATTGCTGCTTATGATTTTCATGGTGTTCTTATCACTCATTCAGTTCTTCAAGGAAATTGTGTAAATGGTGCATATTAGTCACTTTATGGGACACCATTTATGGAGTATATGCATTGTATGTCCGAATCTCTGAACTCTCATCCCATTGTGTTATATGATGGTGCTCGCTCTCACACATCTGTTAATTTACTTTGCAGATGGAACTGGGAAATTCTGGAGCATCCTCCATACTCCCCAGATATGAGCCCATGTAATGTCAACCTTTTTGCAAAAATGAAATTATCACATAGAGGAGTTCGCTTTAGAACCAGACAGGCATTTATAGCAGCAACAGAGCAGTCTGTTCGAATATTAGGACAACAAGATGCTGTAAATGGCATCCGTCGGCTCCCTGATGTGTGGAGGCGAGTTCATGTTGGAGGAGATTACTTCTAAGCACTGCAATAATGTGACTGCTCCAAAAATGTTTTATCTGTTGTTCATTTAAACGTTGCCACTAATTATTGAATGACCTAAGTATTTTTAATTGTCTTTAATCAACAATGATTTTATTTACTTGCAATATGGTGAGATATTAGGAAAGGTTATTATGTCCCAAGTTCGAATCTTGGTCAGGGCGACTTACCTGGGTAAGATTTTTCCAGGGGTTTCCCTTATCCTTCAAGACGAATGTCGGGTAACTCTAAGCTCCATGGACCCTGGACCCATTTGAGCATCATTTCACCCAATTCATTCACCGTCCGATATGACTTAACATTGGAGGATGTAAATTACAAGTTATTTTGTAACTTATTCTTTGTATACAGCAGTTTATCATTCATTAGTTTAAAGACTATTAACCTATAATGAAATAAATGTTATTGATTTGCATTCTACAATAATATACAAATCATAACAAAAAAGATTTCATGCCATATACAGAGATTGTCAAGATTTAGCTTTATGTATAACACCACTGTATAATAAATTAATTCATAAAAAATAATTTAAATACATCAGCACAACCAAAAGCAGCTATTCCAACAAAAAAGTATTAATTTAAATATTACAAACTTGAACAAAATACCTTATACCTATCGTCACAACTCACTTTTTTAGCCATTTCATTTGTGAATAGGTATGGCTTGCCATTGGGTATTTATTTGGAATAACCGTTAAAGTTTACTGCAAAAAATATTTAAAATAAACACTGGCACAGGAATTTTTTATCTCATTTCTAGCAGAAAAAGTTAAAAATGTTTTAAAGCTTTCTACTATGGTAATATATGTATATTTACAGATGTATTTTTATATCTTGAAAGATAGCGAGTGATGCTCAGTGGTATCTGGATGAGTCCACTTCAGAATAGTTGCAACTGGAGGGGAGGGCAGGTCAGTTGCATATCAGTTGCGAACAAGCAAACAAGTGCAGAGCTACTGGGTAACACTACAGCTTGTTTCAAAATGTGCATGTCTCCTGGTTCCAAGAGAGCAGTTAGAAATGGCGCCTCCTAACCATTAGGAAATAAGGTGCTACATTTAAAAACATGAGAAGTAATAACCAATGTCTATAGATTTATGAAAAAGGAACAATGGTCTAGGTCTGTTATGAAAATCTGGGAAAGGGTATCTGAGGCAACAGTTGTGTCTGAAAGGAGTTTAGGAGCGTTATTAAGGAAAGAAAAACCATTAGTGCTAGTGCAACAACATCCTTCTCTATATCCAGTGAACAAAGATTAAGAACTGCACAAAATCTAATTCGGATGGTTTTAATTCAGAAGTAGTTAGGCCAATTGTGAATAATTTCTAAAACACAGAAAAACGAAGACCAACTCTGAAGAAAGCGCTTATGAAGCTTCAAAATTCTATTGACTTCCAAGGCAGAGTATAAACAGAGTTCTTTTAAGCTAGGATTTATATGGAAGAAAACCAAGCGTGACAGACAAATTTTAATGGAACATCGTACCATATGGGCAAATGAAATATTCAGAGATATCGCAGTGAAGTTTATATAGTTTATATGGATGAAACTTACATCAATGCAGCACATACTAGACCATATGCCTGGAGTGAAACTCGTTACAGGATGGATACAGTCAACATGAAAAATCCAATGCCATGGCCGGGATTTGAACCACGGATCTCCTGGTTTCCGTCCAGTCGCTCTAACCCATTGAGCTATCATGGTCAACGTGCCGTCCTGACACTAAATTCTCCAGTTGACTAATATATTCCCAGGAAACCACTAAGGGCTCTCGTATCCGAGATACACCATTTGTGGCGACTTACTATCATAAGTACTTGAATCCCAGGCTTCACCATTAAACTCTTATTATTTAAGTTAATTGGTGGAAATTAATCATTTCTTCACACTAGCCATACATAGGCTAAGGTTTTGTATGGATAGAGTCAACATGAAAAATCCAATGCCATGGCCGGGATTTGAACCACGGATCTCCTGGGTTCCGTCCAGTCGATCTAACCCTCGTTACAGGAACTCTGCACCGATGTCGAAAGGCTGGCAACTGGTTATCATGCATGCTGGAGGAGAACAGGGTTTTGTTCCAAATGCCTATGCACTATTTAAAGCGTGGAGATTACTACAATAGTAAGAATTACAACTTAATTTATAACAGCTGCAATACTGGCTTCGAGAGTGAGATTTGTTTTTAGACAGATTGTGCAGCATACTTCCCTCTCGTAATCTTACGCATGTGATGCATTGTGGCGATAGGTGCACTCTCCCCATTACTGCTGTTACTCATCCCTATCGCGCAGGGTTTCTGTCAAGATAAAATAATGCATCTGTACTTAAGTGCATTTAAATATGACATATAGACAGAATGGTAAAAAAGTATAGCAAAACATATATTCAATTTCACTTTGGAATTATAATACTCAAGAATATTGATCTTAAAATGTATTCAAACCAAGTAACTGCTTTTAGCAGTTATAAACATGAAAACAATACCTTCTGAGTACAGTAATACACATGGCTGCTTCTGTTTTCTTTGCTACTTTAAATTCATTATGACTAAAATACATAACTGTACTTTCCTTTCATAGCAGCAGGTTAAAATATTTTATTAACGTGTAGCACAATGCCACTAAACCATGAAATAAATAGTAAATTGTGATACATCATGACACCAATTTCTGCTGTAATTACATGTTCCACTACTGTACCATGCCTGCTTATTCACCAGATACCAGTATTAGCTAGTATTGGGAAACTGGATACCAGTTTTGTTGTGCTGGATATCAGGAGATCTGTGGTTCAAATCCTGGCCGTGGCATTGAATTTTTCAGTTTGACTCTAACCAGAACCTTAGCCTACACATGGCTAGTGTGAAGGAACAATTAATTTCTATCAATTAACTTAAATTATAGAACCTTATTCAGTTAAAATATTTAATTTAATGGTTTTAAATTATAAATATGATTTATAAAATAATAATAATAATAATAATAATAATAATAATAATAATAATAATAATAATAATAACAATAACAATAACAATAACAATAACAATAATAATAATAATAATAATAATAATAATAATAATAATAATAATAATAATAATAATAATAATAATAATAATAATAATAATAATAATAATAATAATAGTTAAATTATTGAGATAGAATAGGTTATATAACAACAGTATATGTTGGAATTGAGTAATTAAGAAACCGTTATTGAATTTGTTAATTTAATATATATATTAGTAAAACAGGAAATTGGGGAAGTTGATGTTGAAGAGTTTCATGTTAATGAAATGTTGATTGTTTGTAATTAATGGTATTATGAGTTTTGTTGTTAGTTTGTAAATATTAGATTGTTTTATTTGAGATAAGTTATATAGTAATTATAATTTATCAACTGACACAATTAAGTAATAGTATACAAAATAATTAAATTAATTTAAGATTAGTAATTTATGAACTTATAATTTTGTTTAAGTAATTGAAGAATGGTAGGAAGATATATTTGTATTTTAAAACTAATAGGATATAAATGTTAATTACATTAATATCATTTAAATTATTTTAATTTAGGGATCTGCTATGGTAGTTGAGTAGAAAGTTTATTCAGGTTTTTATTTTAGATTTTAGCTTTCTTTTTCTTTTCTTTTTATTGTAGTTCTAGGTTTAATCTGAAGAATTTTTATGTAGGTAATTGTGTTGTTTTGATTTCAATAAATTAAAAGTTTGAAATATACGGCCTGGTGTAAGGAATTTGGGATCCAGATGGAGTATTTCAGATTTTTATTTATTTATTTATTTTTGTAACATGCCTGCACCTGACACATGAAACTGAATTATCACATTTTTAAAAAGTCATATTAACATAGATTATTACTTTTAAATAAATAAATAATAAAATGAATAATACAAGGGTTATGCCAAAAGTTTTTACCACAGATTCAGAAATACATTTTATCTACAAACTATTACAACTTTTCAAAATACTCTCCATGGATCTTATACACTTTTCCATCTTTTGAAACCACTTAGAAAATGTCTCAGTCCAAGCTTCTTTAGAGATGCCACTTAGAGCACAGTTGTATGTTGTGACAGCCTCTTCTGATAAAAAAAACTGTCCACGTATATTTTCCTTTGTCTTTGGGAACAGGAAAAAAATCACAAGGGGTCAGGTCCAGTGAATAGGGTGGGTGAGGTAAGACTCGCACCTTTTCCTTCTCCAAGAAGTCCATTGTTCTGGCAGCCATGTGTACTGAAGCATTGTCGTAATGCAAAAGATGTCCACTCTTCGTCTTGGGGTGCTTTGACCTCCATGTGGCAATGACTTCCAGCAGACATTCAGTCACATACTGCTCTGCAGTGACTGTGCAACGTTTGTCCAAAGTCACAGAGGTGAGATGACCCATCTTGGTGAAGAAAGTGGCCACAATCTTCTTTCCAGAGCTGCTAGTTCTCTTGAGATTTTGTGAGTGGTTTCTGACCTATAAAGCACCATACGGAAGAGTTCCTCTTGGTTTTGGGGTCATAATGGTACACCATGTTTCATCACCTGTGATGATATTGTGTCTTTGGACCACTCTTTGTCAAATTTTTCAAGCACAAAATGACACCAATCCACTCACGCGCATCTCCTGGTTAGGCCTAAATAATCATGAACAATGGTCTGTGCCATAATCAACCCAATATTTAGGGTCCCTTCAATATCGCACAATGTGAGACGAGAATCATCTTCACTGCCACTGCAGGGCGACCAGGACAAGGTTCACCTACAAGAGACTCCTGCCCACTTGAAAATTTACAGAACCAATTTCCAACAATGGCCCTAGACAGGGTACATTCATTAAAAACATGTACTATACTGGTCGCCAAACTAGAATGTGATTGACAGTAACCACATGGAATAACGATTAGAGGGACCAATTAGAGTCGGGACGTTTCCATGACAACGTTAGATGCTAAACCTTGGTTGCCGATATTCTAACACGTGCTTAGCATGATTGCGGGCGAGTTACGCAAACGCTACAGTAATCATAATACCTTGGTGTTTGTTTCTCTTGACGATAACGCTGCATAAACAGAATGCCCTCACGTATGCAACAGTTAGAGATCCTGTACTGGCAAGTTACTTTGCATTTTAATTGTGGCAATTTGCCTTGGTTTACGTGAGCCTGAGTCCGTGTATCTGAGCGTGTGTTGTGATCATTTGCAATTGTGTTTAATGAATGTTTAATTATGTCAAAATATAGTGACAAGGGAAAACCTGAATGTGCTTGGGAACCAAATAAAACTGTATTTGGTAAAGGTATTCCAATTAAAGGACATACACGGGAAATAATATGCTCTGTGAGAGAATACTTCAATGAGGAAAAATTGAAAGGTGAGCCTAGTATTCCATTCTCTAAGGTGCTTGATAGGACTTCACGGGCGTAGGTATCAGTAAGGGCATTAAGGTTAAGATTGGGAAAGAAAAGTATTTTAAAGAAGAAAGTTAGACATTGGGGTATAATTTAGAAACTCCCGGGAAAAATTATGTAAGCGACATTTTCCCACTTCAATAAGCTAAAAATGTCATAGGTATGCCTCTTTTGTTACGATGATCTTTACATTGATGTGTTCTTGCATGTTCTAGTGTTTGCATGTAGATCCACGACTGTACTATTGTCTTTGTGTACAGTATTATAAATAATAATGATGATGATGATGATGATGATGGTGATGATGATGATGATGATGATGATGATGATGATGATGATGATGATGATAATAATAATAATAATAATAATAAAATACCCATTGCTGCCGCAACTGAATCACCTTTGCACACGTAGTGCTATTGCGCTCTCCACGTGGCAGCAATAAGCGGCAACGTCGCCTCTCTCTCTCTCTCTCTCTCTCTCTCTCTCTCCATACGAAATGTCAATCACTATCTAGATTGACGACCAGTATAGTGAAGAGTGTCATTCTTTTACATTTAAGTTCTTTCTGCAGTCGTAATAAATCATTGCTTGGAAATCACAGCACAATAGATCCATCTTGCACTGTGTCTGACTCACCGCTAACTGCGTCTTTACTCGCTGTCCATGCATAGCCCTATGGTGGAGGGTCCACCACATGCATGCTCCGATGTCAAAAACCATCACTCTTTCAAACTGCAATAATCTCATGGTTGTCACATTTTCCGCCTTAGCGCTGCTAAAAATTTTGGCATAGTCCTCGTAACAGGAAAGAAAAAAGTTATTTTCACTGGCATTATTATAACACTCATTTTTTAAATGAAAGGAATACTATCTTCACAACCTTACGATGTGTACTATCACTGATATTTGCTATACGTTGCAGTTAAGATAACTTAATTGTACAATCTCATGACCATGAAAATGCTACGACATTCATGTTGCACTTATACCCTTATTAACAACAGGTGGTCAACACTGACACACAAAATTAAATTAAGCCTTCGAAAGATACCGTTCATGTAAATTCAGCAAATCCTAAGGAATCTATTAGTTTGGAATTTGCCAGTAATGGTTTATTAGGAAAACCTTACCATTTTTATTTTCATGCTTGTCTTTAAGTAGGGGAAATACTGTATTGTAATTTTTTGATTTTGGTGTGCTGGAAATTTTGTTGGGTTTCTTTAGTTTTGCAATGCTATTTACAGGATGCCATGGCTAGTGTTGCATTCATTGTGAGCATGTATCAGTTTTCAACTGTTAATAAACAATCACAAAATGGAGATAATTAAGTTTGAACTTAGAATCCTTCTGAAACACTACTGGAAATAAGATTAAAAAGCCACTGCTGCAGCTCAAAGAATATGTGAAGTGTAAGGAGAAGGTGTCATTAGTGAACATGTGGCACAATGATGGTTCCGTTTCAACAATGGAGATGAAGACAGTAAAGATTTACCATGTTCTGGAAGATCTAAGGTATGGAAAATTGAGGATACATGCAAAGTTTTGCGAGAAAATCCGAAAAAGAGTACCCATAGGCTTTCAGAAGAACTTCGTGCATCAAACGATACCATACATTGCCACATTAAGACACTTGGAAAATCAAACAGAAGCTGTAGATCTGTACCTCATGAACTGACACCTCAACAGGCTGAACATATAGTGGATATTTGTCGTCAGCTTTTCCATAATCTCATGGATGACATTCATCAGGAGAATTGTCACTTGTGATGAAAAATGGGTATACTAAAAACAAACCTGATGCCTCGAAACAGTGGCTTGAACCCAACCTGCCAAAGTCATTGTTAAAAAACAATCATTCGGTCCGAAAGTAATGTTTTATGTGTCTGATGGAACTTTGAAGGTGCGATTCACTGGGAGTTTGTTCCAAACAGGTGGGCGATTGATGCAGATATTTATTCTCAACAACTGGAAGACTTCATGAAATTTTGAGATGGAGATTTCAAGCATTATTTAACTGAAATATAGTTCCACTGCAACAGGACAATGCAACACCCATATTGCACAAACAACCATGGCAAAAATTCAAGAATTGCAAGGAATCAAACTGCTACCACAGCCAGCATACAGCCCTGATCTCGCACCATCAGATCATCTTTTTCGATCCATGACCCATTTTCTATGTGGAAGAAATTTTGACAACGTTGAAGCAGTGCAAGTGGGTGCTACCAAATTTTTCGCATCATAAACCAGAAACTGGTACCATCGTAGGATGATAAACCTTGCTGAACAATGGCTCAAGACCATAGAATCTAATGGTCTATAATTTGAAAACTAGTTAATTGATGGAAATTAATAATTTCTTCACACTAGCCATATATAGGCTACGGCATTTTTTGATAGATAGTCAACATGAAAAATTCAATGTCACGGCCGGGATTTGAACCACAGATCTCCTGCTTTCCGTCCAGTCGCTCTAACCTATTGAGCTACCATGGCCAACTTGACATCATGACATTAAATTCTCCGTTTGACTCGTATATTTCCCTGATAAACAACTAGTTAATTTATCGAGATTTAACTGTATTGGAACACCACAGTGAAGTGAAAAATTATTAAATTTTAGATGAGTCGTATTTTTTACACATCTGCTTCACTTTCGTACCTATTTTGAGGACATGTTTCGCAAATCATCGTTTGCATCTACGGCTCTTATGCGACTGAAGCTGCTTCAGTCGCATAAGAGCTGTAGATGCAAACGATAATTTGCAAAACATGTCCTCAAAATAGGTACGAAAGTGAAGCAGATGTGTAAAAAATACGACTCATCTAAAATTTAATAACTAGTTAATTGCTTGTCAGAACACATTTCAAATTATTGTTTTTCTTAAAAAACAATATTACTTATGAGAGCATCTAGAGTACCATTTGGTATTAATGTGTCTTGTGTATTTAGAAGCTTGCATTATTGTGCTGCATCTTATAAGATGATGTTACAACCATTGTTTTGTTCATTGTCAGCTGGACCACATGCTGTAGCAGTCTGTTTATGTCTCTAAGAGCTGGAGTGCATTTTAGAGATGATTAAAGCTTTATATTGCATTGCCATTTGGTAGAACTATGTGAATATATGATTATAATAATTTATGTATATAGATCGAGTCAAACTGAGTAATTCAATGCCATGGCCGGGATTTGAACCACAGATCTCCTGGTTTCTGCCCAGTCACTCTTACCCATTGAGCTACCATGGCCAACTGGCAAGGTCATTGCATTAAATTCTCCAACTGACTCATACTTTCACGGTAAACTACTAGGGGCTCTCATATTTGAGATACACCATTTGTGGTGACTTACTATTGTAAGTACTTGAATCCCAGACTTCATCGTTAAACTTTTATTATTTAAGTTAATTGTTGGAAATTAATTGTTCCTTCACACTAGCCATGTATAGGCTAAGGTTTTGGATAATATTGGACCAGGAAAATACATGAGTCAATTGGAGAATTTAATGCCATGTAGCCATAGTAACTCAAAGGGCAAGAGCAACTGGACGGAAACCAGGAGATCCGTGGTTCAAATTCCAGCCATGGCACTGAATTTTTCAGTTTGACTCTACCTAACCAAAACCTTAGCTTATACACGTCTAGTGTGAAGGAACAATTAATTTCCAACAAGTAACTTAAATTTATGCATATACTTCTCTGAATAATTTTTACAATTATACTATCCATCATTTTATCATAAATAAATCTATATATAAATGAATGAAGATAAATGCCAGAAAAATGACTGTACTGTCCACCCAACACAAGTATGCAAGTTAGAGGAATGCGTAACGTAATCACTTCTGCTGGCCGCATGATGTTTATGCTTGCCATCCGGATATGATAAAGGTGCAACATTCATCTAAAATACAGTGTTGTAACATAGCTCATCCATGCACAATACCTAGCACAGCAGTTACTGAAACAAGCATTAGATCTGGTAGCATGGGTGACTCATGCATTCACACTCTCATTCATAAACTCATTTCATAGTCAGCAGATCCACTACCAGAGCAGATGGTTTTCAAGCACCTCTAGCTCCTCAGGCCTGGTTGCCTTCTTCTGGTGGATTGACACTACAGTAAGTTCCAAAAAGTTGGTATCATATGGTATCACTGGGCTCTAGTGTTAACAAATTTAAAACTTCTGTACGGCGTTCCTGGATTTTTTTATTACATATTTCTAAGTGTTTTATTGTACTTTTAACATCTTCAAGCATGGCAAAAAGCTATTTGTACTTAAATTATTATGTTTCTTAATTATTTTACTGGCAAAATTTCATTAACAGAAACCCTGGATATTTCAGATGATGAAGGCTAGCTGACCAGGCAGAAGATATTTATTAAGCATCCTAAGCTAAGTATTGACAAAGATGAACATTCTGGCAACAAGAATGAAGGAGGTACAATTGCTAATTTAAGCACATGTCAATTTCGTGACCATGCTAAAAGTCAAATAACAGACTGTGAGCGTATTGGCAAGAATAATGAAAATCTACAGTTTCAGTTTATAAAGTGACAAAGAAGACAAAGTTCACCTCAAACTGCTTTATCTTTACTTTGATTGTTAGCTCAAAGCTAACTTACAATCGGCCACTCTTTTACACAAATACACCACTTCAACAGGTCTCTTCAATGTTTATGTCGCCTTAGCACGCACCCTTTTTGCTGATAATATGTCCACCTCTTACATTGAGCTACATGCCAATTCTGAACACAACCCCAATATTCACAAATCAATCCCAGCTTACTCGGCAGAGCTAGGAGAGAAAACCATCACGGTTTGCATAGATGTTGTTAAGAAATGACACAGAGTTAAAGTTTTTACTCGTTTTATTACTTTAAAACTTGATATTAAATGTTCAAAATATGTTGATCACATATATAACACTAATTCACTTGTTATGAAACAAATATATTCATAAATTGTAGATTTATGAAGAAGTTTAACAGAGAGAACACTACATAGGTCCGTTCTTGTTGCTAGCTAGATGTGAAGCGAGTTCAAGTGATGTGGCCAATGGTTTAGTGCTTTAGTTCAAAACTGTTCGTTAGACAGCCACTACTTTCAAATCAATACTCATTTATTTATTATTTTCTTACGAGTGCCCATTGTGTGGGGACAAAGAGGATATAAAACATATACTGTTTGTAAGGAAACGGAGATGTGGAGGAAAGAATGTCAAATATCAAAAATGAATAAGAGAATCAGCTTAATCAAGGTTTTAAGCAAAAATTATAAAAACATAAGACAGTTTTTAAGTAAGGTAAAAAACAAGTGGATATGGATTGTAAAAAAGAGAGAAGAAATAATAAGTGATTATTCTGTAATAACACATATTGTAACACGTCTGTAAATATACTTAATGGACTGTCCTGTGTAGCAGTGGCCTGGGCCAAAACAGAGGGCAGTTCAAAAATTGTAAAAGCTTAGTACCTCAATAAATATTATTATCATTATCATTATCATGATGATGATCATCATTATTAATCTGCTTCTACAACTTTATATTACTTATTTAATGTATTGTTATACTGAGGATGTCAATAAAATCTAATACTATTAACACTCAATTTCAGTGTCAACTGCTTCGCTTCCAGTTCCACGGCTTGGTGATTCCTCACCTGTAGACACTGACCCATGAAGTGTTTCCTGAATCATTCCATGGCCTGCCTATTCCTCACCACATAGCTTGGAACATACCACATTTCTATGCAATGCTCACTGACCAACTGATTCATGAACTGCTCCAGGAACCGACTACCCCACAGAGCCTCACTCAACTTGAAGCTCTCACCACCACTGCCGCCACTGGGTGAGAAGAAGCTCATGATTCGGCAGGGATTTTTCTTGAGACATTTTCGTGACAGACACTGGTAGTCCTTGAAAGCATGCCCTTTCCGTTCTGCCAAACAATAAAGAACACTTCTAAACCAGCTCCACCTTCGAGATAGACCTGTGATGGTGGCATAACTTTTACACAACAGCTTCATATTAGCCAGTGTGACACTGTGAGAATAATATCGACAGCATATCTTCATGTTCTGATCAAACAAATTCTCAAATATCAAATCATAGCAAAGGAAAATAACTGGACTCCAAACCAGAATGACCTTGTTTTGGTAGAACATGATCTAGAGCTTACTGCACATCCATTTCCTTCTCCACGTTATTTTTAAGATGCATTGCAGAAATCTGTTGAAATATCATGATACTGTCATCTGTGGAGATACTGGAATTATTTCTTAATAACAAAACAGAATGTCTAGTTACAAAAAGACAATGTTATGCATATTTTATGAAAATAAATGATCCTCAAATAACAGCATTAGAATTGCAGGAATATAGGAATCTTTGTTTTAACCCTTTACTGTAGGAAAAGAATGTATTGGGATATGCATTATGATACTAAATATGTTCTTGTGAGTAGTGCAATGAGGAGAAATAGATTTCCTCAAGTCCAGGAATTTTTACATGCTGCCAATTCTAAGCCAGGTGATTCTGGTAAGGCTTGGAAAATATGCCCTCTTAACAAAATCAAGTCAAATTGCTTTCGTAATTTTGTACTATCACAAACCATGGTTTTTGATTAGTCAATGATATAATATTATGGTCCACACAAATGCAAGCAAGTGATTCATGGCAAACTAATTGATTTGGCTACAAGATGTACCTGGGCAAAAACCCTCAGTTAGTGAATATGGCACTTGGTTTACAGAAACTGTTGTGCCATTAGTGTAATGTTGAATGAAATGGCAGTAAAAGATTCAGCATATATACTACATACATGGACAATTAATATACAGAAACTAATTGATTTACTTATCTAAGCAACTCGGGCTAAGATGCTATAATTCAGAAAAAAATTACGTACCAAAGCCATGCCCACTCACTGACAAGAACATGTTTTCTAAAGCAGAGAGAGAGGGATATCCACTGTGTTCTTGAAAAGGAGAACGTAAAGATAATTCTGTTTAATAACAAGTACTTCCATTGGAAAACTGAAAATATTTTCACACGTGGAAAAAAGAAGATAATGGTTCGTCTGAACTGTATTGCACAATACAACAGCAACAATGCCAATATGGATCTAATGGCTCAGCCTATATCTCAATACTGCATCAATATTTGTGCCAAAAATGGTATTGGCCTATCATTACATGGCTATTTGATGATACAATAATAAATACTTGGTTTTCTTTAGAGGCAAAACCACAAGGAAATGATACCTCTAGAATCTGTAGGAAATTGTTCAAATCTGATAGGTTAAGGCATTGCACCAAAGCTTGCTGGTACAGTAAACATCAATTCCAACATACTTTCAGAATTGAGATTTTACAGAATAGATCATTAGGTTTGAACAGAAGACAATGTGCTGGAGTTGGATGCAAATCATTTGGAAGAACGATGTGCTATAGGTACCTATGTGCTATGTAGGTACCTTTTTGCAAATTATGGGTCAACTTTACCGGAAAGATTAAAACACTTGCAATATTTGTATATCAGTATCCTTTTCATAGTGTTTTACTTTCTTACTTTACTTTCAATTAACACTTTCAATGCAGGGTGACACATATACACAAAACATGGCATGCATCTAAACAAATTAGCAAAGAGGAAACTAAGTGAAACTATAGCTAAAGTTATTCTGGATATTAAATAAAAAATTCAAGAAAACAGGGTATATAGTTCAACAAATAATGCTGTAGTACTGGATACAAAAATCTAAAAAACGGGAATATTTGAACAGTCCAATAAAACTAACAGTGATGTAAGAAAACATTTTATTCATACATAATGGAGACCTTACCTCATTATTTAAATTATTCTCTACCAACTCCTCATGGCTGCCACTACACATTTCAAACATTTTCATTTTTTTTACATCACCTTGTACATTGATAAGGTAAACAATAAGCATAGGAAGGAACTAGCATGGTTAACAACTGGCATTTGGAGATCAAGAGTAACAAGAAGGGACATACCACAGAATCAGTGTTCCATTTGTGGAGGGAACGAAGATCTGGAAGATATAGTATTTGTGGGAAAAAATTTCTGGAGCAGAAATGGGCTAAGCTGGATAGAAAAACAGCAATAAGGGGGATAAGGATTGCAGAAACTTAAGCTAATTTTTCAAGTTAAGCAAAATTAAATTGGTCTGTATGAAGGGAATTAGATATAACATTAGATATAACATAACTTGTTGGTTATTAGTACTTTCCTATAGCTAAAGAGAATTATAAAATGGTGTAGAAGTAATTATGTTTTGTGGACATGACAGCAAAGACCTTAGGCAGAAATGCCCTGACCTAGTTGAGTATGTATTAGCTTAACATAATAAATATAAAATAAAACAAATAAATAAAAGTAAAGGTTTTCTCTTGAAAAAGGGATATTTAAATTTATTTGAAGATTTGTAATGAAATGTGTAGTGTTTAATGCCCGCTTTTACTACATACGGCACTACAGGCAGTATTTTACTAAATATGGCACTGCAGGTGGCTATATTATATTTGAAGATGCTGTACTTACCCAAGAAGCTGATTTGAATTTTTAAAATATTTTGTATTGATTTTTTGTTTCTCCAGTGAGATTTAGGAAGTTGAAGTAGTTTTTCATTGAAAAAAACTATTTGTAGTTGGTTTTTTGATACTTCGTCACTTACATTTTTATAATTTTGAGGGACTAGTTTCAGAAGCTATTGCCTCCATTATCAACATTTTTCCAACTCTCTATTGTCGTCTGCTCTCTTCTCTCTGGCGGTGGAACTACGAAATTCTTTGTCAAATTATCTACTGGTGGGTTTTCAAAGTTCATTATTTGGTCCTTATTTTTCCATATGAATATGTTCTCTCATTTTGTCTCCCATAGAAAAATAAGGACCGAATAATGAACTTGAAATCCCACTAGTAGACAGTTTGACAGAGAGAGGAGAGTAGACAGCAAAAGAAAGTTGGAAAGAGGTTGATAATGGAGGCAGTGGCTTCTGAAACTAGTCCCTCAAAATTATAAAAATGTAAGTGATGAAGTATCAAAAAACCAACTACAAATAGTTTTTTCAATTAATTTTGACGTCACTGTTACTAAATTCCTCCAATCATGCATACTTAGTTTTTCATGTTGAAGGACTTTTTCTTCAGTTGTAATGGCTAATAGAGCATTATATGTATGGATTTTATACCTCCTGTAATCAGTCTAAGAGCTTGACTTTGTAGTAGTTCTAAATTGTGGATAGAGAATTAAATGTGGCTGTTATCAGAAGTTCACTGCAGTAAAGGAGGAAAGTTTGATATACATGCATATTAAGCATTGAGTACTAGCTCGACTCAAAATTATATTAATGTATGTTATATTGAGTGTTCTTAATATAAACTGTATTCTTTCACCAATTCTTACATTCTTATAATACATATTTAGTTAAGAAATATTTTGGAAGTTGTAGACAGTGAAGAGTTTGAAATGAAAATAAACAAGTAGGAAAACTCATTTACACACTTTAATACCGCAATGAATTTTGAAATCCCAGCAGAAGACAACCCAAGATAACCAAACAAACAACCACCACTAGGTTAGCAACTGATGAGAGCAACAGAATCTTGTAACATTGCCAGGTATTTCAGTAAAGTGTGCAAATAATTTTTCCTATTCCTTGTTTATTTTCTTATATTTAATTGTTTAAATCCAGGTTATATAACAGAAGTAAAGTTCTACATCCATAATCTAGAACAGAATATACACAAAAATGTCATGTTTTCTTATGTGCATGGCGGTGCAAGTACATCTGCATTTACATGCTCTCTTCGTCTTTCTTAAAAATCCTTTTTGAGGGTTAATGGGATCTAAGAACAATAATTCCAGTGAAATATCTACAGCATAATTTTAGATGGACTTCAGTACATCCTCTACTTTCATTAAGTTGCACAATTTGTGTTACTTCTGTTAATAGTTCTTCTTGTAGGTCTCTATTTTTAGTAGGAAAGTTGAAAGTGTTTATTTTTTAATAAACATCCTTATTTCATAAAACTATTTGTAGTCAGTTTTTATCACACTATATCACTTACATTTTAACTTTTGAGAGACAACTTTTGGGAGACATTGCTTCCATTTTCAACCTCGAAGCTCTGGCTGTTGTTTGCTGTCATTCCCTGGAGTCTTCTCTCTGTTGTAACAAACTTCTTTATTAGCTGACAATTTGATAAAGAAGTTCATTTTTCCATCACTAGATAGAAGATTGTAGGCAATGACAACTAACAACATCACAGCTTCAAGGCTGAAAATGGAAGCAACATATCCCAAAACTAGTTCCTCAAAAATTAAAATGTAAGTGATATAGTGTGATAAAAATTGACTACAAATAGTTTTATGAACTATTTTGGATGTCACTGTTACTAAATTCCTTCAAATGTCACACGAACATCCTTACAGTTTGCAATAGCTAAGAAAGTCCCAGGGGAATGATGCATAGGGGGAAAATTGCTGATTCTGATACCCTGCTTAGTAGTTGTTTATGATACTCAGGTCAGTTTAGTTAGAGCCCCTTCAAAAACATTCCAATTCCGTCTACTTGCATGAATAATACCTTCTCTATTTTAGTATACTGAGTGAATTCCTTTTGTGTAGGGCACATGTTTTTTGAACGGTTCTACTCCTTCTGTAGCATGAGTTCTCTGTCAAAGATATTCACTGTCTTTGTCGCACTGTTTTGAAACAGATAAGGGTAGCACATTACTATCAGGGACTTTCTTTCCGTTGGAAAACTGTATTTTGGAAATAACATAATATCCTCTTTTAAACACAAATGAATGTTTTAGTTAATTGATGGAAATTAATCATTTCTCCACACTAACTGTATATAGGCTAAGGTTTTTAATGGATAGAGTCAACATGAAAAATTCAATGCCATGGCCGGGATTTGAACCACGGATCTCCTGGTTTCCGTCCAGTCGCTCTTAACCTTTGAGCTACCATGGCCAACATGCCGTCCTGACATTAATTTCTCCACTTGACTCATTTTTACCCGGTAGACCACTAGGGGCTCTCGCATCCAAGATACACTGTTTGTGGCAACTTACTATCGTAAGTACTTGAGCCCCAGGCTTCATCCTTTAACTTATTATTTTAGTTAATTGATGGAAATTAATCATTTCTCCACACTAGCCGTATATAGGCTAAGGTTTTTAATAGAGTCAACATGAAAAATTCAATGCCATGGATGCGAAAGCCCCTAATGGTCTACCGGGGAAATATGAGTCAAATGGAGAAATTAATGTCAGGACAGCACATTGGCCATGGTAGCTCAAAGGTTAAGAGCGACTGGACGGAAACCAGGAGATCCGTGGTTCAAATCCCGGCCATGGCATTGAATTTTTCATGTTGACTCTATCTACAAATGAATGTGTTTATAATTCTTATTCAATGCTGCACAGTTGCATTGTGTATTATACTACTTGCCTTTGGAAAGTAGAGGAAGTACTACATTACAACCAAAAATCTGATATAAAGATTTCAATGAAAATACATGTTCTGAGGATTTATGGGTTAAAAAATGCTTTTTAGAAGAATGTTCAGACATGTGTGCATGCATATTTTGTATGCATGTACATGTGCGTGTGTGTGTCAGTCCTTTGCATTAGATTAAAATATTCGTCATTTATATCTAATAAATAAATTAATTAATTAATAATAATAATAATAGTAGTAGTAGTAATAATAATAATAATAATAATAATAATAATAATAATAATAATAATAATAATAATAATAATAATAATAATAATAATAATAATAATAATAATAATAATAATAATAATAATAATAATAATAATAATAATAATAATAATAATAATAATAATAATAATAATAATAGTAATAATAATAGTAATAATAATAATAATAATAATAATAATAATAATAATAATAATAATAATAATAATAATAATAATAATAATAATAATGACGAACAGTAACAACCTGCAATGTCAATAATGTCCATTCTGAAATATTTCTAAATATATAATAGATTTTCTGTATTATGAATGCAAGAAAAATATTTTTATTTAATAAAAGAATACCTGTTGCGTTACAAGAAACTCCCTTAGAAATGCTGCCTGTTGTGTAGCAGACTGCCGGCTTGCTGGGGTTAACAATTTTGCAAATGCCTGCGTTGCTTCAGATATCTGTTTCAGATTAGCAGCCTGCCTTCCAATGGTAAAATGAATGTGATCCTCTGCCAAGCTCCAATTCTTGTTTTCATATACCTGCAAAATTCCATTTCTCGCTAAAACAACTTTGCTTGCAGTAAGCCCAAGCAAATAAACTTATTTTTTGTCATTAATACCTTAATATGCTCTTAGTTATGAAAATGAATATTGATTGAGATAACATAGAAATCACTTTCATCTATTCAGTTATACTAACAGGTCTCTCTTGGTAACAGGTCAACTTAACATGACTTTGGTTGCATTTATCTCAACCTTTCAGCATAAATTTTGATCTTTTCATCACTTGTCGGATTGCAGCTGTTTCATGCATCATTAATGCTAACAAAACCTGCTACAGCTTTGCTGTTCTTTTCCACTTCCTGTATAACATGATTCATGAGTGAAAACAAGAACATTAGGTAGAAAAAGATACATTTTAATGGAATTTTCAGGGATATCTGCTCAAATAAATATACTGTATAAACATTAATTAACAATTAAATTATAATAATTGGTAACTAAAACCCTTATCTTTGAAAGATAAACAAATACTAGTTCTCCATTGTCCTCCGAAACATGTTCCGGGAAATTTAAAAATAAGTGTTGTTTAGTGTAATCAACTCGCCCTTAAATTTAATTTATTACAACACTGTTTTCAACAGCTCCATGAAAGGAAATTATAAATACTAGTCCTTTTATGATATACATCAATATCAAAGATACATGAATTTTTGTCACTGAATGTTATAATTATTGAAGTACATTTGCTTCACTATGAATACCTCCAGTTTTTACTTTATTCATTAATAATTTAAAAGCTAGTAGATTTCTTTACAAATAAAGCTATTTGTAAAGCTCCAGAGTTTGTGCTTATAACAGGGAAGAGAGTGGACTGTGTTATCGAGTAAACTTGGCTGTATTAAATGAACTGAAAAATTATATGACCAGAAACTGACATAATTTCAGGAAATTAACTGATATGTCAACATCTGTTTTCTAAAAAGAAGCTAAAAATTTTCAGATGTCTAACTTTTCTTACAAAGTGCATGCTCATTTTCACTGTGATAGTGGTTGCAATTATAAGAATTTGAACTGACTATGCAGATACTTTAGCTTAATTTCGGAGTAGATCAATTAGTTGTTTTGAAACAGGCACAAGCATCAACAAGAACACAATATATTTTCACTACGGGCATCAAATGTTGAGGTATTAAGGAATAAATTTATGTGTAAACAAATATTGTTCACTCATAAAATAAAAGGATAGAACATTCCTTTACAACATTCTGCAGTGTGAAACTTTTCTTTCATTTACTCCTTTTCATTAACTTACAGTTTAAATGCATATGTTTAAAAAAATGAGAAGTTTTAAGTAGTTACTGCTAAAAATCTGAATGTCTCAAAGATTTCATATACATACCTAAATGAAATTTAAACTTGTATCTAAAGTAACACAAATATAAATATTTGTTATAAAGGCTTCACTTATCTTAAGAAATTGGAGTTAATACTTCTTTCTAATGAATAATAATTTATCAAATTCTAACCTTAATGAAAAACAGTTAAATTTTTTAAATCAAGGTTTAAAAACGTGTTTAGATTTTTCAAACAATATTGATGATTATATTGCACATATAGAAATTGATTTAAGATTTAAGTGAAAATAATAAATCACTGATTAAATTGAAATGTAGCAAAATATTATAAAATTTAGATAAATACCAACCTAAGAGAAATAATAATGATGATGATGATGACGATGATGATGATGATGACATTTAATTTTCCCTAAAGTGGATAAAGGTAATAGAACTGTAATTTTAGATAGTAAATTAGATTATATTAATAGAGTAAACCTTTTACTTCAAGGTGACGATTTTATAAAAAATTAATAAAGACCCTTTAAAATCTTGTATTACAAATTTTAATAAAATACTTAATGAAGTGAAAGTTACATCCGACAAAGAAAACATTTTGTAAAAGTCAGTAATCCGGTTTTACCTAGAATTTATGCCCTTCTGAAAATGCATAAACCTGGAAATAAAATGAGACCTATTGTTAATTGTATAAACTCACCAACTTATAATTGGGGTGTATTGGTTATACACAGCTATGGTTAGACTTATCGTCTCTTACGCTGCACTGATGTGGTGGCCAAGAGCTAAACTTATGGTCTGCAGAAAGGAACTTAGTAAATTACGGAGAGCTTTTTGCATAATGATATTGGGAACTTTTAAAACAACCCCCTTGGCGGCAATGGAGATTCTAACGGGACTCAAACCTCTCCATATGTGGATAGAGGGTGAAGCCACGTTGGGATTTCACCATGTTTGCCGCCAAACAGAAGTGTATAATGATGGATACATAAGATATCTGAAACATTCATGAGACAGGAATATCAAACAGATACTTGACATGAGGACTGACATTCTGGAACCAACAGTGAAGTTTAATAACAACTATACAGTCAGTTCTCCATAATGCAGTGAATGGGATAAACTGAATAAACTCATTAATAATAAAGGCCCAGTCTGGTACACTGACTGCTCTAAAACTAACTCAGGAATGGGAGCTGGTCTCAATGACCCTGGACTCATTTGAGCATCATTTCACCCAATTCATTCACCGTCTGATATGACTTAACGTTGGAGGACATAAATCAAAAAAATAAATGAATAAGAATCACAAGACTAAAAGGAAGTAGAAGAAATCAGAAGGCTAAAAGGAAGTAAAAGAAATTTGGTTCAGAATATGCATCCATTGCATATGTATAATGAACATATTAATATTTTATTTGAATGTCCATGAACCAGAGGTTGGAGAAAGCAGATGGCCAAAAATATAGGTTTGATTAAGATCTAGGGTATGGTAAGAGTAGTGTCACGGCAACAGGCATAAAAGTTTCAGCACAAATAAGAAAACAGTCGGCGAATAAAGTTTCATGGTAATGAGCCTTGCTAAGCAGTTAATGATAGTGCGGATATTGTAAACAAGCGCCAGCGGGCAGCGATAACTGAGGTGAAGGACTCGCCGGCATAGATTAAGTTAGTTTTTCAAAGGTGATAGAATATTCGTTTACGTCATTAGATGCCTTGTTTTCCAGAAACATCTAGTGATTGACAGAACAGTCTGGATAATCATGAATGTGATATATAAGGGATTGTGACATGCCAGCAGTACAGTGGTTGTAAACAGAGTAAGCAGAGTAGTTGTGTAACAAGAGTGGTAGTGGTGAAACAGTGTTGTGAAATAAGAGACAGCCAGCTGTGTTGTTGTAACGAGAGCTAAGAATGTAATCTGCTGTCACTGTTTGTGATTGTGATCGACCATGGAAGATTGAGTTCTTATGTGATGAAATATTGTTACGTGAGAATTGAACAGTGTATCTCTACGGAAATAAAGGAGATTTTTAATTTCTGCAACTTGACCTTTTAATTCTACGAATCCACAGAGTCACAGTATTATGAGTAATAAGTAAAAGGAGTGCTGAACTGCTGTGATATTATTTCCATTAGGTGTTAATCACTGTTATTTTGTGTTAAGAGTTTTATGGCTTAGGGCAGAGTAGGCATAAAAGTGAACTATAAAGATTGTAATATTATAATTTGCTATACAATTATCATTATTACATATAGAGTAGGGGTTGATTTTGCTCCAGGTTATTGTTAAACACCATGAACAGAGTTCTAAAATGGAACCAAGATTCTGATGTACTTGTTTTGGCTCATACAATTTCTTCTTTAGTGCCAAATAGTCAAAGCTCTAAAAAACAAAGATTTTGCATTCATTCTCACATTTATATAAAATATTTAGATTTATTTTTGAATATATTAGGGCGATGTGGAGGAATTTAGTAAAATTGATGTCAAAACTAATTGAAAAAACTATTTGTAGTCGGTTTTTAATACTTCATTGCATCCAACGATAGTTGGACCAACGTTGAAAATGGATGCAACAGCTTCCGAAACTAGTCCCTCAATAATATAAAAACATGGCAGTATTAAAACCCAAATACAAATAGTTCTTTTCAATATTAATATAAGACTGAAACTTGTAAACTGATATTTCATCTTAATATTTAGACAATATAAATAATGCCACTACTTGAAAATATACTACCAAGACTCAAAATTATATATTACAAATAAAAGTGAGGTCATCTGTTACTTCATGAAGTAAGATCTGTATTCTTTAATGTTACTGTCCATAGTTTTTTTCTCTGGCAGTTTTGTTTCTTCCAGTATGCTTTAATCTGCATTGAGAGTGCTGCTTCATGTCAAAATGCTATCACTATAGGAACTGTGTAAGGTGATTGTGTTCTAAACACAGCAGAGTGATTTTCTCTCTACAGAAGCAAGGCCTGGCTGCTTCTGTTACCGGTTTGGATTTAGAATGTGACAGACCACTTAAAAAAGAAACAGAGTTGAAAAGTCATGTTATTTGGTAGACATAGAAAATAAATAATTTCTAATCATTTATTAAAGCAAGTTATGGAACTTGACTGATGGTCAAAATTGTTGAACCAATTTCTGCCAGAGATAAATTATATTTAGAATCAAAAACACAATGAAAATATTAAATTATAGATGAGTCGTATTTATTACACATCAGCTTCACTTACGTACCTATACTTAGGACACTTTTCGCAAACGATGGTCATTTCAGTACTTGTATTTTATTTCACCTTAACTGTATAAAATGTTTACCTGGTATGCCTGTCTATAGCACCTTAAGGAATGCTTGCGCTGACTGGCTTTGGAAAAGCGATGGCCAGCCAACACAATATGAAAAGCATATTTGCGCAGCATGCGTGGTCTTGTGGCTTTGAGAAAGCAGTATGAAGCTTGTTCCAGCAGCAAGGCACTACGCAAATCTGAATCTTCACTGGTCATGCGGATGAACTGCTTCGCTGCTTCTCCATATAAACTGCGTCCTTTCAAACACTCTGTGCTCAAAAGGGTAGCTCTTGTTGCAAACTGCTGCATCCTGTACAAATGCAAACATTGTAAGCTGTAAAGTAAAGCATGATATCGAAGAGTAAGAGCAAGTTCAATTTTCAATTCAATTGTATTGATATTGTATTTCACCTTAAATTTCAACATTGAGATTTCACCAAAAGAAAAAAAGATTAAAAAAAAAGTGAGAGAGAGCAGCCTTACTCAGAAAAAAAGTTTGGATGTTTACCAAAGCTTGTAATGAAGTTCAACATCCCTTAAGGATGCGAGAGGAAGTTCTTCAATAAATTCTCCTCCCTTTCCCCCCAAATATTTCTCAAAAAAAAAAAAAAAAATAAATAAAAAAAAAAAAAAAAGAGCCTTAGTCATTTTGATACTTTGATTATATGTCTTGATAGACCAGCATGAAAAAGGCATCTCTATCTCATGATCTCACGAAACTTAATTGTGAAATACAGAGCTGACTGCTGTTTCTACAACTTGCAAACTAAAATATATACTGACTAATTTTAAAGTATTTTTAGGTAGAACTTTCAGCCTGATTAACCCATTTGCAACATATCATGAGCTGTACTCACATGATGCTTTGTGGCATTTAAATCGCATGACCAGCTCAACTCGCACACACACACACACACACACTGTTTCACATAAATGCACAGAGTTCAAATTGTAGGCAACAGATGGTTCTAAAGTATGTTCTTAGGCAATCTAAATACCAAGATGCTTGATACATAATTTTTCCTTGCATTTCATGGGGTGAATCAGATTCTGAAGAACCACAAACAGTACTTCATAATGATATGAGTTATAAAAGCAGTGATTACGGAATGAAAGATTTTTCTGTGAGATACTCAAGTACAAATTTGAATTTTACTTGATAGGTAATCTGCTGATCACTAAGATTTAACCCACAATGTGTTCAGCTTTTTAGAAATATAAATTCAAAATTGTGTACATGTATCTTTACTGGTAGATTTTATATAATTTTTTAAAATTATTTGCAACTAGTAGGGTATTTAATACGATGCAAATAGGTTAAAATAAAATGGATAGACTTCAACTTTCTCTGTCTGGCATCTCAATAGTAAAATGTAACTTGAGTTTGAAAATCTCTACACATTTTAGATATTATTTGACACAATAGTAAATGGGTCATATATGCAAAAGCCAAGCTGTCTTGAAGATTAATCTAAGTTAAAGCTGAAACAAATTCATAAAATTAGAAATTTATTTTACTTTAGAAATTACAATTTATTATTTTATACGTCTTTTGTTCACATTTGTTTATAGTATTTGTATTCAAATTTGAATTCTATCATTACTGCAAATTACTGAGAATTATGAGCTGAGAAGTGTATTGTTGACAAAGGGTCACAAATCTAAGGTAACTAAAAATTTTGCTGAATAAGAACAAAAGGTTTGTTAACTGGTTAGAAGAAAACAGTTTGTTGGAAAAAAAAAAAAAAGTTTTCTGAAACAAAAGGCCTTAACAAGTCTGTTGCACAATTTGAGAACCAAGAATAAGTAATCTATGTATAAGATTACGGTAATTATTTCACCACAACATGATCAGACATAAAAGTAAGACTCAGCTCACCAGATGAGAATTGTAAAAGAATAATTCTCACCAGACATCATTTGTAAAGCTGCCAGAGAAAATTAATGATTTTATTTTTAAAATGTTTGCATCATGTTTGGCTCCCTTCATGGGGCATGATTTGGTGAAAAGGAAGACTATGGAATTCCAAAACCAATACATAGATCACAGTATACCTGCAAAAATTATCATTGCAGGATTTCAAGCCACATTAACAGATGACAGTAACTTCCAGAACCTGTGAATTTCCATTCAAGGACAATATTAAGAAAGAAGAAAGCAAGACGTAGGAGATAAAAAGTTTATTTTACTGCAGTCATTTAATCAATATTTTACATTTATGTTATTTAATAATAAAATAGTAGGAAAAACAGTGTACTAGAAAGATGGAACTGAAGATGAGGTAGAAGTATGGGTTTTAAGGGAACAGAGTGATGAAATGGATACAATTACAAGTTCAAAAATAGGTGTTATAAGAGGAGAAATTGCAATAATGGGTGTATTACAAGAAATGATGGAATCAAGTAGGAGAGAAAATGGAAATAGGTAGGAGACAGATGACAGAATTAAGCAAAGTTTAAGGCAATCAGAAGAAAATAGACATAGAAAGTAGGAAAGTAGAGATGGTAGAATTGAAACAAAGTTTAAAGAAATCAAAACAAAACAGAACAGAAAAGTAGAAATGAGAGAGTTAGGAAAGACAGATATGGGTAGAAACATAGTAAATGTAACGAGGGAAATAAAACTAGAAGTACTTTTGAAAGTAAAATAAAAATTTTAGGAAATAGGATGGGTAGTTTAGAGATTGAAATGAGAGAGAACCATGCTATATTAGAAAAATAAGGAAAGTGTACAAATAAGATGACAAAACACAGGAATAACATATAGAGTGAAATCAATAGAATAAAGTCAAATTTAACTAAGGAAATAGAATAATTACAATAGGAGAGGAATAATTTTGAATCAGAACAAGCAGTAGAAATAAGAAAAGTAAATGACCAACAAATGGAAAATCTAAGGAAAGATAATGTGAATCCTGAAATGGTTAAAGGTGTAGTACAGCCAGCAATGAATGTATAAGCAGAACTGATGCAAATATATCAAATAACTAAGTGACCGCCTAGGTAGCATAGATGGTAACGTGTCTGCCTCACGTTCAAGAGGTCCCGAGATCGAATCTCGGTTAGGGTGAGTTACCTGGATAAGGTTTTTCCGGGGTTTTCCCTTATCTTGATAGACGATTTCGGGTAACTCTAAGCTGCATAGACCCCGGACTCATTTGAGCGTCACTTCACCCATTTCATTCATTGTCCGATATGACTTAACATTGGAGGACGTAAATTACAAAAATCAAATAACTAAGAAAAATATTGAAGAAAATAACTTACAAATTAATAATGAAATAAGGAAACAAAGTTCATGCATGGAAAACTGCAGGTGGAAAAGGAGAATTTTCAGAAATTAAGCCAAAATGCGATTGCACTACCAATGCAGAGAGAACGAAATTTAGAACTTTGTGACAGTGTTACGTTATTCAAAATAAGTCGGTTTTATGATTTCATAAATATATATATGACTTAGTGGGTTCGTAGAATTAAAAGTCCAAGTTGCAGAAATTCAAACGTTCTTTATTTGCAAAGAAATACACTTTGTACACCAGCAGAATTATGTAACACACATGTACGCAGTCCGTCTGCCGCATGTCCACACTGCAGGCACTATCTCGGCTCCTTGCCGAAAACTGACTCGCCTGTCCAGTGTACCTGCTTTTACCCAATAATCGCCGGTTCTGGAAGTTTCCCGACTCCTCACAAAGCATCACCATCTTTCACGATGGCGACAGAGCTGTGCCAACATTTCTCTGGCTCTCTCTCTCCATTCCTTCAGCAAGTGCCAATCCATCACACGAGTAGGCGTGGCCTCGACGCTATCTGCCGCTTTCCTGCCAGCTGATTTCGTCATGACTTCGACGATCGGGTGACACTGCTCCCTCCTCAAGGCTGGTCGTTCCGAACAGCACCATCGTAGCGGGCCAGACGATTCAGGTTTACCACCAACATCTTTCCTTGGGGCACCTTCTGGATGCGGTAGACCACGTCGTTAATCCTGTTTACGACCCGGTACGGTCCTTGCCAAGGCTGTTGAAGTTTCAGGCAGCGTCCCTTGGTCCAGGTAGGGCAGTACAACCAGACCAGGACACATTGCTGGAACCCTTGGCTGTTGGCTTGCCTGCCATATCGGGTCTTCATGCGGTCGCTTGCCTTCTGGAGGTTCTGACGAGCCATTTCATGCATGTCGTGGAGATGGTCCACTAGGTACTCCACATACTCGATTGCTGGCTGTTTCGCTTCCAGGGGACTCCCAAAAGCCAGGTCACAAGGTAGGCGCAACTCTTGGCTGCACATTAAGTTGACTGGAATCATCCCAGTGGTGTTTGTTGACGAGCGATACGCCAGCAGGAATAGTGACACCTTGACGTCCCAGCATCGCTGATGGTTGGCCACGACCTTCTAAAGATGTTCTTCTAAGGTCTTGATGTACCTCTCTACCATGCCGTCCGACGGCGGATGTAGGTGTTGTGTGGGTCTTGTTCACCCCAAGTCTTTCCAGTGCCTCCTTCATCAGGTTAGACTCAATATTGGTGCCCTGGTCGCTGTGGAGCTCTAACAGCACCCCAAAATGGCAGAACAGTTGCTGCACGAGGGTGTCTGTAATTGTCTTCGACTTCTGGTTCGGAATGGCATACACTTCCGGCCACGGCCACCATCTGGTATGCATTGCCTCGGTCGGACACTGGGAATGGTCCAGCTACGTCCACAGCAATGCATTCGAATGACTACTGTTATATCATTCGCATATCCAATGGCTAATTCTCCTGCATCCTGTATTATTTTAAATAAATAATTTATATATAGGATAAATAGATATGGTCCCAATTTTGACCCCTAAGGCGCTCCATATGTTATACGTTTGAATGATGATTTAATATTTTTCAAATGTCCTCCTGTATTGTATATTATTTAGACACCCTGCACTCTACTTCAGGGAAAGACACGTAGTGGCAGTGTGATGTCAGCTACGTCAGCTCTAGCCATCAAATATGCTCCCAAACGAAAGGCAGGTTAGTGTGTGACGTCACTGCACTGACCTCTGCTGCCCAAGAGGAAGGTTGCCCATGGTTCAAATCCACGCTATGGCATTGAATTTTTCAGTCTTGCTCTATTCATAAAAACTTTAGCCTACACATGGCTAGTGTGGAAGAAATTATTATTTCCAGGAAGGAAATAGTGTTGGGGTTCCGACAGCATAGGAAAGATAGGAAACGTATCGGGTATTAATAATTGTACAACTTACATCTTGGATGTTGTAATATTAATACTGGCTGCTTTAATTACACAATTGGTCACAGTTTATGAACAATTACATTTTGGCTCTGTTCTATGAGAAAATATATAAAACTTCAACTCGTAGTTTATCTGAAGGTCAGGCATGTTATAAAGTAAATGAAATAAAACATAGAGTAATTTTCTCTGCAAATTAGAGGAGACCCACTCAACAGAATTATCTGGACATTTTCAGACACCTTTGTTTTTCTTTAACCATTTATCAATGTCAGGACGTAATATCTGGGAAATTTGTAATCGAAGGCTGCATATTAGATTGTGATCCGACAAGGTACTTCGGGGTTTGAAATAGAATTGTTCGCACACATATGTCGAGCCAAACATATACAATGTCTGTGCGGCAAGTGAATACAACCTCAGAAATCTGGTTTGGGGGACATTCTTGTAAACATCAGTGAACTCTTTGTGTGTATATTTGACCTCCAATAAATTGCCACATAGTACATTTAACAGTTCCATTAGGTACGTGGCAGCTACATTGTTATTGAGTGCGCTGCACCTGACTTAACCCTCAGATTCTGTACTCACAGCGCCTTTTATATAGGCAACTTGGTACTGCACAGCTCTTGCCTGACGTCACACGCACTGCAGGCCTCGCTCCCGGCTGAAATACGTCACAACTCTTGAAGCTGTCTTCCTCTGCTCTATTTTGCAGGTATGAGCTTAACCATTTTAATGGTATACCTCTTATCCCATAGTTTTCTAATTTCACCAAAATGGTGTTTATTAACACAGTTGAATGCTTTTGATAGATCTACAAAAATTGCTATATCTCCTTTTTATCTAATGCTCGAACAATTGTGTCATTTCCCTTACTAACTGCATGTATTGTTGATTTATTTTTTCGAAAACCAAACTCATTCTGTGATATAATATTACATTTACTGCAGTAGTTCTGGAGCTGTTCTAGAAAAAGTCCTTCCATAATCTTTGAAAATCCAGGGCAGGCAAGCTGTCATTAAGCATTTTCCCATTAAAGGTTTAAAATACAGGAAGGGGACGACCAAGGTTGGAGTGGGACACTTACGTCTTTGACCTGTGCAAAACAGGGGAAAGACTCCAGCAGAACTGAGAAGATTGGCATTGGACTGGACTTCATATGGGAAGTGGCTGAAGGGCCTGACACCTGCAAGGGCATAAAGGGCAAAGAGAAAGAAGGTTTAAAATACATTTGCACACATTTGCAAGGCATTTGCAACTGTCACTTGCCTTTCATATAGAATTGCCTCATGTGCTAAGTACCTAAGTTAACCTAAAAGTTGTATACATAACAGCTAGTGGGCCAGATGAAGTGAATATTCTGAGCACATTTGTAGTAACTTTTAAGTAGTTTTCAATTCTGCTACATAGTTTCAGATCACGAACATCAAAGAAGAAAAGATTAAAGCTTTGCAAACTTTCTTTATCAAGCTAGAAGAAAAACTTTAGACAGAAATTTCACACCACAACAGGTGCTGAAAAAGGTTCAAAATATGAAGATTGATCTAAAAATGAAAACTGACCAAAAGCCATGGGCAATCAGAAAACAAAATTAAAGATGTGTGAAGAAGAATTTCTTCAGCTGCTTGATGGGGAAAGCAATCCAACCATTAGTAGGATTTCGGAATACAAGCCTATCTCAGCAGACAAATACTGAAGGTTTCTTTTTCATTAATTTTTCTTTCTTTCTTTCTTTCTTTCTTTCTTTCTTTCTTTCTTTCTTTCTTTCTTTCTTTCTTTCTTTCTTTCTTTTTTTTTTTTTTTTCATTGGTTTGTAGTATCAAATGCAACTTAAAATATATTCTGTAATGAGAAACATATTACACTTAAGTGGTACAAAAATATAATACAGTAGAAGCCTGAAATAGCACGGTCCAAAATACAGCAGATTTGGATTTAATGCAGGTAAAAGTATGTCCCCATTAAAACATACTGTAGTTAATTATTTTACTTTTTTATCTGGAAAGTTACGATAAAAATATTCCACAACCACAGCTTCTTCAGTATAATTTTCACCACCACCCATGTTCGTTGACACTGACCGCTGCATTCCAGGAAAGTAATGATATTGTCACCCGAACGTCGGAACTCCCTATAGAACCGACGGGCAGCAGCAGGAGACGTTAGGCATTCGTCACGCCCAGTCATTTGTCTTATAGCAGTAATGAGGGTTGGCTGGAAAAACATCACTGTGTCGTCTCTTTTCGCTCCACCTGAGTTCTCGAACTTACGGGATATTTCATCTAATCCAGAACCTTCTAGACTGGCCAGTATGCCCTATATAAGCAACACGTCGGGCTGGAGGAGAGTCAGTTCTTGGCGAGCAGCATAAGAGTGCAGTGCTAGTGTACGGACGAAAAGACTGTGTGAGTGCATCGGAGGATTGTACGTAATTGCGAGAGCAAAGTGGAATTGTAACGGACGAACTGGTGAATCATAATTGTGTGCATTACGTAATTCTGTGTAATTGGCAAGTGTTTAACTGTAAGTCGGTGGAAATAAAGAACATTTTTGAGTGGTGCAATTGGACTTTTAGTTTCACGAACCCACAGTCACAATATGTATAATTCTATTAGATGAAATCATGCCCCGCAGGTGGGCAGGAAATGTGGAAGGTAGTGATGTTGTCTACATCTGACGTACAGTCCTTGCTAGTTCACAGTTCCTTCTTTTTTTCACACATTGTTATTACATAAATTAATTATGCCATCAGTGTACTTTGTAAATTAGGATCCAAAATATTACACAGTCAGAGTCAAGAAACTGCCTCAAATGTATGAGTATACATGAAGAAATAAGCTAAAAGCAAAGAACTGGTTGCATCAAAAGATTTTTTGAAAAAGATTTGAAAAGCTAAAGTGCATATCAGATGACACAAGAGTATTAGAAAAAACAGTGAAGAGAACTGTTAAAGAACACAAACAAAATATAATCAAAGCACATCGTTTCGAAATGAGTAATAGATCTAGTTGACTTGGACAAATGTTTCACTAGAATGACTCAAAATTTTTATGTTCAGGAAAAAGATGCTTCTACAATAGCTAAATTACTTATTAGTTTAAGAAAAAGCATTAACATTCCAGGCAGTAGGTCATTCTTAAACAGAATGGTGAGAGAACTGGGTTTTAAATGGAAGAACACTAAAACAAACAGAAAATGCCTATAGAAAAGCATAACTTTCATTCTAAACGTCCCTGGGGAAAACAGTCAATCTGGTATTGAACAACTTGAATAAATTTATTTACATTATCTGCAATTATGCTTGCATTAATACAAACAGATTTATACAACTAATTCAGCCGGTAAATTATGTAGACATTTTTTGCAAGGACTGTACCACTTTTATAACAAGTGCATTATCTGAGTAGCATATGAAGCTGACACAACAATTTACTTAATGCTGTCCATAAGATGAATGGCAATGAAGAACAAGATGGCAGTGAAGATGATAGTGGTGAAAGTGATGTGGAGGCAGAAGAAAAAATTCTGAATGTTAATGAACTGATAGCTCATTTAAACAATGTGATTCAGTGAATGGAGAGGCAAAATGAATCAAACAGCATTCATCTCCTCCATCTAGCGACAAAACTTTCTGATGTTTTTAAAACACGAAAAATTAGATTGGTGTAAAATATGTACATTGGAATATAAATCAAGATCAGTTACAGCGCTGGAATATATCTCCCAGCATAACCGGTGAGTAATTTAAAAAATTCTGTACCATATTTACCTTATATATGAGAGTTTAATACTATACTGTAATTTACTATTACATGTATATTTTTCTCCTCCAACTGTGCGGAATTGATTTTTGTCCCTTCTAGTATTACATCTCTAAATACTGTGGTAAGGTTATAACACGGGGGTAAAGGATGTACCCCAACAACTTCTACTGTATATTGGAAAATTAAATGAATGATTTACATAATAATTTGATTCTACTTTGGAAATAAAAAGGATAGTTCGAAATGAATGTATTGCTTTATTATAAATTCTATCAGGTTCTTAACAACAGGTCCTAACAGGTTCCCAATAAAGCAGAGGTCAGAAGTTAAACGTAAACAGGTAATTACCAAACGTGTTTACAAGTCTGAGAACGTTAGTAATTTTAAAATAAAATTAAGCAGCATAACATGGAATTTTGATCTTGTTCTTCATACTGATACCAATTATAATAATTTTCTTAGGGAGATTATCGAGTGTTATAATTCTTATTTTCCAAAAATCACACACAATCAAATAGAATTCGCTTGACTGGTGTACAAAAGGCATAAGGATCACTAGTGCACGTAAAAGATGGCTACACAGTAAATACAAATCAACCACTAATCCAAACAATATTAGAAAACCTACAACAAAATATTTAAAGCAGTAATAAAAAAAGCTAAACAATTAGCAATTGAGAGTTACATAAAAAATGCAGACAGTAAAAGCAGAGCTACATGGACCATAGTAAAAGGTGAATTAGGTTTGAGTAAAACAATGAATACTGGACCATCCTCACTTAATTCAAATTACCGATATGCTAAGAAAAATGCCAGTGCTTTAAATAAGTACTTTGTAAACATTGATAGACTCGAGAGGTTCCCCCATCCCTAAGGAATGCAATAGCAGGTCTGTATAAAAGCAATTGCCTCATGCTCACACCCACATTTCATTTTGAAATGGTCTCTCCAGATAACATTAATAAGGTAATAAAATTAAAAAAAAAAAAAAAAAAAAACAAAGGATGGGGTAAGTTATCATAATTCTTAATAAAAGAAATCAAACATGAAATTAGTGGGCCACTTTGCCAAATAATCAATGGCGACTGGCATTTTTCCCAATAGGATGATATATGCATTAGTGAAGCCCACTCACAAAGGCAGAAGTAATGAATTTAAAAATTTTAGGCCCATCTCTATACTTACTGCTTTTGTAATAATTTTTAAAAAAAATTGTACACTTTCACTTAATTACATATTTAAATCACTATAGCAAACTAACTGACTCACAACATGGTTTTCGGGAAAATCGCTCAATATCAGCATTGATAAACCTAATAAATGACATATCTCAAAAACTGGATGAAAAATAATCTGCTTTGTTGATCATATGTGACAAATCAAAGGCCTTTGATTATAATTCACGAAATACTGTTCAAAAAATTAGAATTTTATGATATAAACATAACATTAAAATGGTTCCAGTTGTATCTTAACAACTGCAAACAGAAAGTAATCCTAAAAAGTAGTAATGGTGAGGCACACTCAAACTGGATCACGATAAAAAGTGGGGTACCACAGGTAAGTGTTTTAGGACCACTGCTTTACATACTATATACCAGGTTCCGCCAACTGACATGTAAGGTGTGCCTATACAGTTTGCACAGTGCCTGGTCGTTGCTGGCGAGTGCTAGGGAGATATGCCAATCACTACCTCGCGCAGTGGCGTTCCGTAATCTGTACTTACCATTAAATAATTAAGAACAAGATAGTAGTGAAGGGACAATCTAGAAACTGTATAATACGTGGTTTAATATCTGTCTGGTACTTATTAAATTATAGATAAAACAACCCAATACCAGTAAGATTATTATACCCTTCAATCTTATACAACCAAATGATGGCATATATTAGCAATATTTTTAATTATAGGAACGAAACAGTACTTTGTGGAAATTAGCACAATTTTGATCCTGAGTCAATTGAAAAATACAAAATAACAAAATAATATTTACCATACAGTGATAATATTACACAGATTAGTTCATATTAAACGAATATTAAAAATTTTATACATTCAGTTTTCGGTAGACACTCTTGCCTTCTGACATCTTTTGGTTTTCACAATATTCCCCACATTTGGAGACAATGAAACACAACTCTGGACCCTTAATGCACAAATTATGATTACTGATATTGGCTCTCTGAGGGTTTTTAATGTGTTTCATTGCTGAAAATAAGGATTCACATACATAGATCGAACCAAACATTGCAATCATATGTCACACACCTATGTAATCGATGGAATCTTGATTTAGGAAATCTCTTGTAGAATTCTATCAAACTTCCTCTGTTTCTGTAACTGTCAGCTAACTCATGTCACATTTCAGGGTGATTCCTCTTGTGCCTTTTATTGGCACCAGATATAGCATTTCTTCCACAATTTCCAAATGTACATTTACTCCACAAATAAAGATACATAACTGAGCTATATTTGATAAATCAGTGCTCTCATCAATGACAATAAAGAATGCAGAAGGTTATCTTGCTCTTTCAATAAGTTGTGCATAAATGTTGTTTGCCAGATCTTGAATTCTGCATGAAATATTATGAGGTGACAGACTGACACTCTTGAACTGGTGAACGCTGACAGGGTTGAATTTACTTGCAGTTATAAGTATACATCATTTAACTGAACCATCAGAAAAACTACTAGAAGATCTGGCAATTTATAGTGCTATTTCATAACTCACATAAACTCAGGTTTCTGCCATTCCACCGTCCCCTTCTTCCTGTTCCTCTTCCTGCAATGTGATCTTTTCTCTGAGCTTTTGTATCTCTGCAGTGCCTTCTTCTTTTTATAGGGTCGAATAATCATTAGCATACAATGTATTAAAATGTCACTGAAGTTTAAATTGTTTCAGCACTTGCAATTTTTTTCTGGAAAATTAAACAAATAGCACCACCGCTACATTCCATGAAGAAGTACTCAGTTTCCCATTCGGGACTGAAATAATGTGTCAGCCTGGGTGCCCTTTACTTTAATGAGTGTCCTTCCATATCAAACTGACACTGAAGTACGGACCGCCACTGCTACAGAAGACAAATCGACGTCACCACTGCAAAGCACGCACTGAGGCAACACGGTGCTTCCAGCCCAGTACATGCACCGTGTCAAGCAAGTTGGCTGTGGCTGCTATATACAAATGATCTCCCAAAGAACATTCAGTGGAAAAACAATAATGTATGCCGATGATACCACAATTAGGATAAAAGCAGTAACTAACATAGAGCTGATGCAGAAAACAGCTGAAACAATGCCTGCACTAAAATAATGGTTTAATAACAATGGACTAAAATTGAGCACAGCTAAAACTTCTGTCATGCACTTAAACAAAAATAGACTAACATTATTTTAGTTAATTGATGGAAAATAATCATATCTTCATACTCGCCGTATATAGGCTAAGGTTTTTTTATAGATAGAGTCAACATGAAAAATTCAATGCAATGGCCAGGATTAGAACCACGGAACTCCTGGTTTCCGTCCAGTCGCTCTAACCCATTGAGCTACCATGGCCAACGTGCCGTCCATTAAATGAAGTACAGGGATCAAATTTAGTTCAGAATGTATAGTTATATCCAATGAAACTTTAAGCATGATAAACATAGAGTCCATTATACTGATGGCATTTATTTATAGTGTCGCGGCAACGCACATAAAAGCTTTGCGTGAAGCCGTTATCTATGATAGTGCAGCTAGTGTACACAAAGAGCCGGCAAATAAATATAGCTGAGGTAAACGACTTGCCGGCACAGATAGGATTTCACGTTTGGAAGGTTCTAGTGATATCTGGATTGACAGAGAAAGGTTTTCTTATTTGTTCCGGAAACCTCTCAAATTTATGAATGAGATATATAAGAGATTGTGACATGCCAGCGGACAGTTGTAAAACGAGTGTCACGAGAGGTAAGCAGAGAACAGCTGAGAGTGTTGCTGTAACGACAGCTGATGTTGTAAACTGAACACTGTTTGTTACTGTCATCGATCTTGGAAGATTGTGTTGTATATGTAATGTTATGTGAGAATTGAACAGTGTATTTCTACGGAAATAAAGGACATTTAGAATTTCAGCAAATTGGACTTTTAATTCTACAAACCAACAAAGTCAGAATATTTCACTTAGAGCTGCATAAGATTTGCACATAAACCTTATTAGATAATTATCAGCTTTACTTGAATTTTCCAAAGTAAAAAGAGGGTGCAAAATATGAAAATGAACACTGGGGACATTAACCTCTTAATGTAAAGGCCCAATTGAACTTGTTTATAATTTTTCAAGAATAGTAAAATGCTGAGTATACTCGGGTGACTAGCTTCGCTACTGGAAATTAGTTTAAAACCCGAGTTCTCTCGTTATCTTGCAGTTTCTTGAAATTTTCGTTAGAGCTGAACTCACTCCTGTGATAGTTGTAAGTGTGCCAACAGATGTCTCTGATTCAGGCACTTGTTTCCTTCCGCGCATTTTTCAATGTTAGATGTCTTTGTTCCTACCAGCTATTGTGTGTACCCATACAGCACAGGGTTCTGTGTGTTTGATTTA
Source organism: Mantis religiosa (assembly GCA_030765055.1). Taxonomy (NCBI): domain Eukaryota; kingdom Metazoa; phylum Arthropoda; class Insecta; order Mantodea; family Mantidae; genus Mantis; species Mantis religiosa. Next base: position 187,562,615 of record CM060950.1, read on the forward strand.
AACAGAGAGTGATAAAGATTATAATATTGAATTTAGTGGAACTGAAATTTCTAAAGAAAGCTACAAAGGTACTTCAGAAGAAGAAAGTAACTTTTCCAGCTCATCGGAAGGTGATTTTGCAGCTGAGAAAATCAATGCAGAACATCAGAGGGAGGAATTTTCTCCAAAAGCAGTGGACAGGCCATCAGCGAAAGGAAATCGTATGCAACTTGTTGACTGACATTTTGCATCAATAATCCCGCCCAATGAAGAGAAAGAAATTTCCAACATGAATATGTAGAATGTGCAGCAGTGTGAGTGTCGCTAGGTGCAAGAACATATGAAGGGAATCTAGATATATGTGCATTGACTGTACCGTATCTTTGTGTGTTGATCCTTGCTTAAGTGTTTTTCACATAGCAACAAACATATAAACAAAAAGTATGACACTTTAGGTTAATAACTCATTTTTGTTGTTTTAGGTTGCAGTACCTAATATAAACTTCTTTATCGGTATTAATTTATAAAAGAAAGCACACTAAGTAGTCAAGGAGTATACTTGGGATTTTAATCTTGAGGCTACTCAGATACAAAAATATTGTTTTGGTCGTAAAAACTGGTTCTATTGTTGTGATCATTATTTTATCTTAATGAATATTCAAATGTGACAGTAAAAAAATTGATAGATAGATAAATAGATACCCTTTATTGCCGTAAACTTTATAGTATAGCAACATCATAAATTAAAACTTACCAAGCCACATTATGAAAGTCATTTATGGAATATAATGGGATTGCCACCAATGTATGGCATACAGTCCTTTTAAAACTTAAAATAGGGAGCTTTCTTAGTCTTTTTAAAAAATTGTATAATTTAATTGAAACGACTATAAAACTATTAGGAATTTTAGTGTGTCTAAATTTATTTATATATAAATTCAAACAGTTTCGTGCTGAATAATTATGTATATTAGAGCAAAGTAAGATTTCCTTTAACATATAAAAGACAATTCAGCACATATCTCGATGGCAACGCTAAAATACCTAAATGAATAAAAAGTCGTTTACAATGTTCTTTTGAAGGAACTCCGCAACTTAATCTAAGGGCCTTTTTTGCAATATAAATATTTTAGCTGCTAAAGAGTGATTTCCCCAGAAAAGTATACCATAATTAGCATGCAAATAAATATGAGCATAGTAAACCTTCATCAGAACGTCCTTGTCAACCCTTTTACCGATATGGACGTCATATGATGTCCAAGTTAAAAGGCCCCAACCAATATGGACGTGTATAGACGTCCTGTGCATACATGCATTTAATGCTTATTTAATGATAATTCTTTTATATTCTATGTTTTACAGTAAATTTAAATAAATTCTATAAGAAGTAAACGCTTAACTTTAAAAGTTTCTTCTTGAATGGTACATCTCAAAACAGGGATAAACACACAAGGGCACATCTATACATTCACGGCAAATCGTACTAGTTTCTTTACGGACACCTTTCTTGCAGCACACTAGAAATTTTCTAAAGGGACGCAACTTTTTTGCTGTGGGTGATATCCTTTTAGGAAAATGTTTTCCTCCAAGTCTGAGAGGTGCTGGGGTGTTGTATTTCTTACCCCCAGTATGGAGAGGTCTCTGAATTTTATAGTGCTCAATTAGGCTGTGAGCTATTGATATGCGAAACTCCAGGTACGTCATTGTCTTCCGTGGGTTTAGAGCTCTCCAAATTACTAAACAATTGTGTATGGTTATATCCCGCTGGTGTAAAAATACTTTTTCATACCATTTGATTGTTTTTCACAATGAGGGATATGTGTGTAATATCTGATGTACTACATCCACTCCACCCATATGCATATGTATTCCTGGATAATATCGGGCTTGAAAATTGACATTTTGTAACAAGCATCAATTTTTCCGGTATCAATCATCAAAATCTTAGACCTGCAATTGGATAATGCTGTAACAACCCTCCTGTCTTGCCAAGCAACTTAGGTCAAGGGTGGGAGCTCATGCACCTGCATTTCTCTTCTTAGAGCCTTCATATTCACATCTTTTGGAGAACCATTATGATTTGAGCGTACTGTTCCAATTGCATTTGCTTTTCTATTGTGTAAGGCCATGAATAATTTAGGGGAACTGTACCAATTATCTAAATATTGTCGTGAACCCGATTGCGATAGCGCAGCTTGTGTACACAAAGAGCTTGGAGATAAGGAGTATGGCGGAAGAAATAATGATAGCGTGAGATAAAAGACCTGCCGGCACTGATAGGGTCACGCTTCTGGAAGGTGATAGAGCATTCGATTCCTGTTTGGTCCAGAAATATCTTGAATTTATGAAATAGGTGTTTAAGGACGTGACGGCTCACAAAGAGTTAGTTGTGAAAGTGTTGTACAATGAGAAACAGCCAGCTGTGTTGTAACGAGAGCTAAGGATGTGACCTGCTGTCACTGTTTGTTATTGTGATCAACCTTGGTAGACTGATGGTGTATGTAACGTAATGCTGCTGTAATCTATAAGAGTATTTCTACGAAAATCAAGGAAATTTTAATTTCTGCAACTCGGCCTTTTAATTCTACGAACCCACAAAGTCACAACTAGTGTCAGGAGCGAGACGTCACGACATGGAGGCTACATTGACACAGATTCTAGAGAAGTTGGAGATGGCAAGTAACAGCTTGGCTGCGATGATGACCGACTTAACAGCGAAGACGAAAGCTGCAAACAACTTGGCCACAACAATGACCGCGAAGATGACCGAATTGACCACGGAAATGAAAGCAGCGAATGAGACTCTCACCGCCAAGTTTGAGGAGCAGTTGGCTGGCGTAAAGGAGGACGTCACAGAGTTGGGCGAGCGCATTAACGACCTAGAGGGAAAGGCCAACAGTAACACCAAAGCCCTCGAAAACCTAGCAAACCGCGTTAACGACCTGGAGGGAAAGGCCAACAGCAACACAAAGTCCCTGAACGCCATGGTGGAGGTAGTCGTTGGCAAAAGGCTGAAGGATTTAAAGGTCGACATGCCCGGACGCAACACATCTGCGCGCATCAAACCACCTAAATACGACGGAGCAACAACTTTCGAAGTCTTCCGCCGCCAGTTTGACGCAATGGCCAAGCACAACAAATGGTCACCAGAGGAAGAGGCCACACAGTTAATAGCCAGCCTTCAGGGACGGGCCGCGGAAGTCCTGAACGCGGTACAGACAACGGCGCGCCCAAGGACATCTGGGAGGCCCTGGAGAATCGTTTTGGAAACCACCGCTTAGCTGCAGCATACCGCAGCCAGCTAAAGGCAAGGTATCAGCAGCCAGGGGAGACGCTGCAGGAGTTCGCCCTGGCAGCTGAGGAACTGGCTAGCAAGGCCCTAGTCGACCTCCCACCAGAGTTCGTATCCCGGGAAGCTGCATATGAAATGAAAAATGTGCAGGTGAAATGAAGGAAGCGCAAAATGGAAGTAAACCTGTTATTTGATATGCATTTCCCAAAAAATGAGGTAGCTAGCATGTCATCTGTAGACCAGTACATGTCTAGCGTAGGTTTACAAATAACACCCATGAGCATAATTAGACCAAGTAGTCTGTAAATCTCATTCATTGTTACTTCTGTCCACTTCTGAATTCTACTCTTAGGTCCTAAATTGCCTTTAGCAACCAGGTCTTCCTTCACCCTACTCGCATATACATTTGTTTCCAGGACAGTAAGTCAGTAGTAAAAAATTTTGGGAAAATGTCAATTCCGTTGGCTGTCAGAAGTAAGCCGAGTATGCGGTTGTACACCAGAGGTTGTGCTCGTGAGGGTATGTCTATTTGTGTTAGAGTTATTTTGACATCTCCATAATGTTGATTTTTCACGAACACCTGTCGGAAATGAGTCATTTTCCTCCTCACTGCTACCTATATCCTCAACAACCCCCTCAAAATCTGAAAACTCGCCATCAATGCCCAAATCACTAACAGCAAAAAGTCTTCCACATTTTCTGATGTAATATCAGAAGCCCACACTCTTCCTACACTAGCTAATTTATTTGCTACATTACTAGTTGAAGCCATGATTAGCACTGAGGAAACTATTTCAAATGTGTTTTAGCTAAAGAAATCGCTCGGAACTCTGACACAGTCAAAATTACTATATGAACTGAGCGAAGAAAACAGTTACGTCAGCTACCATAAACTTCGGTTGTGCAATTAGCCAGATGCTGACGGAGGTTTCTTTCCAGCATGTGTAACGCAGCATATACAATTACTATTGCATGGTAGCATAAACTGAAACCTATAAACCTTGAACCCTATACTTGGCTTATGCAGTTCATATACACATATAGTCTGTAAAACAAAAATACTCAGCATTAGGCGCATTCGACGCAAAGTATGGCTTTCTCTACAGTGATACAAATTAATGAAATTTTAACGATTTATTAATATAGTCTATTTTAATGATGTATACCGCCTTTAATGGGCTTTAAACCAGTTTTTGTTTTGCTAAAATAACTTAATAAATACGGAAGATACGAATATTCTTTTATGAAACATTTTTGCAGCATTAACAATTTAAATGTCATGTTCTGTTTATTGGGTAACTGTTCCCGGCCGTGCAGGGTTTAAATGGCAATCAGCGAAGCGGTTAACACCGTTCCTTAAAATTCTCAACATGAAAATTCCTGTTGTGATCTTTATTGATACATCCTTGCCAAGGTCTGAATCGATATTGTGACTTCGTGGGTTCGTAGTATTAAAAGTCCAAGTTGCAGAAATACAAATAGTTCTTTATTTCCACCGAATTACAGTTGTTATACTTACAAATCACAGCAGGCTCACATACCACACACAATTACGTAACACTCGTAATTACAATACACCAGTTCGCAGGATGCAAGTCCACACTGCACTCGCTACTCCGCACCTTGCTGTACAACTCTCTCTAGAACCGACTACTAAAAACTGAGTGACTCGTCCAAAGCATCGCTTATATAGCCAGATAGCTGTTTCTGGAAGTTTCTGCGACCGAGGCGAAGTCGTCCCAGTGTTTCGCTATCCTTCTAGGCGAGCAGAGAAGAGAAAGCAGTGATTTCTGTTTGCTTCCCTCCCCGAGCCGTCTCTCCTTGGCACGTCATTGGCACTGTGCATTGGCATAGGCGTGGCTTTTACGCTGTCCATCTCTCTTACTCCCAGCAAGAGCCGTTCGGTCACACGAGTAGGCGTGGCCTCGATGGTATCAGTCCTCTATTGGCCAGTCCTTCCTGCTAGCTGATTGTAAGTTCAACGATTGGGTAACACGGCTCCCACCTCAAGGCTGGTCATCCCGAACAGCACCATCGTAGCGGGCCAGACCATCCAGATGTAGTACCAACATCTTTCCTCGGAGCACCTTCTGGATGTAATAGACTACGTCATTAATCCTCTTCAACACCCAGTGCGGCCCTTGCCATGGCTGCTGAAGCTTCGGGCAGCGTCCCTTGGTTTGGGTAGGGCAGTACAACCTGACCAGGTCACCTTGCTGGAACCCTTGGCTGTTGGCTTGCCTGTCGTATCGGGTCTTCATGCGGTCGCTCGCCTTCTGGATGTTCTGACGAGCCATCTCGTGCATGTCGTGGAGGTGGTCCACCAGGTTCTCCACATACTCGGTTGCTGGCTGTTTGGCATCCGGAGGGCTCCCAAAAGCCAGATCACAGGGGAGGTGTAACTCTCGGCCAAACATTAAGCTGGCTGGCGTCATCCCTGTGGTGCCATGTGTTGACGAGCGGTAGGCCAGCAAGAATAGTGGCACCTTGACGTCCCAGTCTCGCTGATGGCTGGCCATGACCTTTCTCAGGTGTTCCTCTAAGGTCTTGATGTACCCTTCGACCATGCCATCTAACTGGGGATGCAGGGGTGTTGTGCGGGTTTTGTTAACCCCAAGCCTTTCTAGTGCTTCCTTCATCAAGTTGGACAGAAAATGGGTGCCCAGGTCGATGTGGAGCTCCAACGGCACCCCAAATCGGCAGAACACTTGCTCCACGAGGGAGTCTGTGATTGTCTTTGCCTCTTGGTTGGGGATGGCATACACCTCAAGCCACTTGGTGAAGTAGTCTACGATCACCATCAGGTACTTGTTACCTCGGTCGGCCACTGGGAACGGCCCAGCTATGTCAACGACGATCGGTTCGAATGGTGCTCCGACATTGTACTGCTGCATGCGACCCCGGCTCCTAGTCTGGGAGCCGTGACTCGCTGCACACATGTGACACTGACGGGACCACCTCTCAGCGTCTGCTCAGAGCCTCAGCCAGTAGTAGCGCTGCCGTAGTTTGTAAATAGTTTGGTTTGCTCCCAGGTGTCCTGAAGTACCGGCGTGCACTTCCTCCAAGACCTCCGGGACCTGACTCCGGGGAAGTACCAACTGTTCTCTCTGCATCTTCAAATTGGGTGATTCCCACAACCGGAACAGAACGCCCTCTCTGATCTTCAGCGAGTCCCATTGGGCCCAGTACTACTTGTAGGTGGCGCTCCTCGGTGCAATGTCCTCCCAGGTTGGTTTCGTACCTGCCTCCACTTCCCTCAAGAGTGGCCCCAAGTCGGCGTCCGCCAGCTGCTCCCTCCTCAGGCCTGCGCTATCCCAGCCATCTGCAGGCACTGCTGTGACTATTCGGACTGCTGCGGCACGCTCCTTCTCTTCCACTCTTGTGCATTGACCGCACTCTTCTGGACAGGGTCTCCAGGACATGGCGTCTGCGTTGCCGTGGCTGTTCCCTCTACGATGTTCAGAGGTGAAGTCCTACTCCTGCCGCCTGTGGACCCAATGTGCTGTCTGGCCTTCCAGGTTTCTAAAGCTCAGTAGCCAGGTTAGGGAGGAATGGTCATCCCTCAGGTGGAATGGCTGACCATACAGGTATTTGTGGAAGTGCTCCAAGGTCTTTACTACCACCAGGATCTCTCTTCGGGTGACGTAGTAGTTCTTCTCTGCCTTGGATAGCATCTTGCTGTAGTAGGCTATCACCCGCTTGTGGCCGTCCTAGACTTAGGATAGGACGCCTCCACTACAGTAGTCACTGGCATCGGTGTCTACAATGAAGGCGCCACCTGGTTGTGGAAAACCCAAAATTGTAGCACTGCACAGGGTGTTCTTCAGGTGGTGGAAAGCGTCTTCGGCATCCTCCATCCACACATAAGGCCGGTGTTCCTCTGTCAGCCGGGTGAGGGGTTTGGCGATGTTGGAGAATCCCTTTATAAAACGGCGGTAATTTATTTGCATGTGTACAATAAACCCCTGCTTTAAGTACAGAACTGTAAGTAGTTTTCTGAGCACTGCTCTGTGCGAGCTAATTTTGGAGAGAGAAATGTATGCAAATGTTTGGATTCTTATAAACGTAATAGCCCCACATTCTATCTTTCTGCTTCACATACCACATAGATGTGTTCTGCACAGCCCTAGGAAACTGCGCAATTCTTTCTTATCCTTTGGCCGGAACCAATCTCTTTCAGCCTGTGTCTTCTCCGGGTCTGTGGCCACTCCGGTTGCTGAGAATATGTGGCCCAAGTAGTTGACTTCCTTGCGGAAGAGCTGGCACTTCTTCGTATTCAGCTTCAAGTTGATCGCCTGCAGTCTCTGTAGCACCTTACTCAGATTCTCGAGATGGTCTTCGAAAGTCTTATCGATGATAATGATGTAGTCCAGGTATAGCAGGCAGGCGTCGTAAGTCAGTCCTCTCATCACTGACTCCATGAGGCGTTGGAAGGTAGCTGGTGCGTTGCAGAGGCCAAAGGGCATAACTGTGAACTGCCAAAGTCCTTGGCCTGTCGAGAATGTTGTCTTCTCCTTGTCTCTCAGGTCTAGAGCTACCTGCCAGTAGCCCGACTTCAGGTCCAGGACCGAGGACCACTGTGCACCAGCTAGCGTGTCCAGGGTGTCGTCAATCCGGGGTAAGGTGAAATAGTACTTCCGAGTGACAGCGTTCAACTTCCTGTAGTCTACGCAGAAGCGTAGCTCGCCATTCTTCTTTGTCACCAAGACTACAGCAGAACACAAAGGGCTGTCAGACTCTTCAATCACTCCCCTGGATATTATGTCCTCCAGCATGTCTTGTACCGCCCCTTGTTTCACCTGTGGAACACATCTAGGTGGTTGCCGAATAGGACGGGCAACCCCGGTGTCCATGCGGTGAAACGCTTTGTCCGTGCGGCCGTAGTCACTGTTACCTTGGCTGAAGACGCGCTGGTATCGTCTCAACAGTTGTCGAACTTTCTCCAGCTGTTCTGCGGTCAGGTGGTCGGCCTTCTAGCCGGGGCCCCAGGTGTTGCGTCGGCACCGGCTCCTGTGTCTTGTCGATTGCTGTTACGCTTACCACGGGCTCGCACGTTCCCAAATCCGTCCCGGCCTGAACGTCGTGATCGGTGTGTGTTGGATTTAGGAGTCTCACTGGTACCACCTCTGAGCACGGCAACAATGCCCTGGCTACACATAGTCCGCATACAGGCCTCTTCTGGTCCAGCATCATGTTCCTGGTTCGCTGGCCTTCCAGTCGCGCCGTCACCACCACCTCGCTTCTAACGGGGACGACCACGTCTTCCTTCAAGACGACCCTGCAGACTCCAAGGCGCCTTGCGGGTTGCCGGAGTATGACCTCTTGTCCGTTAAGCTGCAGGACCTTCCTGCCGACGTCGATCGTCGCCTTGTGGCTCCTGAGGGCATCCAGTCCCAGTATCACCTCCTAAGCCACCTTCGCGACCAACACCCACAGATGCAAGGCACTCCGTCCCACGGTCAGCCTCAGCAGGGTCTCCTTTTCCACAGGCAAGGTGTCACCCGATGACGTCACAAGCTGGTACGGTCGGCTTGGTTTCCTCGACGGCAAACCCCAGGCTACGTCCGGTCTGATGACGGTCACGGCTGCTCCGGTGTCCACCAGCACGCGATACGGCTTCCCTCTCACCGTCCGCGACGAGGCTTTCATCCGTCCGTCGGCTGACGGCGCGCAGTGTCACTCGAGGGATAGTGGAGATGGCGCCGACGTGCCCCTCGCCATGACGGCCCTTACTCGTTTCCCGGCTGCTCTCCCTGGTGTGGGCAGTCTCTCTCCAGGTGTCCCGGCTCTCCTCACCCCCAACACTTGCCACTAGGTCTCCGCCGGCGTCCCTCGGCTGGCCCTCGGTCTTCCGTGTAGCGGATACTCTTGGTTCTTGATGTCAAGGTAGCCGTCACCTTGGCCGCCTCCATCCTCAATGCTGCCGTTAGCGCCTCATGAATAGTCGTGTAGTCGCCGAGCATTAGGTGCTGACGTATCTCGGTGTCTCGTACCCCGTCAACAAAGGCGTAGGCGGCTTCCCGTGATACGAACTCCGGCGGGAGGTCAACCAAGGCCTTGCTAGCCAGCTGCTTAATCGCCAGGGCGAACTCCTGCAGCGTCTCCCCTGGCTGTTGTGACCTTGTCTTCACCTGACTGCGGTAGGCTGCGGCTAGGCGGTGGTTCCCGAAACGGTTCTCCAGGGCCTCCCAGACATCCTTGGGAGCCGCCGCTGTTTAGGACTTCTGCAGCCCGTTCCTGGAGGCTGGCTATTAGCTGTGCGGCCTCTTCCTCCGGAGACCACTTGTTATGCCTGGCCACCGTGTCGAACTGGCGGCGGAAGACCTCGAACGTTGAGGCGCCGACGTATTTCGGAGGTTTGAACCGCGCCGCTGTTGTGTCGCGTCCCGGCGCGTCGGCCTTCAAATCCTTCAACCTCCTGCCAACGATGTCCTCCACCATGGCGTTCAGGGACTTGACGCTGCTGTCAGCCCTTCCTTCCAGCTCATTAACGCGGCTCGCCAGGTCTTCGACGCGCTCGCCTAACTCTGTGACATGCTCTTTTACGCCGACCAACTATTCTTCAAATTTTTCGGCGAGGGCCTCGCTGGCAGCCTTCATTTCCGATAATTCGGCCTTCATTTCCGTGGCGAATTCGGTCATCTTCGCGGTCATTGTCGTGGCCAAGTTTTTGTTGTTTGCAGCTTCCGTCTTCGCAGCGAGGTTGTCATTCACCGTCTTTATTTCTTTCAGTTCCGCTGCCAGGTTGTTGTTTGCCGTTTCCGTCTTCGTTGTTAACTCGGCCTTCATATCTTCTATTTTCTGTAAAATCTTTTCCAATGCCCCGTACATGGTCAAATGTCCCACTCCTGACACCAATGTGACTTTGTGGGTTCGTCGTATTAAAAGTCCAAGTTGCAGAAATACAAATAGTTCTCTATTTCCACCAAATTACAGTTGTTACACTTACAAATCACAGCAGGATCACGTACCACACGCAATTACATAACACTCGCAATTACAATTCACCAGTTCGCAGGACGCAAGTCCACACTGCACTCGCTACTCTGCACCTTGCCGTACAACTCTCTCTAGAACCGATTACTAAAACCTGACTGACTCGTCCAATGCATCGCTTATATAGACAGATCGCTGCTTCTGGAAGTTTCTGTACCCGAGGCGAAGTCGTCCCAGTGTAACGCGATCCTCTAGGCGAGCAGAGAAGGGGAAAGCAGTGATTCCTGTTTGCTTCCCTCCCCGAGCCGTCTCTCCTCGGCACGTCATTGGCACTGCGCGTTGGCGTAGACGTGGTTTTTACGCTGTCCATCTCTCTTACTTCCAGCAAGAGCCATTCGGTCACACGAGTAGGCGTGGCCTCGATGGTTTCAGTCCTCCTCTATTTGCCAGCCCTTCCTGCTAGCTGATTGTAAGTTCAACGATTAAATACCTAAAAATTTTATAGAGGAACCAGATCCATCAGTGTTAAATTTATACTGAATGTCAGTGGCTTTACCTGTGTTTATAGTTAGACTGTTTGTGTTACACCAATCATTAACCACTGAAGTTGCAATAGGTAATTTAAGTTTTAATGTGTTTTCAGCTTTATCATAAGAATTAATAGCTAAATCATCAGCATAAATACATGGAGTAAGGCTTTTGTCACAAATTGAAACGGGGAGGTCATTAACCCTTTCACCGATATGGACGTCATATGACGTCCAAGTTAAAAGGCCCCAAACCGATATGGACGTGTATAGACGTCCTGCGCATACATGCATTTAATGCGTATTTAATGATAATTCTTTTAAACCTTATGTTTTACAGTAAATTTAAATAAATTCTATAAGAAGTAAAAGCTTACCTTTAAAAGTTTTTTCTTGAATGGTACACCTCAAAACATGGATAAACACACAAGGGCACATCTCCACATTCACGGCAAATCGTACTAGTTTCCTTTCGGACACCTTTCTTGCGGCACACCAAACATTTTCTGAAGGGACGCGACTTTTTTGCTGTGGGTGGTATCCTTTTAGGAAAATGTTTTCCTTCAAGTCTGAGGGGTGCTGGGGTGGTGGATTTTTTACCCCCAGTATGGAGAGGTCTCTGAATTTTATACTGCTCAATTAGGCTGCGAGCTATTGATATGCGAAAGTCCAGGTACGTCATTGTCTTCCGTGGGTTTAGAGCTCTCCAAATTACTAAACAATTGTATATGGTTATATCCAGCTGGTGTAAAAATACTTTTTTATACCATTTGATTGTTTTTCGCAAAGAGGGATATGCGTGTAATACCTGATCTACTAGATCCACTCCACCCATATGCATATTATATTCCTGGATAATATCGGGCTTGAAAATTGACATTTTGTTACGAGCATCAATTTTTCCAGTGTCAATCATCAAAATTTTAGAGCTGCAATTGGATAATGCTGTAACAACCCTCCTGTCTTGCCAAGCAACATAGGTCAAGGGTGGGAGCTGATGCACCTGCATTTCTGCTCTTCTTAGAGCCTTCGTATTCACATCTTTTGGCAAACCAATATGATTTGAACGTACTGTTCCAATTGCATTTGTTTTTCTTTTGTGTAAGGCCATGAATAATTTAGGGGAACTGTACCAATTATCTAAATATACAGTCCTACCCTGATCAAGTACAGATTCCATCAGGTGCATTACTATGGAACCAGATAACCCCAAATCTTTGTCTCCGGTGTTATCAGTCCCTTGGCCAGTGTATATGCAGCTATTGTAAAGATATCCTGTTTTACTTTCACATACATCAAAACTCTTTATGCCAAATCTGGCCCTCTTTGTTTTGATGTATTGTTTCCAACCTAAACGGCCCTTCCAAAGCATCAAGCTTTCATCAACAGTGATCTTTTCACTAGGCACATAATTTTCTTTGAATTTTGAAATAATGTAATCAAAAACTGGTCTGATTTTGGATAGTTTATCATTCACATTTTCTGTGCAGGTGAAATGAAGGAAGCGCAAAATGGAAGTAAACCTGTTATTTGACATGCATTTCCCAAAAAATGGGGTAGCTAGCATGTCGTCAGTAGACCAGTACATGTCTAGCGTAGGTTTACGAATAACACCCATGAGCATAATTAGACCAAGTAGTCTGTAAATCTCATTCATTGTTACTTCTGTCCACTTCTGCAATCTACTCTTAGGTCCTAAATTGCCTTTAGAAATCAGGTCTTCCTTCACCCTACTCGCATATACATTTGTTTCCGAAACAATGAGAGACAGTAAGTCAGTAGTAAAAAATTTTGTGAAAATGTCAATTGGTTGGCTGTCAGAAGTTAGTTGAGTATGCGGTTGTACACCAGAGGTTGTGCTCGTGAACGTATGTCTATTAGTGTTAGAGTTATTTTGACACCTCCATAATGTTGATTCTTCACGAACACCTGTCGGAAATGAGTCATTTTCCTCCTCACTGCTACCTATATCCTCAACACCCCCCTCAAAATCTGAGAACTCGCCATCAATGTCCAAATCACTGTCTAACAGCAAAAAGTCTTCCACATTTTCTGATGTAATATCAGAAGCCCGCACTCGTCCCACACTAGCTAATTGATTTGCTACATTACTAGTTGAAGCCATGATTAGCACTGAGAAAACTATTTCAACTGTGATTTAGCTAAAGAAATTGCTTGGAACTCTGATGCAATCTAAATTACAATGTCAACTGAGCGAAGAAGTTACGTCAGCTAACATAAACTTCCGTTGTGCAATTAGAGAGATGCTGACGGAGTTTCCTTCCAGGGTGTATAACGCAATATAAACAGTTATTATTACGTGTTAGCATGAACTGAAACCTAGAAACCTTGAACCCAACACTTTGTTTATTCAGCTGATATACACATATAGCTTGTAAAACAAAAGTACTCAGAATTAGGCGCGTTCGACGCAAACAATGCCTTTCTTTACGTGATACAAATTAATGAAATTTCATCGCTTTATTAATATAGTCTCTATTTTAATGATACCGCAGATGCATACAGCTTTTAATGGGCTTTTAACCAGTTTTTGTTTCCCTGAAATAACTTAGAAAATACGGAAGATACGAATATTTATTTATGAAGCATTTTTGCAGCATTTAACAATTTAAATGTCTTGTTCTGTTTATTGGGTATCCGTTCCCGGCCGTGCAGGGTTTAAATGGCCATCGGCGAAGCGGTTAATTTAGAGGATAAAATGTACAGGTCCCAAATTTCAGCCTTGTGGAACACCATAATTTACAGGTTTGAACTCTGATAATCTTCCATTAAAATAAGTTGCCCGAGACCTATTACTAAAATAAGAATTTAGAAATTTAATGCTTATGTCCTGAAAACCATAAAAACTAAGTTTCTCTAAAATAATATTAGGAGAGAGATCGAAGGCTTTGGAAAGATCGAAAAATCTACTTGGTAAAAAAAGGAACATACTTTTTAAAATAACAGGTATGCTAAGAGGTTAAAGTTGATTTTCTAGAACTCTTGGACTCAGTCAGCAAATCAGAACAAGAATTCTGCACTGACACTTCCAGATAGAAGTAACATCACATATATGTCAATATATCATTTTGAACACATTAAAAAGGATAGGTCATTGCAACTAACCATTATGCACGGAGTTGGTTATGAAAGCTCAAAAGAACTAGATGTGCCATACTAACAGCTCCTGCATACCAGTGTAAGTGTTGAGTTGACAGTTACAAACTAAGAACTGGTTTACATAAATATTAAAATATGCATAGAATAAAAAGAAGTATTTCAGACAGTGGAGTGCCATTGTTACTAAAATTAGGCAAATGAGTCAACCTTGTATATACTTTTCTCCACTTACAAGTTTTTTGATGATGACTAGTTTCTGGGAACCTCCAGAACCTTGACTTCACAGTCAACCACAAAACTGACGATAGGTAAGAGGTTCCCAGAAACTAGTCATCATCAAAAAACTTGTAAGTGGAGAAAAGTATATACAAGGTTGACTCATTTGCCTAATTTTATTAAAATATGCCTTTAAAAGTAGTGAAGATCCAAATGGTATGGTCTTGCTTGAGTGGTATTAGTGACATTGGTATCATTATTGACAGTGCAAAATAAGGACTGTTAAAGCAAGAAATGATAATAACAAAAGACATAACACAAATCTAATGGATTTAATGAATTTGGGAAAAATAACAAATGAACAAATGAAATATAACCAGATAATAACAATAACCAGAAAATGGAAGTTTTGAAGAATGCCTTTTGAAAAATATTAAATTTACTTCATTTTCCACAGTAAATTTATTTAAATTACAGTATTACCTCAAATTTACATTCCCATCTTTTGTATTTTCCTGTCATTTGAACACTTTCTGTTGGTCTTCAAATTTCATATGTTCATATGTATTCATTAGATTTACAATTTTTTATAATACTCTTATATTTCCCACCATTTATGTCATGCCAGGCGATTTGAGTGGGGAAAAAAAATAAGTAAAATGGCCAATCAGAAACACAACCTTCAGCTGTGCTCCCTTATGACAAGGCATGAGAAATGCAACCACTCATGTTCACATTTCCTGGGAAGCGGAACAGAGAGAAAGGTAGAGCGAGAGAGAGAGAGAGAGAGAGAGAGAGAGAGAGAGAGAGAGAGAGAGAGAGAGAGAGAGAGAGAGAGAGAGGTGATACAGCCACTTATCATGACTACATGGAAAGCGCTTTGTGAATAGTTTTATTAGATTACAAGTATGCTCAGTTTTTTGTTTGGCATGCTATCTTTGTCACTATTTTTGGACATAGTTAAATATTCGTTAAAAGTGTTAACACAATTGCAAATGCTTATAATAGATGCACAATGTAAAGATTCAAATATATGTAAACACAGGGCAAATAATCATAATAATAGGATGATATCAAAGAATAAAAGAGATTGTGATAAATAAGTAGCAGCTCAGCTTGGATAACAATGTTTATAAAACCACCAAGAGTGAAAATTAATGTAATGAACGAACAAAAAAGGTAACAAATAAACAATAAATCATTAACAACTTCATCAACTATTCATTAATAATGAAGTAGAACATTTTAGGGCAATGAATGCAGATTTGCTAAATAATATTATGTCAATGCACTATTCAGTGCCAATCAACAAAGGGACTGACAATTGCTAACCGTATGGCAGAGAGCTTTAAATGAATGGGAGGTAATAGATATGTCATAGTGGTCATCACAATTACAAGTAGAAGGACCAATTAGAGCTAAGACATTCACATTGCAACAGTAGATGCAAGGAATTACTGCAGGTGGATAATGCTAAATTACTGCTGAGGAAAGAGATGTAGAGGAATTAGTCGCAGAATGAAAGGCAACAGAAACCAACATCAGTGACAATAAGAATGTGAAAGTAAAGTGATGCCTTCCAATGCTGAGGCATATGCAGTGGTAGGAGTTTTCCATAAACATTTATTTTCTAGTAATGGGGAAGGAGTAAAAATCTGACAATATGTATAAACTTCAAATATAAATAGAGGATATAAGAAATAAAAAATACAAACGGAAACTCATTTTGGATTATTTTAGGACTAAGCAGTAATTATTCTCACTCTGGTAATAAAGTATATTCATACTGTTATTTCTATACTACAAAATTCTTAAAGTTTAAATGTTTCATGTAGAGAGAAAATATTTAGTAATCTTAGGTAATTTTATACCTATATTCTAAAAAATAACCAAATTAAAAGAATGTAGGTATTACGCAATACTTCACTGCTCTTCTCCTAGCTGGTGAAGAAGTTGGATTACAAAGGCAGTGTAGTACCAGCAGTAAGTTTACGCTCTGAATATTTGAGATGAGTACTAGGAATATGAACAAAACAATCTACAATAATAACAGTATGCATTTAGGAAACATTAATCTCTTTCTTGAGGCATTTTTACCTATGTAAGTGGTCTCCCATGATATACATTTTCACTCTATTTACACCACTGTTTTTCTGGCCCCTTGAAAAGTGTAAAAGAGGGATAATAATGTACATCTTTATGACTAAACAAAGCTTTAATTTGAGTTTTATCTTGTCTTTTGAATGTAAATATCTAAATTATCAAATAAATGAATGTTGTTGCATTTATTACTTATTTTTTGTTATTAAAAGTTGCCTACATGTGTATTGTATTTCCATAAATGCTACAATGAAAGTGACTGAAGTGAACCTATATTATTGCCTTCCAATTAGTTCCTATTCTTTTTACAAGCAACAATGAGTATCACGTGCAAAAAAAAAAAAAAAAAAAAAAAAAAAAAAAAAAAAAAAAAATATGTTACATCTTCAATGATGTCAAAATGATTTAAGGAAATGCTGAGTTCAATAGTGAGATACTGGTCATTATCTGAAATTGAAATTTAACAGAAAAAGTTTAATTATGGATCTATTCTAAGTGCTAGTGCAGTACTAACTTGCAAGAATTTAAATAGGTGACAATGGCCTCATCCATATATTCTTGAGCCTTCCTTGTAACTTCACCCTGCATGAAGGCTGACAATGCTGCCATTTCCAGTGCACCTGCATAATACAGCCAAGCTTGGTCTGCATTAAAATCACGTTTAGCAGAATGATATGCCTGGAATGCCAATGAATAGTGATTGAACATGAAGCAGAGGTCTCCCAATCTTCTCATCTGCAGCTCTGGGGCATCACTAGAGTAGCTGTAAAATAAAACATAAGATGAACCTTTTACCCCGAAGTATGAAACGGTAACATTTGTCTAATAAACATCATGTTACAACATAAGCTTTGTTGTAATTGAAAATCCTTTGACACCTTTTCATAGCCCAAGGGAGATACACGAATTTCCTGGACCTTTTTTATTTTCTGTTTCTACTGGTGTGTGGTTTTATCTGCAACTTCTTTCTTCTTTTTAACTTCTTGTGCAGTATTCTTTTTAAGAAGACATTGTTTTCTTCTCTTTTTAATTGTTTATATTCTTTCTTGCATTCTATTCTGTTTAAAGAAATACTTACTAATCTATATACAAATATAATAATTTGTGACTTAAAAATTCACTTATCTTATAAGAAATAATGATAATTCTTATAAATTCTCCAGGATCGCGATTCCATGTATATTCATTCATGTCTTCAGCTGGAAAAATGAAGCTGTCGCCATAGTTACTAAACATTATACGTTGATATGTTCTTGTTAGTGCTATCAAAATCTGAAAATAAAACAAATTTAAAAGCAGAATCGACTGCCAGTATTTCAAAATTCATTAAGCGATGTGTGTTTTTTAAAATAAATATCTTTTCCCAAACCATTAAATCTATCGGACCATTTAATTGTTTTAATAACTTAACTTCTGAATTTATTTCATGGTTAAATGACCAAAAGTGATCTGCTACGGCCGATTTATCAGTTTGTTTATATTTAATGTTACGAAAATGTTCTTTCGTTCTAATTTCTAAATTACGTTTTGTCTTTCCAATATAAACTTTATCACAATCGAAACAATTAAACTGATAAATACCAGATTTTTTATTATTAGGAATTTTATCTTTTCTAGAGAAATGCAATAAATTTTAATACTATATTAATTTTGAGGAATTAAACTTATACCAAACTATTTAAAAAAAATTTGAAAATGTTTATTAATCCAAGGATGGTAAGTACATTTTTAAAAATTATAATCATCCTTTATTTTTTTAGGGGTAGAAATATCATTAACAGTTTTTTGATATTTAAATTTTTCAATTTTTTTTATGTATAAAGTCCTTATTAAAACCATTAAAGCAGTATTAATAATATGTTTATATTCTTTATTAAATTCCTCTTTATTCATTGGTATATGTATTAATCTGTAAATCAAACTATTGAAAACAGCAAATTTATGTGAAAAAGGGTTAAAACTTTTATGTTTTAAGTAATTATCAATATGAGTGGACTTCCTATAAATACCAAAGTTTAATTTATTATTATTTCTTATTATCTTTAGATCTAGAAAAGGAAGAAATCCATTAATTCCAGTTTCTAATGTAAATTTTATAGCTTTATCTTGCAAATTTGGTAATTTTAAAGCATCACTTATGAGTTTTTCAGGAAC
Source organism: Mantis religiosa (assembly GCA_030765055.1). NCBI lineage: Eukaryota > Metazoa > Arthropoda > Insecta > Mantodea > Mantidae > Mantis > Mantis religiosa. The sequence continues at coordinate 187,580,939 of CM060950.1, forward strand.
AATTGCAAAAATATCAACATATCTATACCAAACTTTAAAAATTAAAGGGAATCGTGATTTAACTAAAATCATTCAAACTTCAAAAGAGATTAAAACAGATCACAGCTCTCACACCAATAAAACAAGAAATTAGATTTGCTAAATTTACTTACCACCCCTGGGCCACAAAAAAATTCCAAAAAATATTCAAGAAATACAATATAACATTGGCACCAAAAAACAATTACAACATTAAAAACCTACTTCACAGTAATAATAATGATAAGATAAAACCAGAGGAAAAGTCAGGCATTTAGAAGATTAAGTGTAAAGACTGTGAAAAAATTTACATAGGGAGGACAAAAAGAAACATAGGCACTAGAAAGAAAGAACACTTCAGGCACTTAAGATACAAAAATATTGATAAGTCCGCAATAGCAGCTCATTTCTGGTCTGAAAATCATGAAATTGAAGATAGCACAGAATTACTAAAATACGTACAAAAACATAGTGAACTCGTCATATGGGAGAGAATATACCTAGAAAAACATAAAAACCAACTAATGAACTTTGAAATCCCGCCAGAAGAGAATCCCACATTTAAGTTCATCACTAAATCAACAGATGGCAGCAGCAACTCCAGAATTACCCACACCACTGGATCAAGCTTTAGTCGCATAAGAGCCGAAGATGCAAACGATGATTTGCGAAACATGTCCTCAAAATAGGTACGAAAGTAAAGCAGATGTGTAATAAATACTACTCATCTAAAAATTAATAATTAAAGGGAATGCTTTAGTGACTTGCATTTTGAAAAAAACTCAAACAGTTCAGCAAGAAAAGGTGAAAGAGGATTACCCATTGCCAAGCCAGAAGTTTGTTGAAAAAATTCACAATTAAAAGTGAAAAATTTTGATCTAAAAAAGTTCAGTTAAGTTTAACAAAATCAACTATTAAGTCCTCATGTAAATTTATTGAATTGAACCAATTTTTTAAATAAATTAAAAGTTTTTCTCTAGGAATACTAGGAAATAAGGCAGTTACATCAAAAGAAACAACTTTATCAGTTTTAGATAATATAACATTCTCAATCTGTTTAATTCAAAAGAATGTTTAATACTTAAACTCTCAAATTTATCAAAATTACTAAATTTTTTATAATAATCTGTATATGAGAGTTATTCACCAGGTGTAACTTTGACTTCAATATGGTTGTACATAAAAGTACTTTTTTTAAATATTGCAAATTCTAAGCTTTTGTTATGTTTAGGAAGGGAAGTCCCTAATCCTTTTCTATGGTGAATTTATCTCACATATTTATATTTGTAGCTTAACAATGCTTTTTCCTAGGTCCTTGTTTACTATGGCAAACAAACCATCAATGATAGTAAGTTTTATATATTTTAGGAAATGATCTGGTTATCTGAATCTGGAAAGAACCTACTCATTAAGAGATTTGCCAAAGAGGTGATAATGTGCTCTCCCTCATTAAATCAGACCTACAACTTTTCTCTGGGCCACAGATACCATGTACAAGGGTCAGCTGATATGACCCAAGCCTCACAGAGAGATGGTGCCAATGGACCAGTTCGATGGATAGCATCAAAGTTCAACTCTAGACTAGCTTGTATCCATAGTTACAGGTCAATACCTTGTTTAGGTTTTGTATGACAGCATTTAAACAAGACTAGTGTAAAGGTTTCACAAAAATGTAGGATCTGTAAAAACGAGCAGTAATTACTTTCACTTGAAAGGCTTAATACCTAAAGAAATCAAGAAGAAAATGGACAGTACATCGAAAGACTCTGCCCCTTCATAAAGCATGATTAAAAGGTCGGTAGCAGAGTTTAAAATGGGATGTACGAGCACTAGTAATGACCCTCTAAGGACGCCTTGTGGAAATTTAACAAATCCAGAGATCATTGAAAAAAATTCATCTTTTAGTACTGGAAGACTGCAGATTAAAGTTGTTTGATAGCAGAGACATCAAAAGAACGTGCAGGTAATATTTTAAGTAATGTTTAGGGCTTTCACAAGGTCCGTGCCAGATGGGTGTCATGTATGTTGACACCTGATCAAAAGTTGCAAAGAAAACTGTTTCTGTTTAAGAATTTGAAGTTCTACTGTAAAAATCCCAGTGAATTTTTGAGACGGCTCATTACTATGGGTGAAACTTGGATGCATCACTACACTCCATAGTAAATCACAGTCAAAACAGTGCATTACACCAGGTGAACCAACTTCAAAAAAGGCAAAGTCAATTTTGTCAGCTAACAAGTTGGCGAGTGTTTTCTGGGATACACAGGAAATTATTTTTACTGATTACTTGGAAAAGTGTATAAGTATCATGGTGACTACTGCACAATCTTACTGCTACATCTGAGTGATGAGGTGAGATGATGTACGAACACTAGTAATGACCTTCGCTCTGGACACCCTGTGGAAATTTAACAAATCCAGAGATCAATGAAAAAAATTCATCGTTTAGTACTGGAAGACCACAGATTATATATCCTGGGATACACAGGAAATTATTTTTATTGATTACTTGGAAAAGTTTAGAAGTATCACTGGTGACTACTGCACAAGCTTACTGCTACATTTGAATGATGAGGTGAGAAGAAAAAGATCTCATTTGGGAAAGAAAAAAATCTTGTTTTCCACGACAATGCTCTGGCTCATCATTGTCATTGCAATGGGAAAAATGTGCAAATTTAAGTTTGAATTGCTTAAATATCTACTGTATTCACCAGATCTAGCACCCAGTTTCTGAACCTCAAAAAATATCTTGGAGAGCAAAGATTTCACAGCAATGAGGTCATTGATGCGGTAAACAGCTATTTTGAGGACCACGATAAATCACACTACAGAGATGGTTTAATTCCATTAGAACACCACATGACAAATGTATTAGCCTTTCTGGAGATTATGTTGAGTAATAAAGGGGAAAAAAAAATTAGGTGCTTTTTTTTTCTAATTGAGGCCTCGGACTTATCAGCCGACCCTCGTATAATGTAAAAACATTTAAATAAAGCAAATTTGAAAAATTCCCTTCACCGAAAAGGACTGGAATGTACAAAACAGATGTGAATAAAACAAAAACAAAGAGAGAAAGACAGAAAGGAAGAGAAAGAGAAACAGAGAAAGAGAGGGAAGGAGGGAGAAACAGAGGGAGGAAGAAACTGAAAGAAAGATTGGTACCCATCTTAAACAACACCTTGGACATACCAAATTTAAACAAATAGAAAAATTAGCAGTATCAGCACACTTTTAAAACCACAGTGCAAAGAACTGGACACATGGGAAAATACATTCCAAAACGACACATGGATTTTGAAATTCTCACCTAGGATAACATACATTACAACTTCATCAGTGGTCCATCACATTCCCCAGTATTCTAGAAGAGGAACCAATAGTGTTTCCAGAATTTAAAAATAGCCGAGGATGCAGACAAAATGTCTGTGAAACACAGTTTTATAAACACAAAGGTTGGTGAAGCCAGTTAAGTGTCAATTCATCTCAAATAGTGTTCCATAAACTAAGTGTTGAGTAATACATAAAAATTAAAGCTAGTAATAGTGAAGCAATACAAATATTACAATAAAATATAATATTTTGTGGCCAAATTTCACTTATCTTTTTATAAAAGTTATTAACTATTCAGGGGATTAGTTTTGCAATTTGTTTATTGCATTTTCAAATTTGTTTAATTGTTTATTTTCAAGTGGATACTCACACTAGGTGACAGATTGTTTGCTATCTTATTGCCGTAACTCGAAATAAAACAAATTTATGTCTAGAATCAATTGGCAGTACTTCTAAGGTATGTATTTTCTCCCAAACCATTAAATCTACTAGTCCATTTAATTAACTTTTTGATTTATTTCATGATTAAATGACCAAAAATAAATCTGCCACAGCTGATTTATTAATCTGTTTACACATAATATTTCTAAAATCTTTGTTCATTCTAGTTTCCAAATTATTTGGTTGTTCCAAAGTAAACCCAGTTGCAATCTAAACAGTTAAATTGATAAATGCCAGATTTTTTTATTATCTGAAATTTTATCTTTTTTAGAAGAATACAATAAATTTTTTCTATTATATTTACTCTGAGGAGCGAAGATTATACCAAATTCTTTAAACTTTTTTGAAATTTTTTTATTAGCCCAAGGATGGCAAGTGAATTGTTTTAAATTATAATCATCTTTTATTTGTTAAGGGCAGACATATTATTTACATTTTTTTATACTTAAATTTGTCAAACTTTACATATATAAAATCTTTATTAAAACCATAAAGTAATATTAATCATGGTTTATATTCTCTTTATTTAAGGGAATATTTATTATTCTGTAAATTAAAATATTAAAAGCAGCAAATTTATGTGAAAAAGGGTTAACACCTTTTCTTTTTATGTAATCAATATGAGTTGATTTCCTAAAAATGCCAAAGTTTAGTTTATTCTTATTTTTTATTATCTTTATATTTATAAATGAAAGGCAACCATTATTTTCAAAGTAAAATTCAAAATGTTGATATTTTTCAATAGATACAATAGGCATGGGTTGAGCAAAGAAATTAGGGTCAGCGACTTCTTTGAGAGCGGGGTAAGTTATGAATAGGGGGCAAATTTATAAGCACTAAAAATGTGTGAAATAGGCAGGCAAAAGGGCACTAAAAGTGGGCAAAATAGACACTAAAAATATGCTAAGTAAACACTTAGATATGCACAATTTTGGTAAAATGGCTCTTAAAATGCACTGTAACAATATAAATCCACTTCACTAAGTAAGAATCATAATGTGCAGAAAGGTATGAAGTAAATAACTATGTCAAAAAACAAAAACATGGGTTTAGGGGGGAGGGGGGAAGGTTAAGAGCAAAAATTGAAATATCTGAAGCTTCTGTTAGATTTGTTTCAAATTTATACCATTTATTTTTGTGATCGATCAAGAATGGAATAATACCAAGTTTCAGCTTTCTAGTTACATTAGTTTCTGAGGAATTAACAGTTTATGCCTAACTTACAGGCGATTTTCAAAATGTCCCACATATTGTAATTTTAAAAATTAATGCTTGGGGTATAAGTTTCTGCATCCATTTTAAACTATTAATGACCTGTACCTTTGTCTTTGCCATATCAACGAAGGGAAAAAATTAATCATACCTTTTTCATATATTTATGAGAGACTAGTTTCAAAGGCCCTGGCCTCCATTTTCAATCTCTTTCCAACTGGCATCTGTTGTTGTCTGCTCTCTCTGGTGGTGGAACTATGAACTTTTTTGTCAAAAAATATATGAAAAAGTAAGTGACGAGTGTCAATAAATCAACCACAAATAATCTTTATATTAATTTTGACGTCACTGTTACTAAATTCCTCCAAACACACATTAATCATACCTATTAAAGGATTTTTATTCTCCTAAGTGTTTTCAGTAAGAAGCAAGCATTATAAATCTTTTCAATACAGATAACAAAAACACAACAAATGTAAATGGGTACACTTAATATGTGGTTGCCCTTACAGGCATGTTTAGAATTTCATACATATTAATAGAAAACTGCATCCTGTGGAACATTTTGAAGTTAGGAAAATGTAGAAAATATGGAATCTGAGAAATCTGAGGTTAATATTACGTAATAGCACCTATGATACAGGTGTAGGGTTATATAGCCATGTGACATTTTCTGTGGTGCCGCTAGAAAAAAAAAAAAAAAAAAAAAAAAAAAAAAAACTTTATATTATTGAAGCATGTCTATATTAATTTTAAGACAAAAAAAATTAATTTGGGATTGTAAGTTATAGGCCAATTTGCACAGATGTATCTCCGTAATAGAAACAATTGTTGGAAAGATAAGAAATTCAAAAGTTCATCACAGCAATCTTAATATCACTTAAAATGATGTCACGATGTGTCAGAAAGATACAAAGCACGGAACAATAATTAAAAGCTAAAGCTACAGAATCCTAGTTTTTTTAATAAAAACCCTAAATGCCACATTGTCGACTAAGAACAAATAATAAAGCACAGCTTTTTAATAAGCGTTTTCGAATTCATTCAAACAGAATTACAGCAATTACGGCATCGTGAAAAGAATTCTGGTACCTACTTTTATAAAGGCATTTCTGTAAAATTTTACACCGACCATTAAGATTTATTGGTCTGCAGTTTCAATGTTGGAAACAACACCGGAAGTCTCCAAGCAATTAATTTCAAGATTCCTTGAGATACATCTAGAAAAACATAAGCATGAGAAAATCACAATTTTTTCATATATATAATCTTAGTCTGTGTAGCCTAGCTAATTAAGCGCTGGCCTTATGAGTTTAAGTTGTAACCTGAACAGAGTCCCAGAGTGGTGATTTTAAGATTGGGTAAAACAACAGCTTCATGTCAGTAGATTTACACACATTTAAAGAAATTTTACGGGAGTAAATTCCTGCTTACCAGTGGTATTGATTGTGATTTGATATGATTGTTAACAATTGACACCATCAATAATTTAATTAATAATCCCTCCCTCAAGTATTACTATCAGTTCAAGAAATAAGCCTTTACACCAGCACAAAAGTATCACGCTAATGCATTGAAACAAATGCAAAAGCAGTTCTCACAAATTACAAGTGAAAAAATTGGCTAAAAAGGCAGTTTTAGGCACTAATAAGCAGAATAGACACACACGTATGAAATAGGCATTTAAGGCACTATAAAACTAAGAAATTAGGCTAATGATTGTAGGAAACATGCTAATAACTTAAAAGCCTACGTTTCTGAACAAAGGAATAAAATAGGCAAATAGGGCAAAATCCACCCCCTAGTTATAAATGAAGAGACAAATTAACCCTTTCACTGATATGGACGTCATATGACGTCCAAGTTAAAATGCCCCAAACCGATATGGACGTGTATAGACGTCCTGCGCATACATGCATTTAATGCTCATTTAACGCTTATTATTTTAATCTTGCTGTTTTACAATAAATTTAAATTAGTTCTATAAGGAATGTAAACGTATCCTTAAAGGTTTCTTTTTGAATTGTACACCTCCAAACCTGGATAAACACCCAAGGCCACATCTGCAGATTCACACCAAATAATATTGGTTTCCTTGCGAACTTCTTTTTTGCAACACACTACACATTTTCGAAATGGTTACAAGTTTTTTGGGTGTGGGTGGTATACTTTTAGGAAAGTGTTTTCTCTCAAGTATGAGGGATGATGTGGTGAATTTTGCTACCCCCTAGTATAAAGAGGCCTCTGAGTATTATAATACTCAATTAGGTTATGAGCTCTTTATACGCGCAAGTACAGGTAGATGAATGTCTTTTACAGCTCTGAAAATTACTAAACAACTGTGCACAGTTACATCCAGTGGTATAAAAATACTTTTTTTTACCATTTAACTGTTTTCCGTAAAGAGGGATAGCTAGTAATAGCTGATCCGCATCACCCATATTTGACCCGCCATTCCCCAAACAATGGAGTAGCTAACATGCCAGCTGTAGACCAGTACACGTCACTGCTACGTATGTCCTAAAGATCTCCTTCATAATCGTACAACAAATCTTCCAGATTATCTACAGTAATATCAGAAGCCTGTACACATCATACCCAAGCTAATTTATTTGCTACATTACGGAATTAAGCCATGGTTAACATTGAAATTTAAGAATTTCAAATGTGCCATACATTTAGCTCTTGATAGCTACAAGAAATCACTCTGAACACAGAGAGAGTATAAAGAACTGAAATACAGAGCGAAAACTGCTGCATAAGGCTACTAGAAACCTTGGTTGGGAAACACTGTAATAACAGATGCTGACAGAGAGTTTTCATTCCAGTGTGTGAGTGTGTGACGCAACATATTCTTGTCATATTATCGCTTGGTATAACATAAATAAACTAAACTTGAACCTGAGAAGTCGCCTGCGTAGCTAAACATACATACTATGGCCCGTATACACACAAAACAAAATGATTCACATATTAGGCGTGTTCGGCACAAAGAATGGCTTTTACTACAGTGAAACAAAGTAGTGAAATTTCAACAATTTATTAATGTAGTCTCTACTTTATTGTTACTGTAGATTTATACTGCCTTTAATGAGTTTTAAACCAGTTTTTGTTTCGTTTAAATAACTTAATAAATACGGAAGATACGGAATTGTATGTATGATGCATTTTTACAGCATTTAACAATTTAAATGTCCTGTTCTGTTTATTGCGTATCCATTTCCGGCCCCTGAAGGGTTTAAATGGCCATCGGCGAAGCGGTTAAAAAGGTTATTTTTACATGTTATGAAATTCAGCAACAAGGTTTATGTAGAATGTGGACAATGGCTTTAAAAAAAATGGCTGTATAGTATTAAAAGCTCTTGAGTTTATATTAAAATGGGCAGGAGAAAATGTGATAATGAAGCCTAGAAACCTGGTAGGGTCAATAGTGATTTGTTGGATAACGACATCAGGGAAATGAGAAGATTAGTTAAGGAAGCAGTTATACAATAATGGAAACTTAACCAACATGGAGAAGATTGAAATGATAAATCTGAAGGATGTATATAAAAATTTGATACAAGTTAAAAGGGATATTGGTGTTTGGAGAGGACAAATGAAATCAAAATAAGAGTAACTTAGGACCCATTTAGCGGGAAATAATAAGAAAACATTCAACATTTCAAATGAGTAGTGCAAAAATTAAATTGGTGGAGTGGATAAATTTCTTTAGAAGTTTGCTTTAAATCAAAAAATGGCTTAAGAAACAATCAGGCTTAGGATGGGAATGCAAAGAAACAAAGCAGTAGGTATAGATAGGTTAAGGTAGAATTTCTGTTTGGCCAGACTGAATTATTTAAAAGAGCTTTAAAAGGCTGTCAAGCCCAATAAAGGGATGTTACAAAGTTGGAGAACAGCTATCATTCATTCCACATATAAAGGAAAAGATAACACAGGAAAAGCTAGTAACTATAGGAGAATAGCACTATTATCCAATCCAGAAAAAAACTTTCACCAATGTCTAGGAATACTGCAATAAGAATCAAAGCCTGGAATGAAAAATATCAATGAGAGTCTCCTTACCACTTTGATTTGAATAGGGATAGAAGAACTTTCATCATCTATTGTTTTGTTTATTGTGTCAGCTTGTGACTCAACAAAGATAACAGAACTGCATGGCTAGGATAAGGAACTGAAAGTCTCAAGCTATTAGAGCTACAGTTTGGATTTCTGCTTTCATTTTAATGGTGGTAATTTTGGTTCCCATAATTCAATTATACTGGTAATGTGGAATTGTTTTATTGGTGTTTAATTTAATATTCTTTCTTGGATTAGTCAAAATTTTACATTGTGAACAAGGTGCGAGCAGTAAAAGTGAACCAATAATACACAAATGGGAAGTGTTGCATCACCAAAGCAGGAGTATAATTTACAATGCATATTGTTTCTTTAAACCATGAAGAAATACCGCAGCCAATTATCATCAACTTAGAGGAATACAGCGATGATTCAAACGTGATCAGAAGCGAGGATGAACATGAATAGGAGGATGATGCAGATACAACAGCTTTGCTTGGCCTGTGCACATTTTTTATACCATTTTACGGTATAATTTTCAGATTACTTGTTAAATTAGCATGCACACCAAGTTTATGTTTACTTGACAGCTACAGTAATACTGCATATAGCATCTTCCTGCCCTCTGACATATGGCTATAGAGTGCTTCACTGCTAGTCAACCTTCAGCCGCCATTAAATTTTGCATCTGCCTAATAAATATTTAAGTAGGAAATGTAGGAGAATGTAAATGGTTTATATGGACTTTGAGAAAACCTTTATTATATAAACTGCTTAGGAACTGCTTAGGAAAGAAGTGAGTAAAGATAAAGTTGAGATCCTTGAGGAAATTTACGGGGATAACACATTTTCAAATTGGGAAGATGAAGGGACAAAGGATATTTTACATGAACTAGGACTTAGAGATGGAAACAAATTGAGCCCAGTACTATCCAGTTAATTAGAGATGATCTAATAAATAATTTAGCCCAGTCAATAAAGGGCCAAAAACAGTGAATGTCAGAACTTTCTCTGCTAAAGCTGAATTTTCTCCCAATAGTAGATCACTCTGGTCACGGAAACCAACATTCTGGCTGGGGGATGCCAGGAGGCTGACCACATCTCCTGCCCGAAACAGTTGGATGATCGTCCACCTCTGCTGCGTAAGTGGGCATAAGGCCGGCAGTCGGGTTGGTAGGCCTTGGCCCTCTAAGGGCTGTCGCGCCAGTGTTAACTTTAACTCTAAGTAGATCACTATTAGAGAGACATTTTTTCAAAAGTCCCCGAAAATTCCAATGGAGCTTCCCCCCCCCCCCCTATGCCCCTTTAAGTTTAAGATGTAGACTTTTACGCAATCGTATACAACTTTTCAACCAAAAGTTTGTTAAGGTTATATTATTTACAGTTTTATCCCTGATAAATATTCTACAACTTTTATAATAACATAATTTATGATAAGTGCAGCAGTTTTCCCGTAAATTAACGAAATGTTGTAAAAACAATATTTTTTAGCCACCTATCTACATTTTTGCAAAACCATATTTTTATTCGTCACCAAATGAAAAAATGCTTCAAATAAAAGTTGTAGCACATACATTCCTGAGTACATCGGTATATAAACATATACAGTTGTGTGTATTACTCTACTAGTAATATAGAAAACAGCAGCTAGGTTTTGAGCGCGTGAGCGTCCATGAGTCAACCGCGCCCGTGGTGTAAGAGGAAGAATAAAGGTGCTACAATTTCCAAAAATAATTTTTGATGCATTTAACAGCATTCATTTGATGTAACAAATTATGCTAAATCCGCCATCTCTATGCACAAGAAATGACTAAACTTGGTCTCTAAACTATCTTCACAAGAATGTGGTCTCTTTAAACAACATTTCACAGTAAGAAGAACGGGGAAATACTGATCTGGGATGTGGACTGACATGTGCATCGAACAGGGTTTGATGCATCCTATGAAATCCGTTGGGGGCCTAACTCATGGACAAGGCATAACCGACAGCACTCTATCATAATGGGTCCTCGGAACACATTTTTTTTAAAAATTCACGATGCTGTGGAAGCTTATTTTGGGACATCAATTCAGTACAATGAGCTGCATGTCGAACTTCGCGCATCTACACGAGAAAGAGATTTGTCGGACCTGCAAACATTTACAACATGGTTCCAAACACACAATCCTTTTACAGAACTATCAGGTGAATTAGTTTCATTGACATCTGGATTCGTGTGTGATGACTCAATAAACTGCGATGAAGCTTATGTCGGTCTCTCAGCCATAGCCAAAATGAAGGGAACTAACTTCCATATTAAACTTCACAGGAAGGTTAAGACTCAAGCAGTGCAGAAGTCAGCATTGGTACGATCAAAACAAGTTAGTGTGAATTCCCAAGAACTTTTAACCGTATTTTGTGTGTGTGCGACTGTCCCAGAAAAGTGAAGACTTACTTGGAATTTGAACTGGCTCCTCGGCCACCTGCTTTGTTTAGTGATGTATGCTTACGAAAAGGAACAAAATCGACACTGATGAAGGTATCTGAAGAAGGTGTCATCAACGTAACGGACCAATATGGTACAACTTATGTTTTGGACAGGGGATTTCTTTTACACAAAGCAGCATGGCCAAGAAATTGTTCCTATGGCGTCATCTTAGAAATGTATTGTAAATATGTTGTAAATAAGAAGAGGAGAAGAAGAGGAGAAGAAGAAGAAGAAGAAGAAGAAGAAGAAGAAGAAGAAGAAGAAGAAGAAGAAGAAGAAGAAGAAGAAGAAGAAGAAGAAGAAGAAGAAGAAGAAGAAGAAGAAGAAGGAAGAAGAAGAA
>CM060950.1:187593806-187825523 GCA_030765055.1 Mantis religiosa
TCCTAAAAGTAAAGATTACTCTGGATAATTTAGTGCACACATTTTCAACTTGCTTTTTTCATCCAAGTTTTGAATCTAGGCAGAAACCCAAGAGTTTCACAAATGGCAATTCATTTACCCTCATATCTGACAAACTAAATGTAAAATGCTGAGTTTTCTGTTCATTTAACATTAACTTATTAGCAGTAAACCAGTTCTTTGCAGTATTAAAGTTATGTAGTTCTAAAAGTTTTAATTGATTATGATCTGAGTGCGATGTTATTAAAGTTGTATCATCCACGTACATAACTAGGTCTTCTGGCAAATTATATGCCAAGTCATTGATTAATAAAATAAAAAGAAAGGGACCTAAGATAGACCCTTGAGGGACTCCATTGATTATTTTCCGCACCTCTGAACATTTGTTTGCAGTAGCAACCATTTGCCATCTGTTATTTAAGTAGGACTTTATTAGCTTTGTGTTTTCACCGCTAATCCCATAGTGCTCCAGTTTACATAAGAGTTGTTTATGTGATATACAGTCAAAAGCTTCAGTGAGATCACACAATACTACGGACATATTTTCTTTGTTTTCCAAAGCAGTTATTATTTATTTTGTTAGATACTCTATTGCCAATGTTGTAGATTTGTTTTTCTGGAAACCAAATTGCTTGGTAGTAATAACAGAGTACTGATCAAACCATCTTAGCATCTGTTTATACATGAGTGACTCAATAATTTTAGAAAAAATTGGAACAAGACTGACTGGTCAATAGCTGTCCACTGTGTTTTTATCACCCCTTTTATATATAGGAATAACTTTAGATAGTTTTAAGCATTCAGGAAATAGCTTATCTGAGATGCATCTATTAATTAAAAAAGTCAATGGTGTTACTATAATTCCTATAATTTGTTTGACAAAAAAGTTGGAAAGACCAAAAATGTCTTGACTATAATAACAAGAAAGATCAGACACTGCATTTAATACTTGTTCTTCAGTTACATTTTGCCATTCAAAATCAGTATCAGGAAAAGGGGCTTTTCTACAATATTTTACTGCTTCCCATGAATCAGAATCAAAATGTACAATAATGTCCTCCACTGACCGAACACAATAATCATTAAAGGCATTTACATCTATAGTTGTATTATCATCCTTATTAATATGTGCCTCTTTTTTAATAATATTCCAAACTGTTTTACATTTAATACTGTTTTACATTTGTTAGGTGAGACAGCAATGAGATTGTCATACACAGTTTGTTTGGCTTCATTTAATTTCTTTTTGTATTTTCATAGATCTAATATAAATCTAATTCAATTGTATTTGATGGTTATCCAGACGAGCCAACAACGAAAAATGAAGAACAAAACAGAAGAGCAGCCAAAAGATGTTCACCTGGCATAGTATTTGATGAAAACACAATTTGTGATACTGGAAGAGAAGAGTTTTTAGGAAATACTAGTAACAAGAGAAAACTGGTACCAGCTTTGGCATCTGAATTCAGAAGAGGACTACAAGTTGTTACAGCAGAAGATGATGCTGATGTGCACATTGTTATGATAGCAATTCAACAGCAGAGAAGTGACTGTAAGGTATTTGTCGTTGGAACTGATACCGACTTAATAGTATTACTTACGGCACTGGCTCCTGAAAGTACTTGTATATACTTCTGTAAAGAGATAGGGGGTGCAGTTCCATTAACAGTGTACTACAGAATCGCCACTCTAATAGAATAGTTTGGAGATCGGCAGTTACTTCTGTTTTGTCACGCTATGACCAGATGTGATACCATGTCCAGCATGTATGGAATGAGCAAATTAAAAGCAATAGAATTGCTCAGATCAAAACCTGATATGCAGAATACAGCGACGATGATTTTGGATGATTCTACAACAAGAGAGGACCTTTTGATTGCTGGTGAGAAATTTGTTTTGTGTTTTTATAAGTTAGAGAAATACTCAAATCTGAATGAAGCCCGTTGCTACAAGTTCTTGAGAGTAACAAAGAAAACTTGCCTTAGATCAAATTCTGATCTAGCGAAATTACCTCCAACGTCTGAGGCATGTCATGAAAATTCGCTGAGAGTACTTTTGCAAGTTCAAAAATGGTTAGGTAATACCCTTGATGCTAAAAACTGGTTGGAAAATTGAAAACGTGAAAGAAATGAGAGGAACCAAAAGAACATTGAAACCAATTCCTGCCTTGAAGCCATTTGCTCCAAACGAACTGCTATACTTAGTCTCATGTTCTTGTAAACAGGGATGCGGACAATACTGTGGATGTAGAAAAGTGAACCTGAGTTGCACTGCAATGTGTGAACACTGTAGTGTCTTATCTTACCTAAATTCACACCTGTATTCAGATGATGTTGAATTTCCCCATACAGATTAATTTGTAACCATTATCAAAGAGACATGCTTCTAAACATAAAATTACTTTTGTGAGTTACAATAATCATGAATTGTAAATATGAAATCAGTGTATATAATATTTGTAGTGGGTGGGAGGTCCGTGATGCTGTTTCAAAACACAAGTTAGACAGTAGTTCATAATTTAAAACAGCTGCCGGTTTAGCCAGTCCGGGACATGGCGGGTCCATAGGTGGTGGATTATGGAATGGCCTGATATAACAAGGCTAGGTTAAATCCCCCGAACCAAAACTGGCACACAAATGTGTACAATAATTAATTATGAATAAAATTAAAATCCTTATTTCAATAATATTAAAATCAGAAAAACAACTTTACTTATCATATCACTCTAATGTTATTTTGATTATACACAAGTATTTACTAAATTACAAAATAAAGGTGGACTCACTATTGGCTAGTATGATTATAAGTGTTAAAAATAGATGTTATAATTACAGTATTAACTAATTGAATAGGCATATGAAGATAAGGCGCCTTTCGCCTACGCCCGCCGACTCCCAGGCACTCACGTGCTCAAAACCTAGCTATTGTTTTCTATGTTACTAGTAGAGTAATACACATAACTGTATATGTTTATGTACTGATGTACTCAGGAATATATGTGCTACAACTTTTACTCAAAGCATTTTTTCATTTGGCGATGAATAAAAATATGGTTTTGCAAAAACTTAGATAGGTGGCTAAAAAAATATAGTTTTTTACAACATTTCATTAATTTACCGAAAAGCTTCTGCACTTATCATAAATTATATTATAAAATTTGTAGGATATTTATCAGGGAATAAAACTGTAAATAATATAACCTTAACAAACTTTTGGTTAAAAAGTTGTATGCGATGTGTAAAACTCTACACTTTTAAACTTAACAGGGGGGCAGGGGGGGGGGGGAAGCTCCATTGGAATTTTCGGGGACTTTTCAGAAAATAATCCCCTCATCAAAGTCTATCACCCTTGAAAAAATCAGCTTTACCAAAAAGAGTTCTGACACAAAACCTTTATTGACTGGGCTAATTTGAAATTAGTAAATAGACATATGCCCGTGATAAGCAAGACAGAAATTCTAAATCACACTTAATGGCACACCTTAATGGCAAGCTCAATGACATAACTTGTTAAACGAATTAGAAATTTTTTTTAACAAAGGCACTTGCAGGAGAAAACAAGGATGATGTGCAAGAATGGTGCAATATTCAGAAAAGGCAAGGGGTGGTATATGGCAATCTTTTAGGGAAAATTTGAGTCAATTAGTGATTATACACCATTGCACTAATAACTAAATATTAATAGAATAGAATTTATAGCACTTTTCTATACAAATTTACAACTTTCTTACAAGACTTCTTTTACATATTTCCTTTGAGCAATATATGTCATGTGTCTTTCCTCCTCTTTGGTTACCTGTTGCTTTTGGACTCTGTTCTTTAGCAATTTTGATAGTCCACACATTCTTTTACACTAATTGCTCTCCCTTTTCTCCTATCTTACCTTCCTTCACTTGAATCTAAATATTCCTTGTTCACATCTCATTGAGTTTCCCTAAAAATGTCCTCATACTTTTCACTCTCTCATCCCCCTTGTTAACATTTTCATGGCTATGATTTTCCTACTCATACTCTGACATTTCTTTTGTCATATATCTTCCTTCGATTCTCTCTCACATTCTACCAGACACTGTTCTTAAATCTTTGTTCCACACAAAATGCATTCCTCTACTTTATCTCTTCTTATCCATTTTCTTACTATCATCCCTGTTCTTGTCTTTGCAAATTCATCTCTCTCTTGTATGTTAAAAATATCCACATAGCTTTCTCTGACCCACTCCCTTTTATTAAGCAATATAGTTTCAAAGATATTTTCCCTTTATTGCTCCCTTCACTTTTTGTCTTCTGTATCCTCTATTTGCCACACATTCCTCATTTCTATCCTATTCTGGGCTTTTCCTATCTCATTCCACATTCTGTATATCCATACCTCACTCATTAGCACTTGCTTTCTGTTGGTTTATACAAAGCTTTTATGTTGTCCTCGTTTCCTCTTTCCGTGCAACTATACCAGGATTTCATATCGTCACAAGTGACTGTTTTGATTAACACAAATAGTAGTTCATTTGACTGCAGAAATATGTGTGACGTCACTCCCCCACTCCTTCACCCTCTGGATAGTCAAAATGTACAAGCAGGTTTCTCTCTCTGCCTCTCTTTTGTAACATCCATAGGCCTGAACAGACGTATTTGTCCGCAGCATCTGATGCAGGTAATTGGCTGGTGTGGCCATCCATGTATCTTTCTTTATTGTAGTAAACCTTTTCTTGTCTAAATTGTTGTTTTGGCATGTGGTTATATAATTACACCTGATAGAAAACCCCAACCTCCTCACAAAGCATGTGCTCCTTCCTACCTAATGAGTTATCCCCGTGAACGATCTGGCCATGTGCTAATTATCCAGTACCATCTTTGGTTAGATCGTTACAATATGGCCATACAAACAGAATGGAATTTCAAAGGCATCACATAGGATCAACTCTTTACAGATTTAAATTTCACTTAAAGTCTACGTATTCTCATATTTCCCTTGCACCTACCAGAAAATTAGGAATATAATGCTTTTCTTTATTAACATGAAGCAGAGAATAGGCATTTGTTGTAATAGTTTACACAAGATTAGAGAAAGTCATGAAAGTGCAACACATTACATTTTTTAAACATTAACACCACACAAACAAACATGTTACTGGAAAGAATGGAAAGTAAACAATGGAAGCTGGAAGAAGTGAGCATCTTTAAAGACTGTCACTTCTTCAGTTCTTTGGTGTTTTGGACATTTCTCTAATTGGGTGGCTAGAGTTGGTGTTCTGTCAGTACCAATGAGATGCTAAATGTCTCACACGTTGTTTTAATTAGTATACAGCTTGCAATACAGGGTGAGAAAGGGATTAATACGCCAGGCATCAGAGACGGAAGCACAAAATTAATATTAATTTTGAGTCAAACTAGTACTCCATGATCCACATTGCTAGTGTTTACCTAGAACGTGTTTCGTTAGGACCTTCCTAACATCCTCAGCTAATATTGAAAATATATGGAGCATGGAGTCTTTACTAGTTTGACTCAAGATTATATTCATTCTGTGCTTCATTGTATCATAGTCCATACCCATTAAGAATATTCTTTTATATTTTTGTTATTCGTAACAAAGCAGACATTCCATGCTGTGATATGCATAAATGTCAAAATAATAAATTCTCTAACAAATTAAATTATGAATTATGCGTGATTGGAGGAATTTAGTAACAGCGATGTAATTGACTGAAAAAGCTATTTTTAGTCAGATTTTAACAACTCAATTATATTTTTATATTATTGAGGGACTAGTTTCGGAAGCCCTTGCATCCATAATAATGTCAGTCCAACTATCATCTAGGAGACAATTTTAACAATTGTAATAATGATTATACATTTTGGATTCCAAATAAGAGACATTAGATGAAACGAGGTTGACAATGGATGCAATAGCTTCTGAAACTAGTCGCTCAACAACATAAAAATGTAAGTGATAAAGTGTTAAAATGTAAGTGATAAAGTGTTAAAAACAGACTGCAAATAGTTTTTTCAATTAAATTATGAAGTTGATACAACATTGTAAATTATTTTTAACAGTTAGTGCTAAAAGAGTAAATAGGAGCAAATGCTGAATTGATGAGCAGTATACTGAAATAATAAACTTTCATTGTTTTTATGGAAGAACAGCCAGATCCATTGCATATGCACGTAAAATGTGTGCAAACTAAAAAATGTTACTTAATTTGGGATTTCACTGTAATAAGATTCTAAGTCATATATACATAGATAATATTAAGGAAAGAGAAGGTAGTCCATGGCTGAGAACATAGATATGGAGATCCACTAGTTTCAGAAAAAGTATGTCTCAGGGACTTTAGAGTTATAATGAACAAAAGCATGTGAAGGCACATTTTATTTGAATGTTCTGGAACAAACCAATGGAGATTGAATTTATTCAAACCAAAATAATGTGCAAAAGCACAAAGATACTGCATAAAGAAAAATTTGTAAGACAGTTCACAAATTAAATCATTAAGAGAATGTTATACTAAACTCTTTAAAAAGTTTTTGAAAATGTTTACTAGACCAAGGATGGTAAGTAAATTTTTAAAAATTATAATCATCCTTTATTTTTTTAAGGGTAGAAATATCATTAACAGTTTTTTGATATTTAAATTTTTCAATTTTTTTTTATGTATAAAGTCCTTACTAAAACCATTAAAGCAGTATTAATAATATGTTTATATTCTTTATTAAATTCCTCTTTATTCATTGGTATATTTATTAATCTATAAATCAAACTATTAAAAACAGCAAATTTATGTGGAAAAGGGTTAAAACTTTTATTTTTTTATGTAATTATCGATATGAGTAGACTTTCTATAAATACCAAACTTTAATTTATTATTATTTCTTATTATTGTAACGGGACCGCTGGAGCACCCTGTACCAGCTGCGAACGGAAGGCAGGGGGGGAGGACCGCGTTAGCCACACCTTCTCCTCGTTTGTCTTGTAGTGGTGACAGGCTTGTGGTTAGGGGAAAACATGACTGGTCGCCTGTTTTTCTCTACACCTGTTTCTCGATCTTTCGTTTACTGGAACAGTCTCCTGGTCACTAGAAACCGGCGATATTCCGATATAAAGAGGGTTACAGACAGACAGAGTTAGTCAGTCAGTTGTTGGTTTGAGTTGGTCAATCAGTTGGTTAGTGTGAGCGAGAAGACAGTCGCAGTTCTTGGTGTAAGAGTTAGTCAGTGACGTGTTAATGAACGAAAGGATTGTGCAACGGAAGACTGTACGAACTGTGTATGAGTATCGCAGTTTATGTAATCGCGAGTACAAGTGAAGTTGTAACGGACGAACGGGTAAATTGTAATTGTGTGCAGCAAGTAATTTTGTGTAATTGGCAAGTGTTAAACTGTAAGTCGGTGGAAATAAAGAACATTGTTGAGTGGTGTAATTGGACTTTTTATTTCACGAACCCACAAAGTCACACTGGTGTCAGGAAGCGGGAAGATAACATCACCGAGCATTACAACCATGGACGCGGCATTGGAGAAAATTTTAGAGATGATGACGGAAATGACGGCGGAACTGAGAGAAATGAGGACGGCAACTGAAAACCTCGCTGCAAAAACAGAAGCGGCAAAGAACAGCCTAACAGAGAAGCTGGAGACTAGAAATAACATGGCCGCGGAACTGAAACTAATCAGGACGGCTAAGGACAACATCACCGGGAAGATGGAAGAAATGAAGGCCGAATTAACAGCGAAGACGGAAACGGCTAACAACAACTTGGCCACGACAATGACCTCAAAGATGGCCGAACTGACCACGGAAATGAAGGTGGCGAACGAGGCTCTCGCCGCAAAATTTGAGGGACGGTTGGCCGGCGTGAGGGATGACGTCGCGAACCTGGGCAAGCGGAAGGGTCAAGTATACGACCGCCTTAATGATTTAGAGGAAAAGGCCGACAACATCGCAAAACCCCTCACCCGCCTGACGGAGGAAAACCGGCCTTATGTGTGGACGGAGGACGCCGAAGACGCTTTCCAGCACCCGAAGGGGACCCTGTGCAGTGCTTCAATTTTGGGTTTCCCACAACCGGGTGGCGCCTTCATTGTGGACACCGACGCCAGCGACCATTGCATTGGAGGTGTCCTATCGCAGATCCAGGACGGCCACGAGCGCACAAGAGTGGAAGAGGAGGAGCGTGCCGCAGCAGTCCGAGTAGTTGTGGCAGTGCCTGCTGAAGGCTGGGATAGCGCAGGCCGGAGGAGGGAGCAGCTGGCGGACGCAGACTTGGGGCCACTCTTGAGGGAAGTGGACGCAGGGACGAGGCCAACCTGGGAGGACATCGCACCGAGGAGCGCCACCCACAAGTCGCACTGGGCCCAATGGGACTCGTTGAAGACCAGAGAGGGCGTGCTGTTCCGGGTATGGGAGTCACCCGATGGGAAGGCGCAGAGAGGACAGTTGGTACTTCCCCGGAGCAAGGTCCCGGAAGTCTTGGAGGAAGTGCACGCCGGTACTTCAGGAGGACACCTGGGAGCGAACCGAATGATTCACAAACTACGGCAGCGCTACTTCTGGCTGAGACTCCGAGCAGATGCTGGTGGTACACCTGGACCGCCTCGCACGCTACGATGGGGCTGTTCGAGGGCGAACAGCTTTGAGGAGGGAGCAGTGTAACGGGACCGCTGGAGCACCCTGTACCAGCTGCGAACGGAAGGCGGGGGGGAGGACCGCGTTAGCCACACCTTCTCCTCGTTTGTCTTGTAGTGGTGACAGGCTTGTGGTTAGGGGAAAACATGACTGGTCGCCTGTTTTTCTCTACACCTGTTTCTCGATCTTTCGTTTACTGGAACAGTCTCCTGGTCACTAGAAACCGGCGATATTCCGATATAAAGAGGGTTACAGACAGACAGAGTTAGTCAGTCAGTTGTTGGTTTGAGTTGGTCAATCAGTTGGTTAGTGTGAGCGAGAAGACAGTCGCAGTTCTTGGTGTAAGAGTTAGTCAGTGACGTGTTAATGAACGAAAGGATTGTGCAACGGAAGACTGTACGAACTGTGTATGAGTATCGCAGTTTATGTAATCGCGAGTACAAGTGAAGTTGTAACGGACGAACGGGTAAATTGTAATTGTGTGCAGCAAGTAATTTTGTGTAATTGGCAAGTGTTAAACTGTAAGTCGGTGGAAATAAAGAACATTGTTGAGTGGTGTAATTGGACTTTTTATTTCACGAACCCACAAAGTCACATTATCTTTAGATCTAGAAAAGGAAGAAAGCCATTAATTTCAGTCTAATGTGAATTTTATAGCTTTATCTTGCAAATACAGTAATTTAAAGCATCATTTATGTTAAATTTAATGGGATTCAATCAATGACACTAAACAACACTTAAGTTGTAGGTGTTGTTTAGTGTCATTAATCGACTCCCTTTAAATTTAATTTATTATAACAACACTGTTTTCAATACTTCCAAGAAAAGAATTGCATCATTTATGTGTTTATCAGGAACAATAACAAAAATATCAACATATCTATACCAACATTTAAGAACCAAAGGCAACGCTTTAGTGACTTGCATTTCAAAATAACTCATAAAAAGATCAGCAAGAAAAGGTGAAAGAGGATTACCCATTGCTAAGCCAGAAGTTTGGTGAAAAAATTCACCATTAAAAGTGAAAAAATTTGATCTAAACAAAAATTAGTAAGTTTAACAAAATCAAATATTAAGCCCTCATGTAAATTTATTGAATTCAACCACTTTTTTAAATAAATTAAAAGTTTTTCTCTAGGAATACTAGGAAATAAGCAGTTACATCAAAAGAAACAAGTGTATCAGTTTTAGATAAAATAACACTGTCAATCTTTTTAACTACTTCAAAAGAATATTTAATACTTATACTCTCAAATTTATCAACATTACTAAATTTTTTATGTAGCCATTTAGCTAAATTATAAATTAATGAATTTATACAATTTACAATAGGCCTCTTTTTATTTCCAGGTTTATGAATTTTAGGAAGAGCATAAATTCTAGGTAAAATAGGATTACTAACTTTTACTAAATGTTTTTGTTTATTTGATATAATTTTCACTTCATTAAGCATTTTATTAAAACTTGAAATTAAAGATTTTAAAGGGTCTTTATTAACTTTTATGAAATCTTCACCTTGAAGTAAAAGTTCTACTCTATTAACATAATCAAATTTATCTAAAATTACAATCCTATTACCTTTATCCGCTTTAGCGAAAATTAAATCTTTTTGATTTAATGATATGTTTATTATTATTTCTCTTAGGTTGGTATTTATCCCCATTTTGTAATATTTTCCTACATTTCAACTTAATAAACAATTTATTATTTTCATTTAAATCTTGACTAGCAATATCTATATCTGCAATATAATCATCTATATTATTTCAAAAATTTACACACGTTTTTAAACCTTGATTTAAAAAAATTAACTCTTTTTCATTAAGGTTATAATTTGATAAATTAACATCTTTATTATTTTTAATAACTGGGTTTAACCTATGTTGTTTCAAATGCAAATTATATAATTAATATAATATATATTAATTTAATATAATACATTAAGTATAAACAAACTGATAAATCGGCCGTACCATATTATTTTTGGTCATTTAACCATGAAATAATCCGGAAGTTAAATTATTAAAACCATTAAATGATGCGATAGATTTAATGGTATGGGAAAAGATATTTATTTTAAAAAATAAACATCGCAGAATTAATTTTGAAATACCGGCAGTTGACTCTGTTTTTAAATTTGTTTCAATTTCAGATTTTGGTAGTACTGACAAGAACATAGTGAAATCTAGCGACTGTAACATTGACGAGATTTTTGAAGGCTCTTGCTGAGGATGTGAATAAAATATTCACGAAATCACAATCCTAATCAAATTATAGGAAAACATTCATCATTTCTTATAAGATAAGTGAAGTTTTTATGTTACAAATTATTATATTTGTATATATTTGTTTGCTTCACTGTTAATAGCTTCAAGTATTTATTGAAGAACAAGTGTTGATTTCAAGCATAGCCTAGTTTGCAGCTTGCAAAAATCATCACACAAAGATTATAATCATATCAATCACACAAAGACGTTGGTTTTATAAATGTCATTGCATAACAGGAAATCATTTTAATTGTTGTAATGATGATTATAAATTTATGATTTAAATAAGAGCCTCCAAATTAAAATATGCATTTCTCCTCACATCAGATTTTCAAAATTGACTTTTAGCTAATTATATTCTAGATATTCTCATGCTTCAAGCTAGGTGTATTGATGAATAGCCATTGATGTTTCGTGAGCATAAATCTCTCCCATCATCAGAAGGATGAATGAATCATTCTAATGATGGAAGAGATGTGTGCTCCTAAAACATCGATGGCTATTCATCAATACACCTGGCTTGAAGACTGAGAGCATCTAGAATATGCTCGTCAACAGGAAAGCTTTAGAACTTATTTTCTCAGCTAATTGTTTTTTCTCTCAACTCCATTTGGGCCTCACTTAGTCTGAAATTTTGTAAACATTTCAGAAGCTCTTTTGTAACAAACCTTTAGCTTAGTAGTTTGAAGTATCATTTTGTACATTTTGCACGCATGCACACAAAAACTAAAAAGCATAGGGAACAAAACACTTTCTTAAGCAAATATTAAGATTTAAATCAGTGAAATATCCCAGTAACTAGCATACAAAACTACTTTACATATCTCTTAACTGCACAAATTTAATTTTGATATTCTTTTCTAGAATATCTAACATTCATAAATACCCAATATCAATGCAAGTATAAAGGTTGTTTGCAAAATTCTCAGCCTGAGTAAAAAACAGGGACAAACTTCTTTATTTTTCAAAATTCTGCCTTTTAACTCTACATTTGGACCAATACTACTTTAGTTTCATTATACTTTCACTATAAAATATATCTAATCTACGAAATAAGAGTTTATGTAACTTAGATCTTCGTATCTGAAGTAAGTCTGCTTATGCAAGCCATTTCTTCAGATTTAGGAAGAGGAAAATGTCACTAGAATACAAATCTGGTGAATATAGTGCATGTGGCAGCAATTCAAAATCCAACTTTATGATCAGCAAAAATGTGAAACTAACTTCCCTAACTGTTACCTGACTTTTCCTGACCTAAACACTTGTCCTGGTCAAAATTTGTATTAGTACACTTTTTAACAGTATCCTTCACCTTTAAAGAATATTTATTATTTAACTGATACTTGTAAAGCAAACTTCTTTCTGCAAATTTTATACTAGGCTTCAAATTAAATCTTAGAAACTCTGGATAAAATGATGAATTCAGCCACATTTCTTTTATGTTGTCACCACCTCCCAAAATGACACATAAGCAATACATCAGAACAATTTAATAGCTGAGGAATAATGAAGCATACCAAACCATTATGCAGTCACAAATAAGGGAAAATATATATATGGATTGAGAGGGAATTTTAAGTTGCAAAAATGTTGTAATCCTCTTTAATGTGTAATTTTTTATTAGTATGAATTACCAAACATGTGATAATTTTGAGCTAATTTCTCTGAATACATCAACTTTTTTAAATACTCCCCTGAAATTCTGTGACCATTTTGCAGACTCTTCAGCTAGCTATAAACCCTATCAAACTTGAAGTGTGCACAGTGCATTGTTTTGGTACAAGAAAACTTTCTTATTTAAAATGAATGTGGCTTTACATATATTGAATTTCTCCATAAAAGCTGTGTAGTACTTTCCATTGTTTGTTTTGCCATTTTCTAGGTAGTGTATCATTACCACACCCCAGACATCCCAGAAATCAGTGGCCATCACCTTTCCTTGTAAACGGACACACTGCCTTCTTTGGAGCCCTTTCGCACACTGTTTGGACTACTGTCTTGTCTCTGGCAAATGGTGATTAATCCATGTTATGAATTGAATTGAATTTATTAATTTTTAGATGAGTCGTATTTATTACACATCTGCTTCACTTTCGTACCTATTTTGAGGACATGTTTCGCAAATCATCGTTTGCATCTTCTGCTCTAATGCGACTCTCGATAAATCTCGATATATAGATGAATTGAATTTGTTTATACAACTTGCTATTTACAATATTTTATCTACATTACACACATATTTCTTAGTCTAGTTGCATAAATGCTGGTGTCGTTTGCCTTCTTAACCCTGCTAGTTCAACCTGCTTGGCCACCGGGGCTTTAAACATTGCTGACTAGCATAGTCACCCTTCCATCCTCTACTCCAGTTTGCTATCCGTTTCCGCTTGTCCTAGCATATTTTCTTTTCCCTTCTTTACTTTTCTCAACCATTTCTCTTTAACTTTCCAAAATAAGCTACCTATATTTCTATTTCTACTTTCATTTTTCCCTATAACCATTTTTATGGCTATCAGCTCACTTTGCAACTTTTCACATTCCTTCTACCATACATCATGTCTCCATGCTGCTAGCTCTTTGCACTCATCAGAATATGAACTGTACTTTCTGTGTCTCCACATAATTCACATCTTTCTATCCTGCTACTTCTTAGTCCCTTCAAGAACACTGATCCTGTTCTAATCCAAGCCATTCCTTCCCCCTCCTGCCTGTTACATTGGTCTATATATCTTTCTCTTCCCCATTCTCTCTTTATTAACCTATAAAATTTCAATGATTTTTCTGTTTTCTAACCCTCTCCATATTTCTTGTCTTTCTATATTCTCCACTCTAGTTCTGACTATTTTCCAAAAACCTTCTACATTCCTATTTTCTAGTCTCCATAAATCACGCATTTCTATTTCTTCCACAGTTTTTTTTCCCCGCCTCTGACCACTGAAGTTTTCAACTTCCCAGTTTCTTTAGATGATTCATACATACCTCTAAGATTTCTTCTTCTTCTTCTTCTTCATCGTCACCGTTATCGCCCACCTCGGTAGCGTAGATGGTAGTGTGTTCAAGAGGTCCCGAGTTCGAATCTCAGGGTGAGTTACCTGGATAAGGTTTTTATGGGGTTTTCCCTTATCCTGAAAGACGAATGTCGGGTAGCTCTAAGCTCCATGGACCCCGGACTCATTTGAGCATCATTTCACCCATTTCATTCATCGTCCAATATGACTTAACATTGAGGACGTAAATTACAAAAAGACCACCGCCGCCACCGCCACTGCCACAACCAGCCCACCTCAGTTATGTAGATGGCAGCATGCCTGCCTCACGTTCAAGAGGTCCCAAATTTAATTCTCAGTCAGGGTGAGTTATCTGGATAAGGTTTATTCCAGGGTTTTCCCTTATCCTGTAAGATGAATGTCGGGTAACTCTAAGCTCCATGGACCCCGGACGCATTGAGCATCATTTCACCCATTTCAGTTATCATCTGATAAGACTAAATGTTGGAGGACAAAAATTACAAAAACACCATCATCATCATCATCATCATCATCATCATCATCATCATCATCATCATCCTTTATCAAACACTTACACCAAAATTTTAAAACTCTTTCAATTATTATACTTTTTCTTTTGGTTTTTCCTAATTCTACTAAGGTTACTTCACCTGGAGCTGATCTAGGCAATCCCAACACCTCTTCAGCAAATTGTTTGTATAACTGGTATATTTTATTTGTTATTTTTGACATCCCTCATATTTCTGCAGCATATAACATCCCTGACTCTACCAGTGTTTTATACATTCTCTCTAACCATTGGTTTGACATAGACTTTCGCTTTGCATTTTCTTATTCCTACCACTGCTGCAAATTCATATTATAAAATAGCAAAGAGTTGGCAGAGCTGCATATGAACATGCCTAAGCATTCCTGCGAAATCCTCATTCAATTCAGATGACAGATTTGAATAGCAATAAACAGTGCAGTTATTATACTCCAAGATTTCTGTGTTCTAGTGCTCTTAAAAAATGTTCTATTCACAATCCAATGAGATTTTGTAAATGGCAGCAAGCTCATGCACTTTGATTTCTCTTTCATATAACATGGTTTTCTGGAATTTGTTGACATTTTCCACAATATTAGTAGTAATTGGATGTCCAAGAAGTTAAAGCATAAAAAATGGAAGAACACCATGTTTAAACTCAGCTGTAAAGAATATTGAAGAAATGGATAGCACTAAATATTTTAAAACAATGTATTTAATCACTGTACATTATTTAATATGACCTGATTTCAGAAGAAAGCTCAAATGCTTCTTTTGCAGCACTTAATAACCAGACAAACCATATGTATGAAATTGCAAATTGCACTATCTAAAGGATTGATATGAGAACTATCCTTGCTATATAGATACTGCCAGCACTATCTCTGTGTCAGGCCAAAAACTTTCCAATCCATCCTCATATCTGTACCTCAGTGTCAATAAAAGTACTTACATCACAGCATTTAATGGAGTGTTGGAGCCAGGTGACCCAGGTTTATTGCTCCCAAACCAACGCTTAGTAGCACTGAATAAGGAACGACTTACACCTTTTTTATTGGAAATCTAAAAAAAGGAGAAAAATTACATAACAGAATTAAAATAATGTTTGCACAATAATACACCTGTCAACAAAAAAAAAAAAAAAAAAAAAAAAAAAAAAAGAGCAGTCTTCCCACCATAGCGTAAGCATCAAAATAATGGATCTTTCTGTGATGAAATGAAATTACCAGAAAATAGTTTACTAACCATAATTGCTGTCTTATATAGTATCACTGCTTCTAATGTTCTAATGCTAAAAATTCTTTATTTTCCTTTTCCACATAATACCCCTTATGAAAAAAACTATGCTATAAACCCACCATTTAAACTAGAAGAATTGAAATTAGTTCTCCGAGACCCCTCTTTCTTTTAGAATAAACCTGTGAAAAATATCTCTCATAAAAAGCTATCTCCCAACATGCATTCCATTCTCCTCAGATCCAACTTGGAGTTCCCTGGAATCCTTATATAAATCAGAGGGAAATCATCAGGTAATGCCATATTAATTTTTCCTCCCAACATACTGAAAAAGCTGGCATGAAGAGTCTTTCCAAATAGTACATTCAAGAGGTAAACTGTTCATTCAGATGTATAAATGGGTGATGATGAGCAAGAAACATTATGAAGCAGCATACTTCATAGAATACAAAAATATTGAAAACTGATTATGGAATGCCAAGGCACTTCCAACCACTTCAACGATGGTCATTTAAACCCTGCACGGGCCGGGAATGGATACCCAATAAACAGCACAAGACATTTACCCAATAAACAGCACAAGACATTTAAATTGTTGAAAGCTGTAACAATGCTTCATAAACATACGTTCGCACCATCCACATTTATTCAGTTAATTTAACTACACAAAAACTAGTTTAAAGCGCATTAAAGGCAGTATACAACTATGGTATCATTAAAGTAGAGACTATATTCACAAATTGTTGAAATTTCAGTATTTTGTTTCACTGTAGCAAAAGCAATTCTTTGCATCAAATGCATCTAATTTGTGACTCATTTTGTGTACATAGGAATGATATGTATAGATTAGCTGTGTAAGTAAAGTGTTCTCCAGTTCTACACTTTTTTCATTCAGTTTATGTCGCCATGCAATAATCATTGTATACAGAGTGTTTCAAAACGACACCAAACGAACATATAGAAGTAGTTGCTCAGCTTCTATGTGACACATATAGATAATTTTTATTGCCAATAGAGCCACATAAAAATTGCTCCAGAATGAATGTGGATTAGGCAGTGCATAGCCCGCTCACATCCCTTAAAGCCTCAGCACTCAGTCGGATTCCTACGCATTTAAGCGACCGAGCAGTGTTTGCCTTTTCTGCCGCTTGGAGCTCTCAAAGCTGACCCCTAAGTGGCCTTGCCGACATTTAATTTTGTGGTGACAGTTGAACAAATTCTATGGTCTCAATTAGTATTGAAAGTGAATTTTATATGAAGTGCTGTTGACACCAATCTAAAGTAAGAGAACAAGAAAACTGGGCATAAATAAGAGACAATAAGAAAACTGGGTATAAATAAGAGATAATATAAGTAATCATAAGTATGAGCACAACATGTCCTTATTTATTATTATTACTTTTACTGTTGTGCCATAAATGATGGCAGTTCATTATCTTAGAAGGGAGATTTTCCATGACAGCTTTATAGTACAAAAATGTACAATAGACAGCACTATATTTCAAAGCTCTCCGTTTTTCCAAAGTCCAGGTCTCCAAACCATACATAGCAGTGCTCCAAATGTAAGAATTACAAATTATATTATATTATTTTTATTATTATTTTTATCATCATTATCATCATCATTATTATAACAGCAGTAGTAGCAATAATTACAACAAACAGCATAGCAGCAATTATGAGCTCAATACTTTATATTTCAGATAGTGTATTGTTGCGTACCTTTATGTAAAAGTAAGAAAGGAAAATCAAAAGGGATCAGTTTCCATGAATTTCCAGTAGAACAACTACGTAAACAATGGCTAAAAGCTATATTGCGCTCTAATTTCGTGGTAAATGATAAATCTAATTCAATAGTCGTGTGCAGTTTGCATTTTACTGAGGACGACTATAAGCCAGGCTGTAAAATTAAACTGCTGAAAACAGGAAGTATTCCAAGCATTTTTCCGAACTATCCAGATTATAAATTAGTGAAACAAGCAACACCAAGGCAACAAATTTCTAAAATACGCTTACACACAGAAAGCAGAAAACGGAGACGCACTTCCATCAGAGAAAGTGTTAACAGTGCTGCTGATATTAATTCGCTGGATCATGTCACAGATGCACGTACTTATAACTGCACTGCAATTCAGATTGAGGAAGACATAATTTCCAAATTAAAGAGACTGGAAAGGGGGAATAACACCTTGAGATGTAAATTATGGGGAGCAAATAAAAAGCACAAAGAATTTGTAAACAAGCAGCAACCAAATGAAGAAAGATTACTTTATTATGAAACCAATAATTTTCATAAATCATTTCAATTATTGATAAAAGACACCAATGTACACTGCAACACAGCTTCCAGTCACAATAATCGCAATATTGGGCGAATTGAATAACATTAAAGGTAATGTGAATTTCCATCTTATAAGACCTACTAACGTATTTTGTTAAACTGCTTTTAACTGTTTACTTACTTAGTTTTTTTTTTCTTTTCTTCCTAGACAGCCTTGTTTCATGCAACAGCCCACTTATCACTGGCATATATAGGAGGTTTTATAGTTAAAAAATAGCGGCCGAATTGTCTTGTGCCACCTGTATTACTAAAGTGTCTACTGCCAAGTGTACAGCACCCCTTGTAAATCTAATACTCAAAAGGGACAAAAACTCCACGTTCTATTACCCATCTCCAGAGTTTGTTTCTCTTTTGGCAGTTATAGAGAAATTTATAACAACTGATGTACCTAAGCTACCTAAAGTATGTGTGAGAAAAAGCCTAGAGGAAGACATAATGCCAACAATGCAACTTTGTTCTTATCTCGTGTGTGCAGAGAACTGAAAGCATTCAGTACTACTAAGTGAACTGATATGCAAACATTATATTCCTGTGATATTAAGGTGCATTGCTTCTGCGACAACGGAAGTGTCTGAAAAACGTAAATTTCTAAACTGTAAACCATGCTTCAGAAAGTTCTGCGTTTGTAATGTCAACACATTGCAGCTGTAAGCTGGAACAGGGTTGCACAGGGGTCATCAGCCAGCGCCATACGGTGGGTAGCAGAAAAATCTGTAACTTTCAGTCACAACACTATAGCTGGTGAGTGCCGAGGCTTAAAGGGATGTGAGCGGGCTATGGGCAGTGACAGGAACAATGACGTGTGCCTCACGCTGTCCAAGTTTGCAGGTATAGGTCACATGCCGTGCTGCATGCTGTAACTGTCTGTAAACATACCGGCATACTCCACAGTAGCTTGCTTGCTACTATTAAGAATTTCTTTGGCTTATGAAACCGCAATAAAGAAGATAATGCTTAATTATTGCTTATAAGTGTTTAACGTGTTCCAGAATTCTGTTATAACAGTCCATGATGGCAAATAAGCTGGTGGAAATTAATGTTAGTGAGGCTGAGGATGGAAGCATTAAATGATACACAGAACAGAAAACAACATCAAAGAATTGTAGATAAATTAACCAAAACTAAATGCCTTATGCAATGAGACGAGCATTTTATTTCACGTGTTTGATAAAACTAAACAAAGCATTTGTAACTGAAAAGGAAGTTGTTGATATTTACAGTAAGTGGTTGAAAGTATTGTACAATTAAGATCATAACAAAATGCTCTGAAGTTAACCAAATAAATATTATCATTGATCTATTTTTGCAATTCATATTTTTAATGAAACTACATTAATCGTGCATATGTTGAACTCCCTTCAGCTCTTCCATTCATCAAAACCATATGTCATTTTGCCATTTGTATAGTGCTCCATATTGCTTGGATTTACTATGTAAGTACGCGTAAAATCCTCCCTGTTAGGATGGAATGTTTAGTTTTACACTGAAGAGCAGCCTTGCAACTGTCTGAGTAATTATCAACTTTTTCACAAATAACTGCCCTTTGCCCCATAATACCGACATTAAGAATTGCAATGTATAAAGAATCATGATGGACTTCAAAGGAATGTTGTTTCTTTGTTACAACACATGCAAGGGCAGTTGAGTCGACAAGCAGTTGGGGGAGAATAGTTGTTTTAACAAAAGAAACGTAAGAAACATTGTCCTTAGCAGATTTCTAAAGGGTAGTACTTGACTTTGTTGAATGGGGTATTCTTCGGACCCTTCATAATGGCATGACAAAATAGTCACAAAGGGAATCTTTGGTTGAATAATGGGCTTTGAGAAAGTGGAAGCTATACACCACGCACAGCTGTGTGGTCAGTCAGTCCGAGGCGTGAGGCCGATTAGGGCGGTCCTCTTCTTCTGTCTTGGTCGAGGGCAGACCAAAAATGATGAGAAAAGATATTTGTCGGTTTATACGTAACTAATGAAGTATTATCGAGTAATAAGCACTCCGCCTTTAGTAACTCTAAACAGTGATATATTGGTAATCCTTGGTCGTAAACTTCGAGTTTAATGTAATAATAAAAGAAGCAGTCATTAAACCAGTTTGAAATGGGCATTCCAGGGTCATTAAAACTATCCTTCTCACACATATCCATGCATACCTTGAGAAAAACCTCATTACTTTACCCTGAGCTAAACACTATTTGTTTCAAACTGTCACGTTAAAGTAGAACTATTTGCTCGCCACATAGTTGCTTCACCCATTACCTAAAAGGCAGGCTAAGGTCACTAATAAAGAGCAAGGAGCAAACGCCACTCGAACTTCTCCGAGACTACGACCACGACCAAGCCACTGAAGATGTCCGCCATAGTAGTGAACGAAATGTCTGGAAAATCCAACTCCAGCACACCACGGCATAACAGCCCAGAAATAACTCTTAGTTATAATAAAAGTAATAATAATAATAATAATAATAATAATAATAATAATAATAATAATAATAATAATAATAATAATAATAATGAAATAAAATAAGTATTTATTAAATGGTAAAATATAAATTAAATGTAACTATATATATGATATTAATATGAATTAATTTAATATAATAAAATAATAATAAAGTAAATAAATAGTTAAATAAAATCAAGGATGATATGATAAATGGAATCTAATTATAGTAATGTATTGATGAAGTAATTATATATATATATATACATATATGTATATATATATACATATATTTATCAGGATATTTAGAAATAATATATATAAAATTGTTGGATGAAAATTGATAAGTAAATATATATGTGTGAAAGTGTAATTCTTTATAATTTTTAAGAGATAAGTTCATTTATGGGCATTATAGTTAGGGGTATTATTGAGTAAAAAAAAATTATTTGGTTTTGTTTATATTTTATTAAATTTTAATAACTCTACTGAAGTTTTAATATTATATATAAAGCAAGGGAAAATAAATCAATCTCTCATGAGTTGGTATAAAGGATTAATAATTTTTTCCTTTTTAATTGATATTTTTGGCTGAGCAATATGGATAAGATATGTTGTGAATGTTTTTGTTAAGTTTTGTTAAGCATCATTAAAGAATAAATAGATACGTTGTGCTGGTTACCAGTACAGTTTGGGGCCGCCGGTCGCCGGCGGCTAATTTTTTAGAGGTACATTTTTTTCTTTTTTCTTGTTTCATTAATAGCTGGATACCAGTTATTTTTACTGGATACCAGTAATAATATTATGTGTTATTAATATTTTTTTTCATTGTTAATTTTATTTTAGTTTTTATTTAAAGTTATATGTATTAAAATGGGAAAGGGGTGAATATAAAAAGAACAAAAGTTTATATATGTTTTGTGTTATAAAAAAAGTTATTTATTGTAGTGTATTAGTATTTTGTTTTGGTGTTGTTTTTATTTTTAGTAGGAGTAGTTTTAATATCTGTAAAAAAATTTGTATAAATTATATAAAAGTTAATAAATATAAAAATTTGGATGTTCTGCATAACATCTTCTTTCTATTCGCTTGAGGAATATCTAATAGATAGTAATAATTATTGTTGTAGAATGGTGTGTAAACTAAAATGTTACTATATAACTATCATATGTAAAGTAACTACATAGAAATGTATTTATTATTATTATTATTGTTGTTATTGTTATTGTTATTATTATTATTATTATTATTATTATTATTATTATTATTATTATTATTATTATTATTATTATTATTATTATTATTATTATTATTATTATTATTATTATTATTATTATTATTATTATTATTATTATTATTATTATTATTATTATTATTATTATTACTGTTATATTTCAACTATAGGTGCATTTCTGAATTAATTCGACAAAAATCCTCTTTTTATTTACACTAATTAGAGGTGCATTAATTTCATTATGTGTAAATTCATGAATAGGAGCATGAATAGGTTTAGAAATTAATTTACTCTCCTTCATCCCTTTATTATCATCTCCAAATTTTGGTCCCTTTACATTTAAATATATATATGTTCTATGACCATTTCCACCACATATGAGACATTTAAGTTTTTAGCCTGCCCTTCCTTAAATCTTTCAGTCTCCATATTTCCATTCTCACCCATGCAATGGCTTCTTGCTCCTCTTTGCTGCATCAATGTATTTTTCCCTTCCGTATAGGAAATTAAAGATTTTTTGGCTGCCTCACTAAATACTGTTTGTATTTCTATATCCTCAAATATCTTCCTTGGCAATTTCCAAAAATTATTCACATTATTTTCTCCTCGTTTCCATATTTTTCTAACACATTGCTTTCAAAGTTTCTTCTTAGACTATCTACACAATATTCTTTAAATGTTTCTCATGATAATCTAGATTCTATTTTCATAAATGTTTTCTTCCAAGTTCAGTATTCTATAGAAATATTTCAACATTCTTTCCATAATACTTCCCTTATTTGCCATTCTGCCTAGTTCTATTTGTGCTATGTGCTTGACAGTTGCTTTTGGTAACCCAAGCATTTCTATTCAGAACATCCTATGCACCTCAACTGTGACTTCCCATTCTCCTTCAAATACACATACCTCTATCCCATATAGCGTTTTTGCAACAACCACTATACTTTATACTTTTTCTAACCATGTAATATATTAGGCACTTTGTATCTGGAGCTTCTGATAGCTGATAGGGCTCCTTTTCCTTTTACCAGTGCAAATTTCTTTTGTTTTCCCATTTGCCTCTACTCTCTATTTACACTAATAGATAACTGTATTGTCTCACTACCCTATACTTCTATTCTCATTCTTTCATTTTTCATATTTACTCAGTCCCCTTCTTTTGTGAACACTATAACCTGTTTTATCTTGGTACACTTTTAAGTTCCATTCTTTACAATAATGTACCTAATGTTTGCAAGAAATGATTCAAACCATTCACTGTAATTGCACCTACCATTAGATCTGCAAAAAAATAATCCAGGAATTTGGATATTATTCATTATTAGCATGAAATTGTTATTCCTGTCAATTTCCATTAATACGTCATCTATACAAAAATTGAACAGGATTCAACTTAACCTAAATCCTTGCCTGAGGCCTATCTCTTACTGGATTTCTCTTGTTACAACACCTTTCTCCGCCATTATAGAACGGGTATTCTCATTTATATAATGTTCTTAAGGGTATTTATCATTTGTTTACTCACTCCTTTATTTGATAATTGTGCCACAACAATTATAGCTCAATCAGGTCATACAATTTCTCTAGATTAAAAAGCCATGTGTAACTTTTCTCTCTTATTCTTCTAGTATTTAGCTACAACTGTGTTTATAATAAACAAGTTATCAACCACTCTCCTCTCTGTTCAAAAGCCCATCTAAAATTTTCAGGGAATTCTATATTCTTTGGTCCATGTCTGTATCTCCGTACTTGCCATAATGCCAGTAAAAATTTCACCTACATTTAACAGTATTGCAATTCTTCTGAAATTATTTTGTTTGTCAACATTATCCTTGCCTTTGTACATTAGTTGCACAATTGCCTTCCTTCACTTTTCCAGTATATAACTTTTCATTTTAATTGTATTAAATAGATTTATGAGGACTTTATTTATTTTAGTGTACCATTCCTTAAGGAACTCTGTTGGGGTACCATCTATTTCAGTTGCTTTATTTCTTTTCATCAATTTAACCTGATTTATTATTTCTTCACTCCTTATTTCACCATCCAGCATGTCTAAATAATTATATTTTCCCAATTCCTATCTCTCTTATGCACCTTTCCCCAAACAATTCTTTAAACTTTTCCATCCATTCTCTTGGTTGTACACTAGGTTTTGTTATGCATTTACTACACAATGATATGATAGCTCTCTCTTGTATACAATCTTCATTTATTTCTATATCTCCTAATTTCCTCTACTTTACCAGTAAGTTCTTAACTAGTCTTTTGATTAATCAACATACATTGAACCAGCCCTCAACCCTTTTATCGACCCAATTTTTTCATTTACTCCCTAGCTCTGGTCATAATTATATTTAAGATCTCTAGAGCGCTTTCAGTATTTTTGTTATTTTGCCATTAACAGTATTTCACACAGGCATATTCGGCCATAATGTAAGTTTAATGTTTGTTTAAATGTAATGCAATACTCTTCCTTCCATTGGTATCTACTGTGTTTTCCTACATTGTACCTTCCCTCTCTTGGATTATAAACATTTTATTCTGAGTGAATTTTAATATCCACCATCAATAGAAAATGCCCACCGTTAGTACTCAAGTTTAATACCTTAAAATTGCTTGGAATGTACCCTGCGTTAATTGACCACAATACATAATCACACTTTGACCTCTACTGATGACATGTATATTCTCCATTTTCCTCTTCATCATACTTCCCATTCAAATATCCAAGGTATTCAATTCACAGAATTCTATAAATTTTTCATATCCTTTATCAACTGTCTTTCTGCTCTAAGTTTCTCTGTTTTTTTTTCCACTATTTCATTACTCATTAAACTGCCTCTACTATTTACATCATATTACCTATCCTAATATTAAAATCTCCCATAAACATAACTTCTGAGTTCACATATTTCTCCTTTAAACTTTCCATCTCTGACTACAGCTGCCTAAGGAGATTAGAATTATGAAAGTGCAAGGAAGGAGCGGGATTACGCACTATTCCCACATATATCACATTTTTGGCTATTGGTGCATTCTGTAATACAAGCCATAGAATATCTTTTCCCATTGATCATATTTTTTTTTTTTTTTTTAACTCCTCTACTTAACGTCTTCCTTACAAAGAAATATATATCTCTGGATATCCTCTCTTTCTTGCTACTATATCTTCTTTTATACCTGATAATCAATTCCTTTACATAAATCTGTTCTTCTTTTAACCACATTTCAGCTGCCACAAGATAGTCAAGAATTACCAATAACTAGGGGTGGTGATTTTTCACAAATGTGATATAGCGTGATAAAGTGCGAAATTGACTCAAAATGCTATATAAATGCAAAATCGAAGATGTTCCCAAGTAATTATTTTTTCCCCAATGCTTTTTCTTCTGGAAACTTTGACTGAAGAATCTGTAGAATGTTTGCATATTTAGAAATTTATAAATTAAGTGATCACTCTTCTGGAATGTGGAAAGCAACCCTTCCCACTAAATTAGCTTCTTGTTCCACCATTGCCCATATGAGTATGTTTGGTACTGAAGTGAATTCAGTTGTTTTACAAAAGAGACCCCTCTTGCCATGGTTAATGACTGTCAAATCTATCTTCACAACCCAGTTAACGGAAAATTCCAATCCTTGTCTCTGAAAACCAATAGCAATCCTAATTTTAAGTTAGTGATCAACACATGTTAATTCCAGTTGGAGTTCTCAGTTGCCAAAATTTTGATTTTCATTATTTTGTTCAGTTTTACGAGCACTTTCACTCATTCTATGCATAGGTCACGTCAGTGTGAGATTAATTTTGTGCATTTTCTTTTTATTGTGCTAGTTTTACATCAGTATGCATTTATCTTTTTTTGTGTTATGCAGTATGCTTTAGTCTGTATCAACTTGTTTTATTCATTCATTTATTATCTGCTTAAAAGAATACAAAAATTCATAGCACCGTCAAGTTAAATATGTGCAACCAGAAAATCAGTTTAATATCTACATAAACAAGTTCTAAAATAACCTAATTACAATAATAATTTATAAACTACACACTGTTACACTTATATAAATACTATTTATTTAGTCAATATTATCTAAGATATTTGTCACTTGAATAATAGCAACCTTCCGTACAATATTTCTTTAATTTTTTCTTGAATATTTTAAGATTATGAATATTTTTCAGATAGGTAGGGAGTTTATTATACAGTTCATGAGCTGCAGCAGTAGATCTGGTTTTATATAGTTCTAATCTGTGTGACTGTAAATGAACATTTTTATTTCCTCTCGTGTAGTGCTCATGTATTTGTTTATTTGTTTTACCTTTATCTTGCCTGTTAAATAATTCTACTATTACTTCATATATGTAAAGTGAATATGCAGTTAAAATATTTAGGTCTTTGAAGGTTTGCCTACAAGAGTCTTTGTTTCATTCCCATAATTAGTCTTATTGCTCTTTCTTGGAGAAGGAATACTAAGTTAGTGTGATTTTTGCACGTCCCCACACTGTTAACCCATATGATATATGCGGGTATATCAATCCATAATATAACATTGTCTGTCTATTAACATCCACTATGTTCATCATTTTTTTCATTACGAATAACCCTGAGCTCATTTTGTTGCATATATGATCAATGTGTTTGTGCCATGTTAGGTTTTTATCCACAATTAGTCCTATAAAATTTGCGCTATCTACTGCATTTACTTCCCTGTTTTCAATTATTATCTTTGTATTTGATGGCAACCTGTTCTGTGGAGTTTGAAACTGAATGTAATTTGTCTTATTTAAGTTTATGTGTAAGTTATTGGACCTAAAGTACTGTATAACTCGTGTTGCATTACTTACTGTTGTATTTTCCAAAGCTTGCGAACTTATACCTGTATTTACTATTGATGTGTCATCAGCATACATAAATATTTTTCCTTCACTGATATTTGGAAGATCATTGACATATATTATAAAAAGTAGGAGGCTGAGGACGGAACCTTGAGGCACTCCATATGTCACCAGTTTACTATTTGAATAGTATTCCGTGATATGTTGATTCCTAGCATGTGTAATTTTTACCTGTTGGGATCTTTGGCTCAGATATGTTCTAATTAAATTGTTTGGAATTCCACATATTCCATAATGATTCAATTTATCTTGTAGGAGTTCATGTTCGACACAGTCAAACGCTTTTGAGAGATCCAGAAATATACAGCTACTGCTTTCATTGTTATCTAGCTTATCTATTATATGATCCATTATTTCTGATATGGCATTTTTTGTTGATTTACATTTTCTGAAACCGTATTGATAATTGACCAGAATTTCATATTTGTCTAGAAATGATATGATTTGGTCGGCTATTATTCTTTCCACTAACTTGGAAAGGGACGAGATAAGCGTTACTGGCAGATAGTTACTTATTTCACCCTTGTCTCCTTTTCTATGAATAGGAATGACAATAGACTTTTTCAAACAGTTAAGAAATATACCTGACGTAATGGCCGAGTTAACTATGTTTAATAACGGTTCTATCATGTAAGGGGTGTATTGCTTCAGTTAAGCATTAGAGATACCAGGCCCAGAAGAACTTTTGTTTCAGTTTTGTTATGGATTCAAGTAGTTCTTCTTTTGTTATTTCCCTGAGATACATAGAATTGCTAAGTGGCTTTGTTTTGTATTTATATAATTTATCCCTGCCTTAATTTAATATCAGCTGATTCACACTTTCTAAAAAATAGAGATTGAATGAATTATTTATTTCTGCTGGACCCTCAATTCTTAGTTGGCCTTATTTCGATGAATGTTGGTATATTCGCCTTTGTTTTTCCCACATTCATTGTTAATATTGCTCCAGGATTTTTTGAATATATTGTTACTAGTACTAAGCATGCTTTTAATATGATTTTAATATGATTTGACGTTTTCTTTAGTATATTTTTATACTCCTTGTGTTTAAGGTATGCTATCTTACTTTTTTCATCTTTTTTCATTTTATATTTGTCGTAACATTGATTTAGTATTTCTTTGGGTTTATTAATGCGGCCTCTCACTTCTTTGGTGCTTATAGGACATGCGATATCTAAATTGTAATAATTAATTGATGGAAATTAATCATTTCTCCACACTAGCCGTATACAGACTAAGGTTTTTAACAGATAGAGTCAACATAAAAAATTCAATGCCATGGCCGGGATTTGAACCACGGATCTCCTGGTTTCTGTCCAGTCGTTCTTAACCTTTGAGCTACCCTGGTCAACGTGCCGTCCTGACATGAAATTCTCCATTTGACTCCTATATTTCCCCGGTAGACCAATAGGGGCTCTCGCATCCGAGATACACCGTTTGTGGCGACTTACTATCGTAAGTACTTAAGTCCCAGGCTTCATCATTTAACTCTGATTATTTTGGTTAATTGATGGAAATTAATCATTTCTCCGCACTAGCCGTACATCTATTAAAAACCTTAGTCTATATACAGCTAGTGTGGAGAAATGATTAATTTCCATCAATTAACCAAAATAATCAGAGTTAAATGATGAAGCCTGGGACTTAAGTACTTACGATAGTAAGTCGCCACAAACGGTGTATCTCGGATGCGAGAGCCCCTAGTGGTCTACCGGGGAAATATAGGAGTCAAATGGAGAATTTAATGTCAGGACAGCTCGTTGGCCATGGTAGCTCAAAGATTAAGAGTGACTGGACGGACACCAGCAGATCCGTGGTTCAAATCCCAGCCATGGCTGGCATTGAATTTTTCATGTTGACTCTATTAAAAACCTTAGTCTATATACAGCTAGTATGGAGAAATGATTAATTTCCATCAATTAATTAAAAAAATATGAGTTAAATGATGAAGCCTGGGACTTAAGTAATTACGATAGTAAGTCGCCACAACGGTGTATCTCGGATGCGAGAGCCCCTAGTGGTCTACCAGGGAAATATAGGGGTCTCGCCCAAAGGTTAAGAGCGACTGGACGGAAACCAGGAGATACGTGGTTCAAATCCCAGCCATGGCATTGAATTTTTCATGTTGACTATCTATCTAAATTGTATTTGAAGATATCATAAAATGTTACCCATTTAGCATGAATGTCAGCCTCATGAAATACATTCTCCCATGTTTCATTAACCAGTAGGGAGCATAGACCTGTTACACTTGCTTCATTTATATCCCTGGCTTTAACATAGCATTTCTGACGATTTGGTGTATAGCAATCGCTTTCTACACACTGAGCATAATGATCAGACAGGTGGCTTTTTATTATATTTGTCTGATACGTGGTGTATTTCTGTGTATTGCTTTAACCTATATTAATGTAAAATAAATTGACACTTTATGCACTTTTAAGTCACTGTCATTAATAACCCTCCATAAATGTGTTTCAAATCAAATATAAATAGTGTTAATATTCATCATTTAAAAAGTTATCTCAAATTTAACTGTTTTTAAATGCTTAATTGCAAATGTATAAATGCTATATAATGCTAAATGTAAAAATCAAAATGTTAAACTTCTGATATCAAAAAGCTAAATATCAACACCCCTCTACCATTAACTAATCCAAGCTTTCTATGTATCTTTTAATTCCCTCTGAGTTCAAATCCAAACCTTTTTATATTTTTCTTTGCTATTGCGGGCGTGCACTAAATGTGAATGATCCCAGAGTTTTCATGCTCCTTAATTGTATTACTTCTCTCAAAGTATGGCCACACCGTGGCTGAGTGGTTAGATCACTTTGCTCTCACCAAGGCGGCCTGGGTTTGATCCCAGGAGACCGCAACGTGAGATTTGTGGTGGACAACACGGCACTGGGGCAGGTTTTCTACGGGACCTTTGGTTTCCCCTGCCTTCTCATTCCACCAGTGCTCCATCTTCATCTCATGCATCATCAGTGCCACTGCCTGTGGTGCTGCATATAGTAAATGTGGGTGTTAAACACTATACATTTCATTCTCTCAAAGTCATCGGTTTATTTCTGTCCAGGACTAGAATACTGACATGTTAAAATGATACAATGCTGTCTTCTTCCACTTCCCTTCTGTATTCTCCTCACTAACAGG
This sequence comes from Mantis religiosa, assembly GCA_030765055.1. Lineage (NCBI taxonomy): Eukaryota > Metazoa > Arthropoda > Insecta > Mantodea > Mantidae > Mantis > Mantis religiosa. The sequence continues at coordinate 187,623,546 of CM060950.1, forward strand.
CTGTCACACGTTCTTTCCTCCCAATGTCAAATTACTGTCAACACTTCACCTCTTCGTGGTAACACAATCTTCCCAGGTGACATCACTCCAGAAGTAAAATAACTAAAACCAGAGATGCAATGAGGTGTATCCAGATCAACTGTTTTAGCTGAATTTGAAACTGTTTTCAGCTCTTTTTCATCATATAAAGTTTTTAAATTATACCTAACTCACATAATCCACAAGAGACACATTTCAACATAAATACATAATTTTGGTTAACTGATGGAAATTAATAATTTATTCATACTAGCTGTATATAGGCTAAGGTTTTCGATAGATAGAGTCAACATGAAAAATTCAATGCCAGCCATGGCTGGGATTTGAACCACGGATCTCCTGGTTTCTGTCCAGTCGCTCTAACCCATTGAGCTACCATGGCCAACGTGCTGTCCTGACATTAAATTCTCCATTTGACTCCTATATTTCCCCGGTAGACTACTAGGGGCTGTTGAATCCGAGATACACCGTTTATGGCAACTTACTATCGTAAGTACTTGAATCCCAGGCTTCATCATTTATCTCTTATTATTTTGGTTAATTGATAGAAATTAATCATTTCTTCACACTAGCCGTATATAGGCTAAGGTTTTTGATAGAGTCAACATGAAAAATTCATTAAATTTATTGGGAGTCGATTAATGATACTAAACAACACTTACTTTTAAATTTTCCCGGAACTAGTTTCAGAAACCTTCCCTCTATCATCAACCGGACATCGACTGGTTCTCCTTGGTGTAGCTGGCAATATTTTGTCATCAGTCTCCTCTGGTGGCAGTTCGAGGAACTTGCTGAACAAATCTTTCTGGGGGATGTCGAAATTGAATACTTTGTTCCTATTTTTTGAAATAAAGATTTGTTCCCATGTGGACAGTTCTTGTTTTCCTGTTGTATGTTTTAGTAATTTTGGTTCCGGATTTATGTTGTGGTTTTTTTTCCAAAAATGTGTGGCAACTGCTGATTTTTCTAATTGTTTGTATTTTATGTTCCTAAAGTGTTCCTTTGCTCTTGTTTCTAAATTTCTTTTGGTTTTTCCAATATAAATTTGACTGCAGTCAAAACATTCAATTTGATATATCCCAGATTTTTTGTTAGATGGAATGGCATCTTTGATGTTTGAGCAAATTAGGTTTTTCAAGGAGTAATGGTTCACTGGTGCTAGTTGAATGTTTTGTTTTTTCAAGACTTTTTTGAATTTATCAAAGGCCCATAGATGGTAAGTGAATTTTTTGAAGACCATTTTAGTTTCTGTAGCTGAGAGGGTTGTGGTTTCCTTTAGTAGTTTCTTCTTTTTTGCTAAGTTCACTTTTTTGTCTACTAGAGATTTGGGAAAGTCATTTTTCTGTGCTATCTCAATAATTTTGTTGTATTCTATTTTGTATTCTTCTGCTGTGAGAGGGATGTTTACCAGTCTGTGTGCTAAACTATTAAAGATTGCCTGTTTGTGGGATCTTGGATTGTAGCCATTAACTTTTATGTAGTTGTCTGTCTGTGTTGGTTTTCTGTAAATGCCAAAGTTTATTCTATTTTTATTTCTGATTATTTTTAGGTCTAAAAATGGTAAATACTCGTCTTTTTCAACTTCTACAGTGAACTTGATGCTTTTTTCTTGAATATTTAGAAGTTTTAGTGCATCACTGATGTGTTTTTTTGGCACTATGGCAAATATGTCATCTACATATCTCCGCCAGAGTTTGAACATCCATGGGAAACCTTTAGTGATCCTTATTTCTAGTGCACTCATGTACAGATCGGCCAGGAAGGGTGATAAGGGGTTGCCCATTGCTAAACCAGAAGCTTGATGGAAATATTTTGTTTGAAACTGGAAGAAATTCTGTTGTATGCATAATTTGGTTAGTTCGATGTAATCTGAAATTTCAAGTGATGACATTCCAAGTGATTTGGGCCATTTTTCTATCAACGTTGGGAGTTGTTTAACTGGTATGCTGGGAAACAGTGATTTAACGTCAAATGAGACTAGTGTGTCCTCTTCATTTAGTTCAGTATCCTTAATGTGTTCTATAAATTCATAGGAGTTTTTGATGCTTAGGCTATCAAATTTTGGAAATTCACTAACAGCTGGGTCACTGCAATTTGCAGTTTCTTTCTTGATACAAAAACTTGTTTGTGACATTTACTACATGCAAACTTTCATTAGCATTCTGTGTATCTCTTTTGATGCAATTCTCCAGTGGCATAGTACTAACTAATCACTATTTTTGCCTATGAGATGCAATTTATACCCATGGTCATACAAAACTTCTGCATAGAAATATGACCCTTACGAATGCCCAGAAATGCATCAACCATTCTTCTGTTTACATCAAAAGGTGACCTACTAGAACCACTGGTAACTCTTGGGCTATAATATGTTTTCACTTAACATTTACCTCAAGCAGAGCATTCTAGTATCATTACTTACTATTATGAGTACCAAACCTTAAAGTTTCATTATATTTTGCTTCGAAAGAGCCACTGTACTGCATATATATTAAGCATGAATATATATGCTCTAAGAATATTAAGTCAAAATGTCAGCCTTCAGGTACTTTTAATGTCCTATTATGCACATATACATTCTATAATTAAATATGGAATAATATTTTGGGGAAATTCACCAGATTATATTGGCAGTAAATTATTCAATAAATTACCAATAAATTTTAGAAATATTACTCCATTACCTACGTTTAAACATATATTAACTAATTTTCTTAAAACAAAAGCTTACTATGACGTGGAAGAATTTCTGAATGATAATATAACTGACCTACAGTAACTTTTTATCAATGTATTTGTATTACAATCATCTTTATGTATTATTTCAGAACTTTAACTGTTATTACTTGTAATTGTATTGATTGTCTTTATTTATTTATAACTGGACTATGATCTTAAACAAGTTTTCAATTGTGTATACTATTGTACATGTTATAAAGAGCAATTGAAAAGCCAAAGATATATTTATTAAACAAAAACAAGCCATTCGAATTATAGGCAACGAAAGAATGCTATGTTCATGTAAGCCACTATTCAAAAAGCTTTGCATACTTCCTTTGGCATGTGTTTATATACTGGAGACAACTTTATTTGTAAAAAGAAATACATTTAACTTTCAAAACAACGGTAGTGTTCATATGCATTACACGAGGCATATTAAGGATATACACGTAACCTCAATCAGAACTACAATGTTTAAGAATGGAGTACAGCATTCCTGTACAATAATTTATAATTCCCTTCCTAATGACATCAAAAGCATAGATAGCTACAATGTGTTTAAAACTAGAATAAGGGCTTTCTTGCAGGAGCACTGCTTTTACACAGTAAAGGAAAATCTGCAATTTAACAAATCCAGATACTCATAAGACATGAATTACTTAGCTTGTTCATTTCTCTCATTTATAATCATATCCAAATTGTGGTACATTATAATTGAATGTAGGTTAGGTATATTTGATGTTTAACTTTGTAATATAAAGTGTAAATTTACTGACATATTCTATATCAAGGCACTATGTACAGATTTGATTTTAAAGGATGAAGAAATTTGAATTGAATTGAACCTAACCTGGTATGAATTATATACTGTTGCAGCAAGAGGGCAATGTAATGTTAAATGAGGCTTTACTCCTATTCTTAACAATAGTAATCTAATATAAACTGTCATTCACAGCTTTCACTTGCATGTAAACCATATTTCACAAAAACTACATGTGGAAATGTTTGTTTACTTTAAAAACTAGGAACCAATTTATAGAACCAGAAGCAAAGGTGTTCAGTAGCTTCCACAAACATCCAGAGGATGTCTCTGCACATTACCACAGACTATGGAATTAAACCGCATAGTTTAAACGTGAGAATTCCATCAATTTCTTTGTAATTCAGTTGCAATGGCAATATACCATATTTTATCATGCAATTCCCCACTTTTTTTTTTCTCGAAAAATGTTCTTGAAAACACTGGGGAGGGAATTATACAAGTGGTGCTTTTAGGAATTCAGAAAGTATAGTATTATGAAAAAGTTATATAGGTATACAGTAATTTGTGAATGAACTGGATACATGCCACGGTTTCATTGGGCCTACAATGTATTGTTTCATTGTTTCTCTTCTCTGACTATACTGCAGTCTCACTTTCGTTACTATCACTATTTTCTTTTATATCTGGCTCAGATAACACATCATCTTCATTTTCACTATTCCACATGTTGTCCTCAGAACAATCAATAGCACAAGAAATTCCAGTTTTTTTAAACTATTCTTAACAATATCGACATTAATTTCCTCCCACGCACAGATTATCCACTCACACATCGTCAGTATTGAGGGCTTCCTTATCTTTGAGATCCCACCATCAATTTTACGATATTTTCCTGTTTTAGGCCCACAGAAAGATTCGGAGCTTGTCTTTGCAGCCTTGAGTTTATCTTTTTGTCTCCACCAATACTGCATTGAATTAGAATCAATGGAGAGATGTCTTCCTGCAGCCTTCACCCTGTTTGCATCGGCATAAGATAATATGTTTAATTTAAACTATGCCGTGTAGTTTGAATATTGACGACTTCTAACAAACTGACTTAGAAACACGTCTGTAACTTCACATTTCAATTTTACAATATGTTGTGACAATGGCAAACACTTTATCCATTGTTGTCCATGATAAGCACTGCTGTGTCGATTGTTCTCCATTATCAAGTCATTTAAAGGCCACTCCAATAAGAACAAATCAGGAGAGGAAATTATGCAATGTTTAATAGCTAAATAATTTTTAGTGATGAAAAATCATAGGGGAGGGAAATATGCAAGGGGGGGGGGGGGGCTTATGCAATAAAATACAGTAAATGGCCATGCCCACCTGCACATGGGCATTTAAATAATGACCTAGCAGCTCTTTAAATGGCACCAGGGCGTAACTGACGGTAGATTCTGAAACTACAATGTTTAAACATAATTTTAAGGCAAAAAATGGAAAATATTATTTTTCTGTCATTTTTGACTCTTAAAGAAGAGTAAAGAGTAAATTACAGATAAACAGAAAACTATACCTGATGCAAACAAAATGAAATCAGTTCTGAAATCAGCACAATGAACTTCCCATATTACACCAATCAGATTTTCTGGTGGAAATTCTTTAACAGTATAATTACTAGATTTTTAAATTTTTATTCACAACTCACTGGAATGTGTTGCAATACCATGATTAATCACATAGGTACACCAACTTTCACCAACAGTGAACTGTGATGTAATTAACTACATGGGAACATTAATTTCAATGTAGCTCCGATGTTTACTACCAACAACCTTTAATGACCACTGAATTTCTGCTTCAGCTATTTCATCTTTCTTAAAATGGAATAGTAGTAGATGTACGGACTTCCCACTTTTTATCTTTACCATGTTCTTCAGGACTAGGTTTGATAGCATTAACAAATGGATTTATATCTAATGCCTGTAAGTCTTATTTTGTTGAACAAGTATTAGGTTTGATAAAAAATATTAAGAGCATGACAGCCCCTGGTGCTCCCCTGCAGTCCTGGTGAAGAATGGTGAGTTATGGTGCCAGCGATTTTCAACCTTCACCTGAAATTGGGATAATGTTAAGTAGCTCTAGATCCCAAAGTCAAGGAGAAGACTGCATTCTTGATGAGCCAAGGGCTTTGGCACCATACAATGTGGTTATGTCCTTTGGCCTCTGTAATGCACCAGCCACGTTCCAGCATCTCCTGAAGTTAGTGATGAGGAGAATGACTTGCAATGCCTGCCTGATACACGTGGACATCATTCATTGGCAGCATTTTTAAGAAGAAATTACAGAAATGCAGGCAAGCAATCCAAGGCTGAATGTGAAGAAGTGCCAACTATTCTGCAACAAGGTTAATCACTTGGGCCACACAATCTCACCAAATGGGCTGGTCACAGACCAGAAGATGAACCAACACAAATCAAATTGCAAAACCAGCAAAGGATAAAACTAAGAAAGGAAAGAAACTGAAAGTGAAGATGAACCTGAAAAGCCAGAGAATGATATTGAAGAAGAGATAGTGGCCAATATAGCAGCATTTGAAACTAAGGAGGAAAAAATGTAAAATCCTACTGAAGTTAGCGAAAAGTATATAAAGATTAAAGGCAAGAAAGAAAAAGTTACTGAAGAAATAGAACAAGAACAGAAAGAAGAATCAGAAAATAAGGATATCAAAGTGCTGCTGGGGATATTACAGTAGGTAAGATGGAATACTACATTATGTTTTGTTGTATAAAGTTGGTACCAGCACAAATACGAGTAATATTACCATTATTATTAAGTTAATTGATGGAAATTAATCGTTCCTCCATACTAGCCGTGTATAGGCTAAGGTTTTGGATAGACAGAGTCAACCTGAAATATTCAATGCCACGGCTGGGATTTGAACCACATATCTCCCAGTTTCAGTTCGGTCGCTCTTAAACTTTGAGCTACCATGGCCAATATCATTAATATTAATATTACCATTCCTATGGGTTTATTTGTACTAATGTGCAATATCACCTTTAATTTAGAATTTAATGTTTTTGATTGAGTAACTTTTTTTTTTTTGGGGGGGGGGGTAAGGTGGGGACAAAATGAGGTCTGTAGCTTGATTTTCTGAAGTATGTATAAATGCTGTTGGGTGATACATGAATCCCTTGAAGATCTTTCCTTTTTCATTAGGGATGAGTGTGCTGGTTACTTTAACTACCTTTCTGCTTTTGGCTCTGCTCATTTCCATGTATCCCTGCAAAATTCATGTTTTGTAGCTTTGACACCTTCATAAACACGTATGAGATGTGTATACCAAAAATAAAATGTAAAATTAACAGCAATAGCACGAGAAGCCGAATGTTAAAAAAGGATAAGAAGGAATGGTATACACATCAATTAGCTAACTTGAAACAAAAAGTATTGATCTATTTAAATTAGTATAGGAGTCACAACTTGGAAACACTTAAAGCGTCGCTCACGGGAGCTAGAAAGGAATATAAAGAGGCAATATATGAAGCAAAAAAGATGTATAATATCAATAAAATCGAATCAGCAAATAATAAATGTAAAAAGGCTTGGACCATTATAAGTAAAATAATAAAAGGGGAAAGAGAAGTAGCAATAGATCCAAAAGAACTTAATACTTATTTTGTAAAATCCATCGAAGAAATTAGAAATAATATAGTATAACCAATTGAAACAGTCTCGGATATAATGGATGGATATGTGGTGAGAAATACTCAGAGGTATTCTGTGTTAAGTACTGTAACACTTGAACATGTACTAACCATTGTAAATAGTTTTAAATCATCGCAGAGTACTGACATTTATGAGTTATCTACTGATTTGTTACAAAAAAGTAATGGATTGTATCCTAACTCCATACATATTGTAAAAACAGATGTTTGGCAGAAGGTATATTTCCGGATCCTCTAAAGCGTACAAGAGTAGTACCAGTTTACAAAAGGGAGACAGAAAACATCCAGCCAGTTATCAACCAATATCACTAGTTCCAGTATTCTCCAAAATGTTAGAAAAGGTTATATATATTTTCAACTGTGTAATTTTCTCGAACAAGAAGAGATACTCAGTCACAGTTTGGTTTTATAAAAGGTAGATGTACAGTAGATGCCATAGTCTCCCTCATTAAAGATGTTCTGCAAGCCCTTGAAATTAAACAAATAGCGATAGCAAGCTTGTGTGACCTAAGCAAGGCGTTCGATTGTGTGGACCATGTTCATTTACTAAATAAACTAGAATACTATGGTATAGCAGGTACACCCCTAAAAATGATAAAATCATTCCTTGTTCATAGAACACAGGTAGTTTGCATTGGAAGGGAAAATTAGAAATCGTAGAAATAAAATATGGTTTACCGAAGGGCTCAATTCTTGGACCACTGCTATTTACAATAATGATTAATGATTTGCCATTTTTCATGGATACACATACTATTTTATATGGTGACGATACAACTTTTCTCAATATCAACGCGGAATATTGCAAACTTACAAAAATGGCGGAAAATACCCTGACTCAAGCTGGTATGTGGTTCCGGACAAATGGGTTCCTACTTACGAGAGCAAAACACAGCAAATTATATTCAGTCTAAAGGACATACCACCTAATCTCTATGAAGTAAATGTAAAATTCTTGGGTATAACTGTAGATAATAAATTAACTTCAGCCACACACATTAGGCCTATCTCAGCAAAATTATCCAGAGTTATTTATCTAATAAGAAACTTAAAATACCAAATACCTGAGGCCTATATAAGGTCTGCATACTTCGCCTTCTTCCATAGTATAATATCCTACGGCATTCTATTATGGTGAAGTAGCAGCCACGTGATTGAAATATTTTGGTTACAAAAAAAGATTATTCGTGTAATCCCTAATGCTCACAAAGGTGAACAGTGCAAACCTTTGTTTATTAAATTAGGTATTTTGACGGTGGTAAACTTATATATTTATACAGTAGTTAATTATGCAAAAACCAATTTACAAGAGATAGACTATAGACACGATATACACAGATATATCACCACAAACCGCAATCAAATTAATATCCCATATCATAGACTTACAATAACAGCATAAAGCATTAAAGTGATAGGATTAAAACTGTATAATAGTCTACCACAGAAACTAACAATCCTACCCACGGCAAGATTTAAGCAAAAGGCTTATGACTGGCTAGTTGCAACACCATATTATTCAGTTCAAGATTTTTTTGATGCTAATAGGAGTAACGGTTCTCACAGATAGACATATATATATATATTTATTTATCTCAAAAAATTGAAATCACATGATGAATTTTGAAATACTGTTCATTGATTCTATAAATAAATTTGTTTTGCTTCCAGTAGATATTAATAAGATAATGAATAATCCATACCTAACGGAAGTAACCACATAAAAATAAACAGTTAAAAAAGCTGAAGCTGCAATGAATGAATTGCAGAACTTGTCCTGTAAAGAATTTCTAATTTTGTAAAAAGATAAGTCAAATTGGTCACAAACTATTATATTTTACTGTAATAACTGACAGCATTGTTTCCTGAAGTATTAGCTTGAACTTTCTATGCCGGTTGCTTGTTTAATTGAGGTCACATGCCAGTTAGTTTATAATCCCACTTTGCGAGAACTTTCTATTTGAAAAATTAAGTATACATACCTCAATTAAAATAAATTACTGATGTTCATACAGATATGTTATTGTGTTTTGATAGTTCAGACATAAGGAAAAAGTACACCTTGCACCACAGATATCTTATATATAATTACTCATATTGATGAGCTCCATTTAACAGTTGAGAGATATTTAAAAGGCTAAAAACTCTAGTTGAAAAAGAGTTATCACTTTTGGAGGGAAGGAAAATAAGGATTATATTGAGCATGGAAGAAGTATATGAGAAATTAAATTACATCAAAACTGCATTAACCATGTGGTAAAAATATTCATAAAGGAATATGAAATAAAACTGTTCAATTTTGACATCAACTTTGAAGAGAATCCAAACTTCAAGTTCATCAAGATACCAACAGAGACGCCCCTATCACCTCCAAGGAGTTCACCAAACCAATATTCAGTAGTTGACATTAGCTGAAGATGTTAGGAAAGTCCTAACGAAACGCGTTCTAGGTAAATACTAGCAATAAATGGAGAATTGAGTACTAGTTTGACTCAAAATTATATTACATCAAAAAAGTTTGTTACAAATAGTTCACAGATCACTACTGAAAATAAAGACATTTGGCTTCTTTCTTTCAATTGAAATGTTAAAAGCTACTGTCCCAGTTGGGGAAAAAAACAAAAACATTTTAGTTACAATTCCTATCTTGAGGAAAGTTTAAAGTTAATTAACATTTTAGTTAATTGATGGAAATTAATCATTTCTTCACACAAGCCGTAAATAGGCTAAGGTTTTTGACAGATAGAGTCAACATCAACAATGGCCATGGTATTGAATTTTTCATACTGACTCTATCAAAAAAAAAAACAACTTTGTGCTCAAAATATAATGAACAACAATAATTCTGCATAGGCTCAAATGTTAAAATTAGTAATAACCCTTCACTCTAGTGAAAGTACTTTTGCAATATTCATAAAGGTATAAGAGATATTTAAGATGATGCTTTTAGACTTTCATATTCAAAAAATGATAGAACTGCTACATTATGGGGTACCAATGAAATGATACTGTGCTGATGTATATGTACAGCTCTATGCTAACACATAAATTGTGGTCAGACTCAATGATAGAAATGGCAGTTGCACTCAGCTGATGAGTTCTGAGGTAAATCATATTAATAATAAAGCTGAAAGTTAATTACTGATCAAAACTGAACTATGGTACTGCTAAATGATTAACAGTAAATACAGAAGCACAAATGAATAATTATTAAATACGGCTGTCCTAATAAAATAGCACTTACTGTATCACTTAGCTGCTGTATTTGTCGTTCTACATATGGAAGCAATGCTTTGATACAGAACTCTTGAACCAACATTCGAAGTCGATCCAGATCACATGCTGTAAGGTGAGCTCCATGCTGTAATGTTGCTGTGGTGCTCTGCCCAACCCACACATTAGCATTTATGTGACTTGGAATAGCAGCTACATCATTTCCATAATTATTCTGTAATACATATGGAAAATGTCCATTAATATCATCTTACATCACTAAATCTTGTGAAAGTCTTGTGCAATCTTCAAACACTCAGAGAAATCTTATGGCAATGAACAGATAAGTAGACTGTATGAGCATTAATTTCCAAATGGATACTAGCCCAAAAACAACAATGTTAGATGAAGTGATGTACACTTCAGTAATGATTTTAGGTTCTTTTTACTGCACTACATTAAACACCACTATAATACAATTTTGAGTCGAACTAATACTCAATGCTCCATTTATTGCTAGTGTTTACCTAGAACGCGTTTCGTTAGGACTTCCTAACATCATCAGCTGTTGTCGACTAATGGATGCCGGTTCAGTGAACTCCTCGGAGGTGATAGGTGCGTCTCTGTCGGTATCTTGATGAACTTGAAATTGGGGTTGTCTTCAAAGGTAGTATCGAAATTAAACAATTTACTTTCATATTTCTTTATAAAGATTTTTTCCCACGTGGTTAATGCAGCTGGACCTTGGACACTTTTTAGTAAGTGAATTTCTCGTTCTATGTCATGATTTTCCTTCCAAAAATGGTACGCTACCGCCGATTTATCTATTTCTTTATTCCTTATGTTCCTAAAGTGCTCTTTAAGCCTAATGTTCACGTTCCTTTCTGTTTTTCCAATGTAGAATTTGTCACAGTCCTTGCAATTTATCCGGTACACTCCTGATTTTCTGCCTGTGGGTATCTCCCTTGTATTATATGATTTCAAAAGGTGTTGTACACTAAATTTGTTCTGTGGGGCCAAAGTAATATTGTGTTCTTTGAAAACTTTTTGGAAAAGGTGTGTAGCTCTGGGATGATAAGTAAATTTTCTGTATGAGGTTTCATTGCTAATTGGGGAGAGAGTAGTTACTTGTTTGTATCTTAGTTGTCTTTTGAATTTATCTATTTTCTTGTTGACCAATTCAGCACTGTATCCATTGTATTCTGCAATGTGAATGATGTTATTGTACTCTTTGTTATATTCTATCTTGTTTAAAGGTACATTAACCAGCCTGTAAGTTAAACTGTTGATAACAGCATGCTTGTGTTGTCTTGGGTTATATCCATCTGATTTTATGAAATTTTCTGTGTGTGTTTCCTTTCTGTGTATGCCAAATTCAAGTTTATTATGTTTTCTGGTAAGTCATTTGGGACAACTTAGAAAACTGTGCTTTTACGCATATTAACAGTCGCGTAAACAAAAAAGCATGAAAACAAAATAGAAAAATACAGGGTCTAATCTTGCGGAGAGCAAACTACACGGAACGTCAACCCACAAACAAACATAATCAAAATGAAGTAATTAATCTTTCTCACGAAACTTTCACACATGCAGAAACAGCGTTCTTAAATAAAGGGTTAAAAACGTGCGTAGATTTCTCCGATAACGTAGAAGATTATATAGTTGACATTGAAATAGCTACCGAGGGTCTAAATACTGGGCAGAAATCAGCAATTAGAAGCGAATGTGAAAAAATCTTAGGAAAAATAGAAAGGGAAAGTGGTAAACCCAAACCATACATGAAAATACTTAAATCTCTGAATAAAAAGGATGTTGTTTATACGAAAGCAGACAAAGGAAATAAGGCGGTCATCATGGACAAACAGGACTACATCTCTAGAATGACAGATTTATTGGCAAGTGATGAATTCCAGGAAATAAAGTCTGACCCTTTAAATATGTGTGTAAAACAGTTAAATGAAACAATGAAGGATAAAACAATCATACCAAAAGAAATTAAACAAAGTTTAAAACCAGACAACCCTACAGTAGCTAACATATATGGATTACCCAAAATTCATAAAACAGGAAATAAGATGCGCCCAATCATTAACAACATAAACACACCCTGCTACAAGCTATCCAAATGGTTAAACAAAAAATTTAAGGAGCTACCAAAATTCAAAAGCCACAGTATTAAAAATTCGTTGGAATTCATCAACAAAACTAAAAATCTACAATTTTCTCCCACAGACCGAATGGTATCTTTTGATGTAATCTCCTTGTTCCCAAGTGTTCCGAGAGACAACCTCATAGAGTACATGCATCATGGCTTCAGTCCCTACAAATAGACAAAAACATCATAGAGGAATACCTTCAATTAACCAATATTTGCATTGAACAGTCCTTTTTTACATTCAATAAAAAAAATTTCAAACAAAAATCAGGACTATCTATGGGCAACCCATTGTCCCCATTTTTGGCAGACCTCTTCATGAGCTTTTTGGAAACGCACATCACAAAGGCATTCCCACTAATTTTTAAGCATTGGTACAGATATGTGGATGACATTTGGGCAATAATAAATGAGAAACAAGTGGATGATGCATTAAAACTACTTAATTTACAAAATCCTGCAATAAAATTCTCCATAGAAAAAGAGATAAACAATGAAATCCCTTTCTTAGATTTGAAACTTACCAGAAAACATAATAAACTTGAATTTGGCATACACAGAAAGGAAACACACACAGAAAATTTCATAAAATCAGATGGATATAACCCAAGACAACACAAGCATGCTGTTATCAACAGTTTAACTTACAGGCTGGTTAATGTACCTTTAAACAAGATAGAATATAACAAAGAGTACAATAACATCATTCACATTGCAGAATACAATGGATACAGTGCTGAATTGGTCAACAAGAAAATAGATAAATTCAAAAGACAACTAAGATACAAACAAGTAACTACTCTCTCCCCAATTAGCAATGAAACCTCATACAGAAAATTTACTTATCATCCCAGAGCTACACACCTTTTCCAAAAAGTTTTCAAAGAACACAATATTACTTTGGCCCCACAGAACAAATTTAGTGTACAACACCTTTTGAAATCACATAATACAAGGGAGATACCCACAGGCAGAAAATCAGGAGTGTACCGGATAAATTGCAAGGACTGTGACAAATTCTACATTGGAAAAACAGAAAGGAACGTGAACATTAGGCTTAAAGAGCACTTTAGGAACATAAGGAATAAAGAAATAGATAAATCGGCGGTAGCGTACCATTTTTGGAAGGAAAATCATGACATAGAACGAGAAATTCACTTACTAAAAAGTGTCCAAGGTCCAGCTGCATTAACCACGTGGGAAAAAATCTTTATAAAGAAATATGAAAGTAAATTGTTTAATTTCGATACTACCTTTGAAGACAACCCCAATTTCAAGTTCATCAAGATACCGACAGAGACGCACCTATCACCTCCGAGGAGTTCACTGAACCGGCATCCATTAGTCGACAACAGCTGATGATGTTAGGAAGTCCTAACGAAACGCGTTCTAGGTAAACACTAGCAATAAATGGAGCATTGAGTATTAGTTCGACTCAAAATTGTATTTATTTTGTGCTTCATTGTATCATAGTCCTTAAACAACAGAATACCACTATAATGGTTATGTAAACTAATTAGATGTATTTGCTATTGTAGTACATTTATTGGTATTGTTTCACCAGTTCTCTGCCTGTCTACCAGTTTGTATTTATGAACCCATTAAATACTTAGAGTTAAAACTGGTTCAAGTTGGTAAGAAGTTATGGGTAGTTTATATGGAGTACCGCCTGAAAAGTTTACAATTTTTAGATGAACTGCTCTATGAATGGAGTTGGAATGCTACATAAGTTTCAAAAAAGCAGTTTTATAATATCCAATTTGGTTAAAATCAAAACAAAATTAAAAGAATTCACATGCAGTGTTGATGCTAATGGCTTTTATGATACCTGTATCATGAATAAAACTGAAATTTTACATAAAATGTTTGGAAAGTAAGTTTCAATTTAGGTTGAAACAGATGAAAATTTAAAGGGCTCCTTAAAATTTACTGTATTTGAGCAAATTACTGAGGCTGAATGTCAGTATTTCACTGCAGTCTTAAGAGTCTAAAATTGTGGAATAAAACGATATGTTAAATTAAAATGTAAGCCTAAAAATGTTTACCTATTAAAGTGCAGCAAAATGTTTTTTAATATAAAAATAATCAAACAATTTATTCATATAAATAAACAAACAGATCTAGGTTTCAGAATTGATAATTCCATCAGATTTCATAGAGAATTTAGAAAATAATACTGAAATGGTACTTTTTACCTGTCTGCACTGGAAACATTTAGCTACAACTATGATATTGCTTTCTGTAATAGTGTTAGAAGTATTCATCTGCAAGTGACCAAATGCATCACATGCACATCAGAATGGAAACATATTGAAGAGCTTTGTGCAAAAGAAATATAAATACAGCAGAGATACAAAAGGCATTTTATTTTGGATAACTCATTTAAAGATTACAAGACTGAAAGATTATAAATCAGGAAGTATTTCGAAGTGCATTCATACTTATGAATCTTGTATATAAAAATATTTAAAAGTGTGCTCAACTATGTACTACATTACTATTTAATTGACTTTTACAATGAACATTACAAATACCATATTTACTTTAGAAGCAATAAATTCAAAAGTTCATAAAACTGAATAAAGTGCACTGAAAGAAGTATAATATTTTCTTATACACTAGAGTTGCCAGATGGGATTTGTAAAAATTACAGAAATTCTGTGTTTTCTAAATAAAAACTAATTATAAATAGATATTTTTCACATTTTAAAGCATGTGTTATTTATTATTAGATAAAATGTGCACAAGTTGTGCATGATGTACAATTATTTACAATTATTCAAAGGTTCACATCACTTATTTGTGCAGAATTCTACAACTGATTTGTCTCTCTTTTTGCACATAGTTAAGTGATACCTGTTGCAGGGCTGGTCACATAATTTACAAGTACAGTCACTGCTTGGGTCGTGGAACCAATCACTTCTGCACAGTATATGATGTTATCCATACACTGCCCATAGAGTTAACAAAGTGCCAGAGCTCTTGATTGGCGTCAGTCCATATTCTGTTAAGCATGGCCTCTGTTGTGTAGAAGTCAAGTCTTATCTCGTTCCTCTTACTCCTTTCCTGCAGGAGTCTGTTACAGGCGTCCGTGGATGTTAGTTCCATACAGAGGTCTTCCATGAAGAAGGGCATCTTTGTGAGTTCATATGCCAGTCTGGAGCTTGTGAGTAAGTGAGTATGTGGCGTTTAAGGGCCCGTCGACAACAAGGTCATTTGGGCCCCTGGAGCTTGTGTGTTTGGAGATCCCCAATGCGGCTTTCAGGAATCTTGATTTAATGGCTTCCAGTGTCCTTAGATCTGTTATGCTCAACTTGTCCCACATAATACGTACCCCATATATGGCAATGGCCACTATTTTTGAGTCAACAGTGCCATGGCTGTCTTCAATAATATTTTGGATAATGCACTGGTGTCATATATGGCCTTCGTTGCTGCTGTGGCTCTGGACTTTATATGCATCCTGAATGATTTTGCCATTGATTGCAGTCATACCCAAGTATTTGAAGGAGTTGACAGACTTGAGCAGTTTCTCCTGTCCTCCGCCAATTCTAGTCCAGCATTTTAGAAAGTCATCTTGATGGTCCTTTCATGTTTATCTCCAGCTTGTCCTTTGCCTACTTGTTTAATTGATTGGTTGCTTTCTGTATCTCATTTGAGGACCTAAACCACATCACCATGCCATCTGTGTAGATGTAAATTTTCACCCTCTCCGTTTCCTGACTTGCTGCTTGTATGACATCATAGGTAGCAACATCTGTGTTATTTATCAAACTAAACAAGGGTATTCATAAAATAAGACAAATTATTTGGATAGGTTCAACTATGAAGCCTGGGACATAAGTACTTACAGCAGAGTAAGTTGCCACAAATGGTGTGTTTCTCATTCTATATGAGTCAGTTGGAGAATTTAATGTCATGCTGGCATGTTGGCCATGGTAGCTTAATGGTTAAAAGCAACCAGCAGTCATCGTCGTCGTAGTAGTAGAAGTAGGGTTAAGGGCGCACAACGTCCAAGGTTATCACTGCCTTGACAACGGTAAAAGGTGAAATGCCTACACAGTTAAAACTAATACACTAAAACTATAGATTCAGAGGTTCAGTAAAAGGCTCAAAAGGAAACGTAAAACACTAAAAGGTGAAGTCAGTCACCGCAGACGGCAAAGGAGAAAAACAGGGGACGAAGATGAGAGCACCATAAAGGGTCCTCAAACACGTCAGAGCAGGCGCCAGAAACAACTTTGTCGAATAAAAGCAAGCACGCCCTCCAGAGAGCACCAGGCAGTGGATCCTATCCTGTATACGCTGCACCAGAGGATGGTAATTGTACAGCGTCGAGAGGCTTTGTAGTGCACTTAAGGAGTCCGTACAAATCACGCAAGTACGCATACGATGCCGTTCAATATATAAAATCGCCTGGTAAAGACTGAAAAGCTCTGCGGTGAAAATCGAACACTGTCGCCGTAAACGAAAAGTAAAACTCCGATGTCCAAAAACAAAAGCACATCCAACTCCAGAGTCGGTCTTCGAGCCATCAGTGTAAATAAAAGCGCAGTCCCCTAAACACACCTGGAGTTCTAGAAAGGTGGAGCGATACACAGGTACAGGGGTCGTATCTTTCGGCATTGACGTGAGCTCAAGATGGCAACGGGCCTCAACGCGTGTCCAGGAAGGAAAACAAGATTGTCCTCTAGCAAGCATTGGTACCAAGGTGACAGCCAAGTGCTGCAGAAGAGAGCGGAAGCGGAGTAAAGCCGACGGGCTAACTGCATATTGGGGATCCAGGGAGTCGTCAAAAAACAGCTGAAAACCGGGGTGATTAGGCGAGCTGGAAAGGCGACATGCATAGCTGCACAGAAGAACCGCACGACGATGGGATAAAGGAGGTTCCGCAGCCTCTGCATAGAGGCTCTCAGCTGGACTAGTGGGAAATGCCCCGATTGCAACTCGAATGCCAGGATGGTGAACGTGAGTTAAACGTCGGAGGACAGAGGGGCGGGCCGAGGAATAGACAATGCACCCATAATCTAGTTTAGATCGGACTAGAGACCGATATAAACGCAGCAGTGTAGTCCAATCAGCGCCCCAGGATGTGCCACTTAAAATACGTAAAATGTTCAGAGAACGGTCACACCTAGCCCGCAAATAAGAGATGTGAGACGCCCAACTGAGTTTCCTATCGAAAATCAAGCCTAAGAATTTTGCCTCATCTGCGAAACGAAGGGCATCGTGGCCAAGAAATAGCTTGGGCGGAGGGAATGCCTTCCGGCGCCAGAAGTTGACGCAGATGGTTTTTTCGGCGGAGAACATAAAGCCAGATGTAAGACTCCAATGATAGAGCCGATCAAGACAGTTCTGGAGACGGCGCTGGAGGAGACAAGTCCGCAGAGAGCTAAGATAGACGGCAAAATCATCCACAAATAAGGACGGCGAAATTCCAGGAGGGACACACTTAACGATAGGATTGATTGCTATGGCGAAGAGTGTAACGCTAAGTACCAAGCCCTGCGGTACTCCATTCTCTTGAGTAAAATAGCGTGATAAAACCGAGCCAACGCGAACGCAAAAAATGCGGCCCTTCATAAACTCCCGAAGAAACAGAGGGAGACGGCCACGAAAATTCCATTCGTGGAAGGAACGGAGAATACCATACCTCCAGCAAGTGTCATAAGCCTTCTCCAGATCAAAAAACACAGCAACAGTTTGGCATTTTCTCAGAAAGGCATTCATGATCTGGGTAGATAGGGAAACTAAATGGTTGACCGTGGAACGGTGACGACGGAAACCGCACTGGGCGTTCGCAAGAAGACTCCGAGACTCAAGCCACTACGTCAAACGACCATTTATCATGCGCTCCATCACCTTGCAAATGCAACTGGTGAGAGAGATAGGCCGGTAGCTGGAAGGTAGATTGGGATCCTTACCAGGCTTGAGGATAGGGCCGACGGTAGCTTCACGCCAAGCCGATGGAAAGTGGCCGTCGAGCCAAATGCGGTTATACACTTGGAGAAGAAAGAGTTTGCCGTCGGCCGAAAGGTTTTGCAACATGGACACATGGATAGAATCAGGCCCAGGAGCAGAATGTTTTGCAGAGTGAAGAGCAAACTCCAACTCTCGCAGACTAAAAGGCTCATTGTAACACTCGTTAGCAGAAGTGAAGTTCAAAACCTGCGACTCCGCCCTGCCTTTTAAGATGCGGAAGCCCTCGGAATAATGACCGGAACTGGAATTCGCTGCGAAGGTAGCGCCAAATGTGTCAGCTATGGCCACCGGATCTACAAGAATATTATTAGCAACGTGAAGGCCAGACACAGCGGAAGGGGATCCTGTGCCTGTAAAACGCCGTAGTTGTTCCCACACTAAGGAGGAAGGCGTAAAACGATTAAAAGAGTTAACAAAACGAGACCAAGACACCTTCTTGCTATCCTGAATTACGCGACGAGCCCTCGCACGCGCCTGTTTAAATGAAATAAGATTGTCCAAAGTAGGGTGACGTCGAAAAACCTGAAGTGCAGATCGCCGGGCCCGAACGGCATCCCGACAGGCAGTAGTCCACCAAGGGACAGGTATTCGCCGGCGATGGGAGGACGAACGGGGAATGCTAAGCTCGGCGGCAGAAATTAGAGTGGATGTTAAAAAATGCACCATATCCACTGAGTGAAAAGAAGGCGCGTCGAATAATGCAAGACGGTGGAAGAGTTCCCAATCCGCCTTACATAGTTGCCAAGTAGGTGTTCTTAAGCGTGGAACGTGATGCAAAAGGCGAACAACGCAAGGGAAATGATTGCTGGAGTAGGTGTCAGGAACGACATGCCACTGAAGATGAGTGGCAAGCTGCGCAGAGCAGAGAGCGAGATCCAGGTGCGAAAATGTGCCAGAGGAGTCAGAAAGAAAGGTTGGGTCGCCAGTGTTGAGAACAGTGTGTGAGAATCAAAAAGATCTGCAAAGAGGTTGCCCCTCGCACAAGCCCTAGGTGATCCCCATAAGGGATGGTGAGCATTAAAATTCCCCAGCAGAAGAAAAGGAGTAGGGAGTTGGGATAAAACCTGGTGCAAGGCGTTGGCAGTGAGGGGAACCATCGGGTACACATAGAATGAACAGACAGAAAAGGAAAGACCAGGCAAGAAAAGCTGAACGGCTGCAGCTTGTAAGGTCGTCGTCAGAGGAAGGAGCCGACAATGAACGTCGGAACGGAATAAGATCATGACACCTCCATGCGCAGGATGACCCTCTGCCGGTGCAAGGTCGATTTGCACCGGAGTATAGTGGCGAAGATCAAAACGATCCTGAGGGCGTAACTTGGTTTCCTGCAAACAGATCACTTGAGGAGAGTAGAGAGACAAGAGCTGTTGTAGTTCGGCCCTGTGCGTTCATACGCTGCGTAAATTCCACGAAAGGATAGCCAGATAAAGGGAGGAAAGGGAAGAAACCGCTACTTATTTTGGCGAATCAGCCTAACTGGTCTGCCACGAGTTGGGCTCGGACTTTTGAGAGCAGAGAATTTCATGTTCCATGGGTTCCTCAGCTGGAGGACCGTCACGCTCTTCAGCAGTCATTCCTCACCGAATAGAAATCGCGGTTGCTACAATGCAATGCTTAAAAGGTTTAGAGAAAGAATAGATTACTAATATGGAAAATCAAAGGAATAGACAATCAAGACCACTTGTTGTGAACAGGCTAACAAACATAAAAAGGCTGTGACAAGCAACTTAGTTAACATATTGAATGAACAACGTATAGATATAGCTTTTGTCCAAGAATCCTGCATTGTTCACAATCACCTTACTGGCATACCCAAATCTTTCAGAAGTTATACATGTGGACAGGGAAAGAAACGAGCAATAATTGTAAATAACAAAGAAATTGATGTACTCCTAATTAAACAACTTTCACATGAAGACTGTGTCATGGTAGAGATAAGTTATGGTGATTTCAAATTTTATGGAATAAGTGCTTATTTTGACATTACACACGAAATTGAAGTTAATGTATGAGAAACAGAACAAACTGTGAACCATTCGAAAGGCAGAGGAGTAATACTAGCAGCTAACAGCAACGCTAGAAGTAAAACATGGCATGATGTCCTAACCAATCAACGGGGATTGATTCTGGAAGAATATATTACCACTTCCAGTCTTTATATGATAAATGAGCGTTCAGAACCTACTGTTGAATCGACAAGAGGCAGTAGCCATGTTGACCTAATGATATCTAACACCCTAATGCTACGACACATTAGAGATTGGAAGTGTGGCACTCAAGAGAGCTGCTCTGATCACAAAATTGTATTTTTTAATATTAACCCCAGTAAACAAGAGTACTTGGGCAATACAGGCTATATGGGACTGAGGTATATAATTAAAAGTGACAACTTTCAGGCATTTGATAATGAGTTGGTAAATAATATGGCTATCAACTTCAAATGTGAAAGCAACAATAATATGGACAAACTGGAGCAAGAAATTTGTGAGAAGATGCAACATTTTGAAAATGTCAATGAAGTAGTGGACCTTAGTTTTTCAGAAATTACATCAGCCTGTCATTCAGCATTCAAGGTGTCAAAAGTAAGGAGACAAACAAACAGAAACCAGTAACTTGGTGGACAGATGAGCTAACAATACTAAGGAAAAGAACCAAATGCTCTATGAAGAAGATACCAAAGGACTACCAATAATGAACATCTAAGGATGGAGAGAAAAACAGCATATTTAAACGGAAAAAGAGAATCTGAGGATAAATTACAACAAGAAAAAATAAAGTCATGGAAAACCTTTTGCTCAGTATAAAATGAGGCAAATTCTTGGAACATGATATACAAACTAGCATCAGGAAAAGTCAGAACCACTCCAAGATTAACTACACTCAAACACAATAACATACACGGAAAATACTTGTAGTACTCTAGAACATATGCTTGCACATTTCACCCTCGAAGACAATCAGGACGACGACAATGAATCCCACAGAAAAATTAGGAGAGAAATTCAAAAGCAAATGCCAACAGATGACGACAAAGAATTCACAAGTGAAGAGATAATATCAAATTTGAAAAATTTTAACTCGAAGAAAACCCCAGGAGAGGACGGATTAACTAATGACATAACCCTCAGAGCATTTAATGTCTTCCCAGTTTTTCACTGCACTGTCCAACACGTGTCTCAGAAAAGGAAAGTTCCCACAGAAATGGAAACATTCCATCATCATTCCAATTACTAAACTCGGAAAAGACGACTTGCAACAATGTCTCCAAATTTAGACCTATCAGCCTGCTTAACTTCGGGGGAGCACTACTAGAAAGACTTATGATAGAGAGAATTTTATTCCATATAATTTCTAATGACCTGTTCACAAACAGCCAACATGGGTTCATCCCACAAAGAGGAACAGTTGACACTGTAATACAATTAAAAGAATTTGTAGAAAACAGTCTGAAACTGCAACAGTGCACAATTGTAATAAGTCTGGATGTCCAAGGTGCATTTGATGCTGCCAGGTGGCACAGCATTTTGAAGAACCTCAGAGAACCGAAGTGTCCAAAAAACTTGTATAATTTAGCCGTCAGCTATTTTAGTGAAAGAAAAGTAGCTCTATCAATAAACAACTACAGCGGAGAAGAAGATATTAAGAAAGACCGTCCGCAAGGGTCATGCTGTGGCCCGACGTTCTGGAATATATTATATAATTCCCTCCTGAATCTACCATTCTCCAAGAGAACTAAAGTTATAGCCTTCACAGATGACTTGGTCATCTTAACAAAAGGAGACTTCAAAGCTGAAGCTGAAAATTATGCAAACACAGATGTAACGAAAATAAAGAAATGGGCCCTCAACAACAAAATAGTATTCAACAGTAATAAATTCAAAGTGATGTTTATATCAAGGAAAAGAAGGGGCAACAGGAATGTCAGTATCCTCCTAAATGATAGGATAGTAGTCCAAATAGAGGAAATGAAATACTTAGGAATCCACTTGGATAGTAAATTTAACTTCAATACACATATAATCCACATGGTAGATAAATCTGTGGGATTAATCAATATGCTGACAAGAACAGCGAAACTTCAATGGGGTTTGGGTCATAAAGCACTCAAGACAATTTATGAAGGCCCTCTCGTCCCAATCTTAACTTATGGAGCTCCTGTTTGGAAGAAAGCAGTGCAGAAGCAAAAAAAAATTGCAAAATTCAAGCGTGTACAAAGACTCATGAATATCAAGATATCCAAAGTGTACAGAACAGTATCATATGAGGCCTCATGCGCGTTAGCCAGAGTAAGACCTATAATGATAACAATAAAAGAGGAAAATTGAATCTATACAGCAACGAAATCCTAAAACCAGAATACATTGCTCCATTAGAAGTGAAGTATTGGCGGCACCCTGCGGAAACTACAGTCATTCATGAAGTT
This sequence comes from Mantis religiosa, assembly GCA_030765055.1. Classification (NCBI taxonomy): domain Eukaryota; kingdom Metazoa; phylum Arthropoda; class Insecta; order Mantodea; family Mantidae; genus Mantis; species Mantis religiosa. Next base: position 187,646,561 of record CM060950.1, read on the forward strand.
GAAAAACACACTCTCTACAAGACTGAAATATATACAGACTCCAATAAAACCAGAGGAAAGGTCAGAGCAGCAGCAATCGTATACACAAATGTAGAAGTAACTCACAGATTTAACATTACACAAATAAAAATATTTAGTAAATATTCTCCACTTATCTTAAGAAGCCGATGACAACACTACTATTATGTTTCTGCGAAATTAATTTCATGAGTATTTGCCCACATCTTCAGTCAATACACTTCATTGTCAAGGAAGTGTGTTGACTGAAGATGTGGGCAAATGCTAATGAAATTAATTTCGCAAAAACATAATAGTAGTATTGTCATCGGCTTCTTAAGATAAGTGGAGAATATTTACTAAATATTTTTATTTGTGTAGTGTTTGTTACTCCATTGTAAATAGCTTCATTTTCTGCATAATCACAGATTTAAGTTTAAATTGGGTGAAAATTGCACAAATAACCAGGCAGAGCAGATCACTATATTGAAAATCTTATAAAAACTCCAAGAACTACAGGATATTGATGAAAACAGAAAAGAGTAGCAATATATACTGACAGCCAAATAACTCTAGATTCATTGAAGTATAAATTGAAACATCGCAGATTAATAGAATCTATTAGAAGCAAAATAATTGAATTGACAGAACAAAAATGGATACTCCACTTCGGCTGGGTCAGAGGACATGCTGGGATAGAAGGGAATGAACTGACCGATGGATTAGCAGAGGAAGAAGCTGCACAGGAAGGAGAATCAGTCTACCAGAAAAACTCCAAGGACGTAATTACTACAAGAGTGAAGGAAGATGAAATCAGGAGATGGCAAAGAGAATGAGACAAACGTATCAAGAGCAATATAAGAATCATGCCAAATTTCACATGTGTAACATTTGGACAAGGCAATATACGAAATTACCAGCACAGATTTAAAATCATGGACGAATCAATTTTTCCATGTAATACAAGAGAACAGACGGTGGATCACCTTTTGTTTCACTGTCCCATCCTCAGCAAACAAAGGAAGGATCTTGCAGCAGCCATAACTCACCACGGCGGGAAATGGCAGACTACAAAGAAGGACCTCACAAGAAGATTCATAAAATAGTTAAGCATATTTGTAAATGCAATAGACTTCAAAAAATTATAATAATTGTGACTGTCACTGTGATAATTTTGTGATTTTTTTATTGCAAAATATCAATACAAATGACGCCATCTTGTAAATACATTAACAAAATGTTATGCTCAAATAAATGAATCACTGTTAAAGACACATCAGTTCAGAAGCGAAGTGCTGAGAAATTATTACACTTAGTATCTAAAATAAGTGGTTCAACAGTTTCATAAAAGTTGCAGGCTTAACATTAGAACAATGTACTCTGGCTAATGCATCGCAAGTCATTCTGAACTGATGTCTCGGAAGATAAAGCATGTAGTATTACATTGTAATGGGGCATGCTGTTCATTTTTTCTCAATAAAAAAATCATACAAAAAAAAAGACTAGGTATGAGGGGCATTCAGAAATGATTTATAATTGTGTTGTTTTAAAAACACAGCTCCATCTGTAAGTACATCCTTTCGTAGGATAACCTGATACTAGCACACCTCGTAGACAACAGATGGAAGTTTGGAACACAGTGCATAGTGAAAGGACCGTGGTTTTGTGTTCCAGTACAGAAATCCATGGACAAGATAGAAGGCAACTATCATGGACAAAGGTGGACTGCATGGTTTTTGAGGAAGGTGTCAAAACAGCAGATATTCATAAATGTTTAATTGCAGTTTGTCGCCAAGAAGCTCCTACACAGAAGACTGTTTACAACTGGATTGCTGAGTTTGCCAGTAGAAGGGAATCTGCAAGCAAGAAGGCGAGTACTGGTCATTTGTCAATATTGTGGTCTCCAAGGAACATTGACGCTATATCTGAATCAAGTATGGCTAATAGATGTGCAACTTTTGATAAACTGGAACAGCAGACAGAGCTTGGCTGCAAAACCCTGCACATCATTATCCATGACGATTTGGATATGAAAAAGGTGTGTGAACATTGGGTTCCACAGGACCTGATATATGCCCAGAAGGAGAACAGAGTTGAAGTCTGTCATCAACTAGTGGCTTACCTGAGAAGAAAATCCAAATCATTCAATGGAAAAATCCTGGGAGTTCCTGGCCCAAGAAATTTTGTGGTGCTCCATCTGCAGGTAAGCAGATCTCCATTTTTTGGGACACCTGTGGCTCACTGCTAATGGACTGGCTTCTACAAGGAACAACTGTCAACAGCAGGGTGTACTGTGACAGACTTATATGACTTAAACACAGCAATGGCAAAAGGAAAAGGTTAAATGGAGGGCTCTTCCAGCACGACAATGCACAGCTGCAAATCTGCAATGCCAAGACTGCAAAGTTAATATCACTGGGGTTCATATTCATCTGATCTTGCACAATCTGTTTATGCTCTAGTTTACAACATGAAGGATGAGCTGCAAGGGAAAAGGTTTGGCAATAACAAGGAATTGCAGGAGCTTGTCCTGAAGTGGGTGTGTAACACCCCTAAATAATGGTTCCATGAGGCAATAATGAAGTAGACAGAAAAGTGGCAGTGTGTACTGACCGGTGGAGCATATATTAGAGATCCCATGTACACTGATTCATTTCATTAATAAATAAGGTACAAAAAGCTACTATCGCAAATCATTTCCAAATGCCCCTCATATATCTTGGCTACTTCCAAGTCATTAAATATATTTCTCAATAATTCATTACAGCAGTCCTCATGTTATTTGAAATTTGATGTATAACTTAAATGTAGATGATTGAAAATTTCAATTGCACTTCAATTGCAACAGAAGAAAAATAATTGCTCACATTTTAGATGTTCTAAAATATTTGATCTTAGTCATGTGTTATGAAAGATCAAGTTTCTTAGTATCAGCATCATGTTAAATGATGTTAACTTTCTCAGACAACATAGAGCAGATATGGGGTTACTCCATGTGGATACAAATTAATTATATATCTTCTCAGCTTCTTGAACACATATTTTTAATGAAGTTTCATAAATTTTGCACTATGCCTACATATTTACAAAAGCATAATTACCCTAGAATGGACCACTCCATAGAATGCACAAAACATAAAGGAGACGAGGAAGCATTTTCAAAGTGAATATCTGAATTCTCTTGATGACACTCACTATTAATATAAAGATTGTTCACTCGATAATTGTATGTGTTATAGTTATCAAATGTGCAAAATTGTAATTGTTGAAGTTTAACCTACAGTTTTTTGGCTACAGAAAGAAGGACATTTAAATATTAAAGTAATAACAGGAAATGCTAGTTAAAATACTGCAAAATTATGAGACATTTTGCAACACTCACAAAATATACAAATTATTAATCATTTATGTTGCTCTACACCGATATAGGATAATGTAAACATTATTTAAGTTATTAAATTTTAGATGAGTCGTATTTTTTACACATCTGCTTCACTTTCGTACCTATTTTGAGGACATGTTTCGCAAATCATCGTTTGCATCTACGGCTCTTATGCGACTGAAGCTAGATCCAGCGGTGTGGGTAATTCTGGGGTTGTTGCTGCCATCTGTTGATTTAGTGATGAACTGAAATGTGGGATTCTCTTCTAGCGGGATTTCAAAGTTCATTAGTTGGTTCCTATGTTTTTCTATGTATATCCTCTCCCATATGACGAGTTCACTATGTTTTTTTCCGTATTTTAGTAATTCTGTGCTATCTTCAATTTCACGATTTTCAGACCAGAAATGAGCTGCTATTGCGGACTTATCAATATTTTTGTATCTTAAGTGCCTGAAGTGTTCTTTCTTTCTAGTGCCTATGTTTCTTTTTGTCCTCCCTATGTAAATTTTTTCACAGTCTTTACACTTAATCTTGTAAATGCCTGACTGATAAGATAAAACCAGAGGAAAAGTCAGGCATTTACAAGATTAAGTGTAAAGACTGTGAAAAAATTTACATAGGGAGGACAAAAAGAAACATAGGCACTAGAAAGAAAGAACACTTCAGGCACTTAAGATACAAAAATATTGATAAGTCCGCAATAGCAGCTCATTTCTGGTCTGAAAATCATGAAATTGAAGATAGCACAGAATTACTAAAATACGTACAAAAACATAGTGAACTCGTCATATGGGAGAGGATATACATAGAAAAACACAAAAACCAACTAATGAACTTTGAAATCCCGCTAGAAGAGAATCCCACATTTAAGTTCATCACTAAATCAACAGATGGCAGCAACAACCCCAGAATTACCCACACCGCTGGATCTAGCTTCAGTCACATAAGAGCCGTAGATGCAAACGATGATTTGCGAAACATGTCCTCAAAATAGGTACGAAAGTGAAGCAGATGTGTAAAAAATACGACTCATCTAAAATTTAATAATTTTTCGCTTCACTGTGGTGTTCCAATACAGTTAAATCTCGATTATATAAGTTAATTGATGGAAATTAATTGTTCCTTCACACTAGCCGTGTATAGGCTAAGGTTTTGGATAAAGTCAAACTGAAAAATTCAATATCATGGCCGGGATTTGAACACGGATCTCCTGGTTTCTGTCCAGTCGCTTTTACCTATTGAGCTACCATGGCCAACATGCTGTCCTGATATTAAATTCTCCAACTGACTCATATTTTTCCAATAAATCACTGTCGTATTCAAGATACACCATTTGTGGTGACTTACTATTGTAAGTACTTGAGTCCCGGGCTTCATCATTAAACTATTATTATTTAAGTTAATTGATGGAAATCAATCGTTCCTTCACCCTAGCCATGCTCAAATCCCAGCCTTGGCATTGAATTTTTCAGTTTGACTCTATCTGATGTAAACATTTTTATCCTGTTAAGCTCCATCTCATAATGAGAGCAACTTAATTTCTGTGCAGTCTGATATTAGAGATTTCTCCATGGTATGTCTTAATTTTACAAATATGCACCAGATTAATTTAAATGGACATATGACAGCTGAAATATTTTTGTGCATTTCTCTTGACAGATTTCTCTTGTTTTCTAGTGAAAAAATTGTGGTGTTAACATTTAAATTCCTTGAGGTGGTATGTAGAGAGAAATCACATCCATTACCCCTACAATTAATGAAAGCAAAATTCTGAAATGAATTATAAGGGTGAAAAAAGACTTGAACCAAACAGAAATTCATCTGTGATGGTGAAAGGAGTGGTAAAAATGATAAACTGTATAACTTCAAAGTGTATGTTACTAACATGCAAATATAAACACTTACCTTATGATGTTCTGTATCTGGACTGAGGGGATGATGTGTCACTACAACAGGTGCTGCATTCTCCCCAGCTTCCTGAGCAACTTCTAATGCTGACATTACTATAGGACCCATATTTGGAGGACGTGCAACATCTCCATCCATGTTACCATCTGTCATGACATGACTGGGCATTCCAGTTACTCCGCCTATCTCTGCCGGTGTCCGAGGACTGCTCTCTTGATCACTGCCATCCTACAATCATGCAGTTCTAATAACTCCACCATCTCATCTTAGCTTAAACTAAAAATTACTGAAAATAAGTGTTTAAAAATTTGACAGTATTTTTGAAACCAAACGCCCTAACTACAGTAATCAACACAGCATTAATTTCTAAATACTGACACTGGTGCTTTAACTGGAAAAGTTTTAGTATTTTTGTCCCCAAATTCAGAACGTTTTAATTTTCTAGCTTGCCAACAACTCCGAAAAATATTTCATCCATGTTAAGTGTATATATGTGTGTTGTGTTCTAACCGTTTAGATTAGCACACAATATTTTTATCGATCCATTATTTCACTTGAAAGCACTAATGATACCATGCCTAAAGCAATTTAAACATATAATCAGGTTTTTTTGTGGAAGAGGTGATTTTTAACTCCTATAACATAAAATATGTAATTATCTTTCTTTTAACAGAATACTAAAATATTTTATAAAAACAAAAGTAGCCATCAATCTTGATTTTTGTTTTGGTAATAATCTAACACTTTGCTTCATCTTATTATAACAAATATTTTTCCCCAACAAAATCAAAATCACTGAGTTTTTGTATAAGATATCGATTGACATTTGTAGTAATAATTTAATGATGACGATGATAAAGTATTTTCCTAATATCAAGTGTAACACAACATAATTTTTAAATATGAAGCACTACTTTTGGTAACTTGATTTGCAATATTTACCTATTCTGAACAATGAGGGAATAGTACCTGCATATGAGTGTAACCTCACTGCATGGCTGAGAAAAATGTTCATACCTGAAAAGCCAGTAAGTTACCTTGCTTGAGGAGGCCATAATCACTTATTTATATTGTATTTTATTGTATATATAGATTATACAATATATGTTATATTATACACTTATTTATATTGTATAAAAATTAACCCAAGAGTATCACACCATGAGTTTGCATTAACATCATGAAATGGGAGGAAAATTCATGTGCATGACATGGTGCTCAACTGCTTAAGTAACCACAGAAATTAATATCAGTGATTTCTGCTTATATTTTAATAACGGTACTTATAAATTGAGATATGGTTCATTTCAACTTCACTTACCAATTAACTGTTTCACTGTTTCATTTGAAAATGGATTCATAGGAAACATGTTCTACTGCTTACCAAGCAGTAGACCCGAGTTTGATTTCTGGTACTAGTGGATTGTTCTCCAAAGGATATAATGAAGATATGTGTACAGTCTACAATGGCATGAAATCTCAAAGTCACTAGATCAAACACTGGGTTCAAAGCTGATTTCTTTTTGCCTGTTGCTGTAACTGAGGATGTTCTTCTACAACAAACTTTGAAAACCAAAATCTAGTTTTAAATTATCTGTCACTGAGTAGTTTAATTTGCATCATCTGATGACATATCAGAATAACTTTAAACCTGAAAATAAATTTACTTTTGTTAAATAAACAAATTCAACATAAAGTAGGTTCCTGTGCAATTATAAAATAGATTGTAAAAATAATTCTAGTTATTTTGATTACTCTTTTAGCACCAAAACAATGGCAAATAACTCTGTTATTGCTTTACATTATATGAGAATGAAAACTGAAATATTACAGAAACTGTTTCTAAATAAAATTAAAATTCAATTAACTGAGAATTTTATTTATAAAAGTCATTATATTACTTCTTTTTCTTTATATTTACAAAATTACTGCCAAACTCTGGTTATCTTGATTAAACTTGGTGAGTTAGATTTAATTTTAGTTACAACAAAATAACAATGGATTATTATTTATACAACAAAAATTACTAAGTTAACTGCAAGTTATAGTCAATTTCAGGTTAAAGTTATGTGATGTTTTATACAATCAGATTCTGCAGACTGGCTTTCCGAATACAAGTTTTTCCGAACTTATTGCCCAACATCAACTGAAAATAATCATACTTTTGATTCTCATTAATAGCTTCCAAAGCAGTTTTCATCTAGTGGTGATGGTAGCATCAATTACAAATTACACCTGAAGGTTTTCTTGGACAACTTAGGCTGGAAGACTTGAATTTCAGAGAGGAGCACAATCACCATGTATAGCTCATGTTTTTATTTTTACACTGCCTAAATTTAAACATAATGGAAACTAAAAGAATTTAAAATCTCTACCAATCACTTTCCTGTTGATTTTCTTGCCTACTTGAATTTGTGGCATCAAGTATTTTGTTTAGAAACAGTGCTTACGCATTTCACTTTGCTTTTCCTAGTTTTTATAATTCAAACATACAACAAAACTAAAATAAAATGTTATCTTCTTTCTGTATTAAAACTTAATTTGGAAATATTTGTACAAGGGATATTTATATTAATATAAGTGCATTTAACTTACACAAGCCTCAGTGTGTTACCTATCACTTTGGAAAAGGGAACCCTTAAACAATATTCAGAATTACTGCCAAAATCAATCACTAAATTTCAGCTAATCACGTAACTAAGTCAAAAGAAACAAACTGACCACCAAGTTTTCTTAAGAGTTCCATGGTAAAGTATCCAAATATCATGTAATATCCCATACAATTGCAAGTTTTCTGAAAGATATATGCAAAAAATAATTCTAACACAATTGCACCTTTCTGGGTATTCAGAGCCAAGACCAACAACCAATGTACTGCACAGCATATCAATCAGCATTAAAACTTTGCACCTTGTAAATCTCTCGACCTTTAGTACAAATAGAACTGCTTTCCATGTTTAGTCCATTATCTTGATAATGAAAACCATGCATACTCCTGAAACATCAATGTTATTCCAAACAATCATAACCTGGTTTAAAGCTCAAGTGTACTAAGTTTTTACAGATTACAACTGCAATTTTTTTTCAGGCTGCTATGCCATGGTATGATATGTGTTCCAGACATTTTGTCTACACTGCAGTGGACATCTTCAGTGGCATGGTCAAAGTCTCCTCAGAGAAGGTTGCACCGTGTCTTGCATTTTTTTTTTTTTTCAAATTACAAAATTCAACAATATTGTGACTAAAATGAAAAAACAATGTTGCACCAAATTCACTCTGTCAGCTGAATTGTTAGCTCAATGCTAGCTTACAATCGCATTTACTTTTTGCAAATACACAGTAAGACACCAGGCTAATGTTCCTTTATGCATCTGTTGCATGCACCAACTTGTGATACTCAAACTTTTTTATGCTCACAGAACGTTTCCCTTTCATAATGCTCTGCTTTGCTTGCTGACTCTTGACACAACAACTCCAACTCACAACTAGCACATGAAGTGAACTCAGACTGCACTCATTGCAGACCGACTCACTCTGCAACTTTCAGACAGGTTTCTGCATCATCTTTTATACCCTGCCAGTCACAAGAAATGTTTGAGAAGCCAAAACCAGGAATGGAAAATTGAAGTCAAACCTTCTAGTTCTGCCCAAATCTAATGATCTGAAACAAAGTGAGACTCACACTTCCGGCTTCATGTTGTCAGTTAGTGGCTATCCTTGAATCTTTTGTTTTCCCTCCACTTGGTCAGCAACAACAAATGTGATGAAACGGGTTGACTCACACTTCATTTTCTCACAACAGGCATCCACCACCGCTATGATAATAAGTTGTATATAATCTCCCTGATAAAACACACCCGTAAACCAAAATTTCCAATAATTAATTAGTAGCAGAGAGCATGAGCCTCCACTCTTTCCCTACAGAAAGAATACAAATGTTACCTTTTCTTTTGTTGAGGTACAAACTCCTTGTTTTCATCACTTATCTTTTTGGATGAGTCCCACTTCAACGTTTCTACAGTGATGGCAGCACATTTGTCCAACAGTACTGTAGTGAGTACAATTTGGAGGGCTACACTCTTGAGCAGTATAGTGGACAAATACTGGGTATAATGGTTTGGGGCACCACTGACTACAATCAATCTCACCTCCTACAAATTGAGGGCACTTTGAACAGCAACCAGTACCTAAAGATGGTTGAAGAGTCTGAGGTACTCCCCTGCTTCAGACATCTCCACAGGCCACATTTCAGCAAGATAATACCCAGCCACATATTGTGATGAATCTATATACGCCTTCTTTGAAGAGTGATGGGCACCATTACTTCCCTCGCCTGCATGTTAACCTGACATGTTGCCTATCGAACATGTCTGGGATATGGTTGGTCGACACCAGGTACATCATGGTCCAGTAACCAGCATCATAGATTTATGGCTCGAATACAAACTGCTTGGAGGGAGATTGCTCAGGAGCTTATTCAGAACCTTTTTGATTCAATGCCATGGCATATATAAGCTCCAACTGCACAGCATGGAGGCCACATCACATACTGAATATTAGGGCTCAAAGGTCATGTATAGATTTGAAAAGTTAAACATTTATTACTCATCATGTACCTAATCTGTGGTATTAAAGTCATTGCATTCATATGTTTCCTTCCTGGTGTTGCATACATCGCAGTACACAGTTTTCCACTCCATGGAAAAAATATGCCAGCCACGCTAGAAGTTACTTCCTCCTAGCATTTATTCTGTTTCAGAAATATTTTTATCCACATGACTATTTCTAAGGTATGAATACCCAAATTTACATTAGCTGAAAATGAGAAATTCATTACGTACTTAGAAAACTGCCAAAATTGCATGCAAATTTGCTACCACAAATGCAAATTTTGTATATTTCTAGTACTAAGAATATTAATGAAGAATTTTCTTGGAATTTTTCTTGTTTACTTTCTGAATCACATAGATAACACTGGGGAACAAAAAAAAAAAATTATTTTCATATACCTGAAACAAAATAGGCAAATTCTTATGTAAACTGATCTGCTGATTCCAAAAATGCCCCACAAAATGCTGTATCACGTAACGTTTTTTAGGTATTCATAATTTTTTTATGAAAACTTACAGAAATGCGATGTGATAACTCATATTTGATTAATTGAAAATAATAGGCATTTTATTGCCAAATAACATTGAAAATAATAATTATTATTAAAATAAATAAACAAGATAATGATGAAAACCAATACCTGAATTATCTCAGAAGTGTTTCACTTTTGATTTTTTTTTTTTTTTTTTATTGACATAAACTCTCCCGTTTGAGGAACCAACAATAGTCTCCCAACATGGCTGAATCCCAGCGACCCTGATAACTCCTTTACATTTCAGAAATGTCCTGGTGAAAACGCTCACCTTGCTCATCACTTACACCTCCTAGATTTGTAGGGAAATTATCAAGGTGAGAGTGCAAAAAGTGGATTTTAAGTGACATACGGCAACCCATTTCTTTGTAGCTCCTTAATAGTTCTGAGACTAAAGTTTCATAATTTTCTTCTTTGTTATTGCCCAGGAAGCCTTCCACCACTGATTTAAATGATTTCCATGCTGCCAGTTCAACACGTTTAAGCTTTGATTCAAAAACACCATCTTTAAGAAGTTTTATTTGAGGACCGACAAATATACCTTCCTTCAATTTAGATTCACTTATTTTGGGAAAGATACTTCTTAAATACTCAAATGCACTTCCACTTTTGTCCAAACCTTTAACAAAATTCTTCACTAACCCGAGCTTTATGTGAAGTGGGGGGAGAAGAACTTTGTTTGGGTCTACTAGAGGCACATACTTAACACTGCTTGCTCCAGGGGTGTAGTCTTCCCTTTTCCCCCATTTCACTATAAAATGCTAGTCAGTCCCATAAGCACAAAAAACAGCAATATTTTGTGAAACCTCCCTGCAGTCCCGTTAGCAATGCAACTACCTTGAGGTCACTACAAATTTCCCAGCCATGGTTTTGATAACTAATAGCATCTAAAATGATGGACATGGAATCGTATGTCTCCTTCATTCCTATGGCATGAAATAAAGGTATTGAAGGTAGTAAATTGCCATTATGAAGCAACACTGCCTTTAAGCTGTATTTAGAAGAGTCAATAAAGAGGCGCCAATCTTCGACACAATGCCCTATATGCAATTCCTTCATTAAACCATTAACATTAACACAGAAACACATGTTGTCTTTCGTTGTGAAATACTGTGAATACTCTTTATGTCGAGATTGGTAAAATGTTACTTTAGTCTCTTTTGCCAGGAAATTCCACTTCTGTAGCCTGGAACCCAGTAATTCTGACTCCTTTTTACCTAGTTTCAAATCACAAATAAGATCGCTTAGTTCTTGAGAAACAAAATGTTTTCTTCACTTCGTTCACATTGATATGTAGGGTCTTGGGATGTTGAGGGTTCAGTCATCTACATCATGATTTGAACTTGATCCATCATATTCTTCAACCCATGCTTTCGGAGGATCAGGCACTGGAAAATCTTCACTATGAGGTACTGGTCTTATTGCTGATGGAACACTTGGATATTTGACACTCGACTTATTTTTTCTAGAAACACCTGTAATATTTGTATTACAAAAATAGCAGTCAAATGGTTAGACTGTTCTCTCCACACCATAGGCACAGCAAATGGCATAGATTTGGTTTACCGTGTAGCCATTGATTAAGACAAGTTTTGCACGATATGCAGCAAACATGGGGAGAAAAATCCTTATCTTGATCACCAAGGGCACAACCAAAGTATAATGAATATGCTGTTTTAGTAATACTTGTTAATTTTTTCATTGTGATTTAGAGGTGAACTGTCCACACACATAACAAAAGTTATTTGGATCATTAGTACATTTCCTACGCCTGCTCTTATTCATATCTGTAACCTTTCATTAGCACCGCGAATAAACTACACTACACTTTCACAGCTGAATATGAACTGAAAGAAAAATGCAACACAGATGAAAACCAGACCACCCAGAGGAGCACTCAAGCTAACACATCTGTTTATTTACTCAGGAGGAGAGGAACGTGATAAAGGGGGGGTTATCTGTGAACCTAAGGGCTCAAGATAGGAATCTTTTCCATTAGGGAAAACAAAATAAGATCTATTTAGGTCTTCATGATAAGTTATGAAATCCTGCATCAGTAGTTTATGTCAACTTAATTTATTTTGAGTTGGGCACACCCATGTAAATACGATTTTTATAGTAGACTCTAAAATTAATTTTACTGATAAATCTTACGTGATGGAAAATTTGTTCTAGTTATTTCGAATAGTATTCATATTCTTTACAGGTATAAAAATATTATTTGATAATAACATGGCTATTATTTTAAATTAAGTCAATGTGAGTAGGTATCATACCTCATTTCTGTAATTTTATATAAAAGAACAAGAATATATAAAAAAACATTACGTGATACAGCATTTTCAGAGGCATTTTTGTAATCAGCAAGTCATTTTGCATAAGAATTAGCCTATTTTGTTTCGGGTACAAAAAATGTGTTCCCTAGTGTAATTGGTAGACAAGGTATTGCATTCCATCCAAAATGCTGATAGCAAAATTTCACTGAAGATGAATCCTAAAAACCACTGTTAGGAAAAGCTGTATGCATGTGTGCACTAAGTTAAAAACAACAAGTTGGTTAAACTTCAAACTTTGCATTTAAGTTCATCTTTAAGGATGCAACAGAGATATTCAAGAACATTTTCCCACCTTAAACCACCCTTTACACAGAAAGTTGAGATATAGTTATAAGACATTTTGATGACAAATTAAATGTATATCTTAAATTTTCTAGGAATACCTCTTAGTCCTATTCATTATGAATGACTTCTGCATAACTTGTAAACCATATGAGATGGACAAAATCTTACAGTGCCAAAGATGCAGATCTTGTTAAAGCACACAATTTATGTTAAACATTTTTTTGTAGAATTACAATTTCTCACATATATCTTATTATTGGTCTGAATTTTAAATATGTATGCTTTTTCAAATTAATTTTTTATGTCCCGGCCATGCAAAGACAAGAGTTTCAAAGTCATCACTTAGTGAACAGTCTTAAAAATATTTTAAGGTTGTGTAAGCCTACTGTATTGCCCTATTTCCATTTTAACAACAAGAAAATATATAATTAAAGCACTTCTATAAATATCTATCTAGATTAACACAAGAACAGTTTCTCCAAGAATAATTTATGCAAGCAAGCCACATGTGAGTGTATCACTACCAGACTTTTCTCAAAATATACCATAATATTTAATAGTTTAATACTGAAAATTAAATATTTAGGTGATATGCATTAATATTGTAATCTTCTTCACCTCCTCACTGTGTTTACTGATATCAAGACTATGATGGCCAAGTAAAATAGTGTCACCCGATTACCGAAAGGTGCGATAGAACCAGCTGGCAGGTAGGGTAGGAGACTGAAAGCGTTGAGGGCACGCCTACCCATGTGACTGGTTGGCGCTCGCTGAGAGGTTGGGAGAAAAGTAACACAAGTCACTGGACCGTCAATTTCCCCTCCCCCTGACGTCTTGAAAAACCATGATGTTCCATCAAGCTGGGAAGATTCTAGATTCAGCAATTGGTGTCTATATAAGTGATGCGTTGGACTGGAGGAGTTAGTTCTTGGCGAGCAGTCATGAAGAGTGCAGTGTTAGTGAACGTACTGGAAGATTACGTACGTGTTATCAGAGGTGTACAAAGCATATTCCTACATAAAGATAGAACGATTTGAATCTCTGTGAGCTGGACCCTTAATTCCATGAAACCACAAAGTCACAATTGGTGTCAGAAGTGCAAAGTACCACAATGGAGGCCGCATTGGCACAGATTTTAGCTGAGTTGAAAGAAATGAAAGTGGCTAATGACATCACCGAGAAAATGGAAGAGAAGTTGGAGACAGCAAATAACAACTTGGCCGCGACGATGACTGCGAAGATGACCGAATTAACAGCTGAAATGAACGCTCTCAACGACGCCCTCGCAGCCAAATTTCAGGAGCAGTTGACCGGCGTAAAGGAGAATGTCACGGAGTTGGGCGAGCGCGTCGAAGACCTGGCAAGCCGCGTTAATGAGCTGGAAGGAAAGGCCGACAGCAGCGTCAAGATCCTGAAAGCCATGGTGGAGGACGTCGTCGGCAGGAGGTTGAAGGATTTGAAGGTCCACGCGACGGGACGCGACACAACTGCGCGCGTAAAACCTTCCAAGTACGACGGCGGGTCAACGTTCGAGGTCTTCCGCTGCCAGTTCGACATGGTGGCCAGGCATAATAAGTGGTCACCGAAGGAAGAGGCCGCACAGCTAATAGCCAGTCTCCAGGGACGGGCCGCAGAAGTCCTAAACGCGGTCCACACAGCGGCGGCTCCCAAGGATATCTGGGAGGCCCTGGAGAACCGTTTCGGGAACCACCGCCTAGCCGCAGCCTACCGCAGTCAGCTGAAGACAAGGTCGCAACAACCAGGGGAGACGCTGCAGGAGTTCGCCCTGGCGATTGAGCAGCTGGCTAGCAAGGCCTTGGTTGACCTTCCGCCGGAGTTCGTATCCCGGGAAGCCGCCTACGACTTTGTCGATGGGGTACGAGACACCGAGATACGTCAGTGGCTAATGCTCGGCGACTACACAACCACCCAAAAGGCACTGACGGCAGCATTGAGGATGGAGGTGGCCAAGGTGACGGCTACACCGACGTCGAGAACGAGGAGTGTCCGCTACACCGGAGACAGAAGATCAGCCGAGGGAATCCGGCGAAGACCTAGCGGCAAGTGTTGGGGGTGTGGAGCGCCGGGACACCTGGAGAGAAACTGCCCACACCAGGGAGCGCAGTCGGAAAACGAGTAAAAGCCGTCGTGACGAGGGGCACGTCGGCGCCATCACCACCATCCCCTCGAGTGACACTGCGCGCCGTCAGCCGGCGGATGCATGACAGCCTCATCGCGGACAGTTGGGTGAGAGGGAAGCTGTGTCGCGTGCTGGTGGACACCGGGGCGGCCGTGACCGTCATCAGACCCGATATAGTCAAGGGTTTACCATCCAGGAAGCCGAGCCGACCATACCAGCTGATGACGGCATCGGGCGACAACTTGCCTGTGGAGGAGGCCTGCTGAAGCTGATCTTGGGACGAAGTGCCGTGCTTCTGTGGGTGTTCGTCGCAAAGGTGGCTGAGGAGGTGATTCTGGGACTGGATGCCCTCAGGAGCCACGAGGTGACGGTCGACGTCGGCAGGAAGGCCTTGCGGCTCAACGGAGAAGAGGTTATACTCCGCCAACACGAAGAGCGCCTTGGAATCTGCAGGGTCGCATTGAACGAAGACGTGGTTGTCCCCGCGAGGAGCGAGGTGGTGGTAACGGCGCGACTGGAAGGCCAGAGAAGTAGGAACATGGTGCTGGACCAGAAGACGCCTGTACACGGACTATGTGTAGCCAAGGCATAGTTGCCGTACCGAGAGGAGGTGCCAGTGAAACTGCTAAATCCAACGGACACCGATCACGACGTCCAGGCCAGGACGAAGTTGGGAACATGCGAGCCCGTGGTCAGCGGGACAGCAATCGACAAGACCGAGGAGCCGGTGCCGACGCAACACCTGGGGTCCCGGCTGGAAGGCTTACTGGACAGGGCGGCCGACCAGCCGGCCGCAGAACAGCTGGAGAAGGTTCGGCAACTGCTGAGACAATACCAGCGCGTCAACAGTCACTACGGCCGCACGGAGAAAGTGCTTCACCGGATCGAAACCGCAGATGCCCGGCATATTCGGCAACCACCTACACGCGTTCCACTGGGGAAACAAGCGGAGGTACGAGACATGCTGGAGGACATGAGATCCAGGGGAGTAATCAAAGAGTCTGACAGCCCTTGGTGCTCCCCTGTAGTTCTGGTGACGAAGAACGGTGACCTACGCTTCAGCGTGGACTACAGAAAGTTGAACGCTGTTACCCGAAAGGACTGCTTCCCCTTACCCCGGATTGGCGACACTCTGGACACGTTAGCTGGTGCACAGAGGTTCTCGATCCTGGACCTTAAGTCGGGTTACTGGCAGGTAGCTCTGGACCCAAGAAACAACGAGAAGTCCGCATCGACGGGCCGAGGGCTTTGGCAGTTCACTGTTATGCCCTTTGGCCTCTGCAACGCACCAGCCATTCCAACGCCTCATGGAATCAGTAATGAGAAGTCTGACATATGACGCCTGCCTGCTATACCTGGACATCGTCGTCGTTAAGACCTTCGAAGACCATCTGGAAAACCTGAGCAAGGTGCTACAGAGATTGCAGACGACCGACCTGAAGCTAAACGCAAAGAAGTGCCAGCTCTTCCGCAAGGAAGTCAACTACTTGGGCCACATAGTCTCACCAACCGGAGTGGCCACAGACCCGGCGATGACAGGCTGTGAGAGATTGGTCTCGCCCAAAGGATAAGAGGGAATTGCACAGTTTCCAGGGGCTGTGCAGTTATTACCACCGCTTCATAAAGGGATTCTCCAACATCGCCAAATACCTCACCCGCCTGCCAGAGGAACACCGAACTTGTGTGTGGACGGAGGACGCCGAAGGCGCTTTCCAGCTCCTGAAGAAGACACTGTGCAGTGCTCCTAATCTGGGATTTCCACAAACAGGTGGGGCTTCCATTGTGGACACCGACGCGAGTGACCACTGCATTGGAGGCATCCTATCCCAAGTCCAGGACGGCCACGAGCAGGTGATAGCCTACTACAGCAAGACCCTGTCCAAGGCAGAGAACAACTACTGCGTCACACGGCGAGAGTTACTGGCGGTGGTAAAGACATTGGAACACTTCCACAAGTACCTGTACGGTCAGCCATTCCACCTGAGGACCGACCACTCCGCCCTAACCTGTCTATTGAGCTTTAGGAACCTGGAAGACCAGACAGCACGTTGGGTCCAGAGGCTGCAGGAATATGACTTCACCTCTAAACATCGTAGAGGGAAGAGCCATGGTAACGCAGGCACCATGTCCCAAAGACCCTGCCCACAGGCGTACCGCCAATCCACAAGAGTGGAAAAAAGGAGCGTGTCGCAGCTGTCCGAGTGGTCACGGCATGGCTGGGATAGCGCAGGCCTGAGGAGGGAGCAGCTGGCGGACGCCGACTTGGGGCCACTCTTGAAGGAAGTGGAGGCAGGGACAGTACTGACCTGGGAGGCCATCACAATAAGGAGCGCCACATACAAGTCGTACTGGGCCCAATGGGACTCACTGAAGATCAGAGAGGGCATGCTGTTCCGGGTATGTGAATCACCTGATGGGAAGACGCAGGCATAACAGTTGGTACTTCCCTGAAGCAAGGTCCCGGAGGTCTTGGAGGAAGTGCACGCCGGTGCTTCAGGGGGGCGCCTGGGAGCAAACCGGAGCATCGACAAACTTTGGCAGCGACAAACTACTGGCTGAGGCTCCGAGCAGATGCTGAGAGATGGTGCCGTCAATACCACGTGTGCGCAGCGAGTTGCGGCCTCCAGACTAGGAGCCGGGATCCCATGCAGCAGTACAACGTCGGAGCGCCATTCGAACGGATCGCTGTCGACATAGCTAAAGCATTCCCAGTGTCCGACCGAGGCAACAAGTACCTGATGGTGGTCGTGGACTACTTCACCAAGTTGCCGGAGGTGCATGCCATCCCGAACCAAGAGGCAAAGACAATCACAGAATGCCTCGTGGAGCAAGTGTTCTGCCGATTTGGGGTGCCGTTAGAGCTCCACAGCGGCCAGGGTACCAATTTTGAGTCCAACCTAATGAGGGAGGCACTGGAGAGACTTGGGGTGAACAAGAGCTGCACAACAACCCTACATCCACAGTCGGATGGCATGGTCAAAAGGTGCATCAAGACCTTAGAAGAACACCTGAGGAAGGTTGTAGCCAGTCATCAGCGAGACCGGGACATCAAGGTGCCCCTGTTCTTGCTGGCCTACCGCTCGTCAACACACGACACCACGGGGATGACGCCAGCCAGTTTAATGTTCGGCCGAGAGTTACGCCTCCCTTGTGACCTGGCTTTTGGGAGCCCTCCGGAAGCGAAACAGTCAGCAACCGAGTATGTGGAGAACCTGGTGGACCACCTCCACGACATGCCTGAGATGGCTCGCCAGAACATCCACAAGGCGAGCGACCGCATGAAGACCCGATACGACAGGCAAGCCCACAGCCAGGGGTTCCAGGAAGGTGACCTGGTCTGGTTGTACTACCCTACCCGGACAAAGGGACGCTGCCCGAAGCTTTGGCAGCCATGGCAAGGACCGTACAGGGTGGTGAAGAGGATTAATGACGTGCTCTACCGCATCCAGAAGGTGCCCCGAGGAAAGCTGTTGGTGGTACACCTGGATCGCCTGGCCTGCTAAGATGGTGCTGTTCGGGACGACCAGCTTTGGAGAGGGAGCAGTGTCACCCGATTACCGGAAGGCGCGATAGAACCAGCTGGAAGGTAGGGTGGGAGATGGAAAGCGTTCAGCACACGCCTACCCATGTGACTCATTGGCGCTCGCTGAAGGGATGGGAGAAAGGTACCACAAGTCACTGGACCGTCTCTTCCGTCCCCCTGACGTCTGGAAAAACCATGATGTTTCGTCGAGCCGGGGAGCTTCTGGATTCGGCAATCGGTGTCTATATAAGCGATGCGTTGGGCTGGAGGAGTTAGTTTTTGGTGAGCAGCCGTGAAGAGCGCAGTGCTAGTGAACGGACTGGAAGATTGCATACGTGTTATCAGAGGTGTACGAAACGTATTTCTATGGAAAGAAAGAACGATTTGAATCTCTGCGAGTTGGACCTTTAATTCCACGAACCCACAGTCACAATATTATAGTTCTGCATGAACACAATAAGATTTAAGCTAGCAAATCCATGCTATGTATCAAAACTCAATATTATCAGAAAACTATAATAATGGTAAGCAAAACTGCTTCACTTAAAGTTTAAAAAATCGCTAGAGTGAGTTATTAATAAAACAAAAAATGAAAAAATAAAT
This sequence comes from Mantis religiosa, assembly GCA_030765055.1. Taxonomy (NCBI): domain Eukaryota; kingdom Metazoa; phylum Arthropoda; class Insecta; order Mantodea; family Mantidae; genus Mantis; species Mantis religiosa. Next base: position 187,665,878 of record CM060950.1, read on the forward strand.
AAACAAACAAACAAACAACACTGATTAAATGTTACACCACCTATGAAATGGAGATCTAACACTATATACATATTTTAACATTTTTTTTTTTTTTTTTTTACTTGTTCCATTTATACCCCGCCTTTAACTACAATGGTCATATCGGCGGCCATTCTCCTTTGGAACATATCGAAGCTGTTAACTCGTATTCGTTAGGTTTTTTTTTAATCATTACATCACACACACACATTCACACTCTCATTCATACTTCCAGACTCTGGGGAAGATGGGGAATTATCTTGGTCGGAGAAAAATCCCCATCCCCACCGCCAGGAATCGAACCCGGGACCCCTAGCATGGCAGGCAGGTGCTCTACCGACTGAGCTACGGGGCCAGCCTTTAACATGTTATTCTATTGCAAATGTATCCTATTCAGGAGGGATTAGGATCACCCTACCCTTACTTTATATTGTTACATCACATTTTAATATTTACTACATACAAATGAATACCAATGAATAGACTACAATTTATTGAACTTAAAACATTTAATAAGTCTTTTTTCTTTTTGTCACATTGATAACCTTGGAAATTTTAAAACAAATTTATGCAAGATGTACATGGAAAGACACAGATATTTTTTGCAGAGAGTGGACAAGGTTAAGTAAATGTTTGGGTAAACTGTAAACGAAGGAGCCAAAGGAATGTACATACAGTAAAAATAAGGCTATAGCAAAACAGTGAAAAAGCGAAATGGGATAGACTTCACTAGTGAAGTGAGAAATAAGAGTGAAGATGATGAGAAAAGCAGAGAATGAGAGAAAGCAAAATTAAAGGGGAGAGTGGGAGCAGGATAAGTTTAGTGAAAAGAAAGGAATGGAACATTTATAAATTGAAAATGGAGATGGGGAAGGGTTGTCATATGCATTATGAATATGGTAATAGGATTTAGGGAACTCTTTAAGATAAATTTAAAGAACTCCAAATTGAGATAAGTTGTAATATGTACCAAGCATGAAGATGTATTTAAGTGATTTGTTTTATGTGATTTCAACACATCTGTACATCTTTTGAAATCACATAATACAAAGAAGATACCTACAGACAAAAAATCAGGTGTGTACCGGATAAACTAAAAAGGCTGTAACAACTTTTAATTGGAAAAACTAAAAAGAATTTGAACATAAGGCTTACAGAGCATTTTAGGAACATCAGGAACAAAGAAGTAGATAAATCGGCGGTAGCGTACCATTTTTGGAATGAGAATAACGATATAGAACATGAAATCCACTTATTGAAAGGTGCCCAAGGTCCAGCTGCATTAACCATGTGGGAAAAATTTTTTTTAAAGAAATATGAAAGAAAATTGTTCAATTTCAATGCTACCTTTGAAGAGAATCCAAACCTCAAGTTGATCAAGATACCGACAGAGGTGCCCCTATCACCTTCAAGAAGTTCATCAAACCAACTTCCATTAGTCGACAACAGTTGATGATATTAGGAAGATCCTAACAAAACGCATTCTAGGTAAATACTAACAATAAGTGGAGCATTGAGTACTAGTTCGACTCAAAATTATATTACAAGAAATTAACTTGGGCAAAAGGAAAAGGAGCCTTATGAGCATTATGAAGCTGCAAATATAGAGTACCCAATATAAATTCATTTAGTGTGCATCTTTACTCAGCTGCCACCTCCAGATAATTGTACTATACTGTCAATGACGAGTGAAGCAACTGGTGTTTCAGCAAGAACTGTAAGTAATATTTTAAAAGAGGGAAGAATGCCCATTGCAAAGGGTACACTAAATTTCTCCACTCCAGATGGAAAATCAGAGCTAAAGAAACCTAGAACTGAAGTGGATTCATTTACCAATTCCATTATTTGTCAGAAAATCCATGCATTTTATACTGTGTGTAAAGAGGTGCCAACAATAAAAAAACTTTTAGCCAGTCTAAAAGAAGATAGAATCCTTGATTGTGGAAGGGAGTTCTTGAGAAGGAAGCTTAAACAACTGGGGTTCAAATAGTCGTCGCCATTCCAAACGCAAAATTTTGGTACAACAGCCGGATATAGCTGTTTGGCGAACACAGTATTTAAATGACATCAGGAAGTACAGGGCAGAGGGATGGAGTGTTGTATATATTGATGAAACATACATCCAACAATCGTATTCAGTAAGCAAGTGCTGGCAGTCAGAGGAAGAACTAGGAGTTATAGTCAACATTGGAATGGGGCAGAAATTAATTATTGTTCATGATGGAGGTGAGGACAGATTTGTCGAGGGTGTACAGTTAATTTTTAGAGGCAGCCAAACTTCAGGAGACTATCACAAATCCATGAATTTTGAAAACTTCTGAAAATGGTTAGAAACACATCTTCTTCCAGCTCTTTCCTACCCTAGTGTTACTGTAATGGATAATGCTAAGTACCACAACAGTAAGAGAGACAAGAAGCCAAACATGGCAACTTTAAAATCTGAAGTGACACGCTGGATGGAAAACCACAGTATCGATTTTGATCCTGCAATGTAAAAAGCAAAATCGTTGGAAATTATCAACAGTAAGCCTTGTGATAAGCAATTCGTCATTGACAACATTACTTATGAACATGGTCACATTCCACTGCACCTTCCACCCTATCACCCCGACTTAAACCCCATTGAAATGGTATGGGGTAATATTAAGGGAAAAGTTGCGTGCCAACAAATTGGCGGGAGCTTGGAGGAGAAAGAAGAGTTGTGCCAACAATTGTTTTCGGAGTACTCTGTTGAACAATGGGTTAAGTGCCGTGACAGTGTAAAGTTAACAGAAAATAATTACCTTGGACATGACCTCACTATCGATCAAGAAATAGAATCATACTTTCATTAAACCCTGAGGAACAAAGCAGTGATTCAGAAGAAAATGCAGAGAGTGAATCTAACAGTGAATGTGAAACAGATGACCGTGTAGCCCGCGCAATGGAGGAGAGGCAACCGAAAATTATGGTAGAGGGGGAAAGCTTGAGGACTCTAGTGTTGGTAAGCCATGCATCCAACTGCATTTTGTTCGCGGTCTAGTTATAAATGCATTTTGTCTCTTAGGATGTTAGCAAAGTGCTAATGTTACAATTCATTCAGTGTTGCTCACATCCATAGCAAGCACAGCTGGTCCATAGAGATTACTGTAGCTCTAATGTTCATTTAAGCCACTTACATAAACTCAGGACAGTACAACTCACATTGAATAGCCACACACTGCACTCAAGACATTGTAACTTCTCAATGACTGATTCTGGACTCACACTCTTACATTGGTCTGGCAAACAATGAGAATTATTTTATAAATCAAAAACTTTTTGACGGTGAATTTTTCCTAAAAACACAGAAATGAAGGCTATGAAATTGACTAGCAGCACACAAACACCAGCATTTCTTGGCTTTTGTTAGGTACTGGTGAGCAGCACACTAATCCTTAGAGCCAGCAACCAGTTTGTAGCCTGGAAAACACTGCTCTCTCCTGAGGACTGCTTGTCACAACCAGCAGTCACAGCGAACCAGATGGTGCTGGTGCACCACCAGCATTTACCCTTAGCTCCTGGTTGTGGTAGACTACATAATTGATCCTCTTCACCACATTGTATGGTCCTTGCCATGGTTATTGAAGCTTGAGGCAATGATGTTTAGTCTGACTGGGAGATACAGCCAAACTAGGTCACCAAGCTGCAATGATTGCTGGTTTGCCAGTCGTACTGGGTCTTCATACGGTGGCTTGCCACCTAGATGTGTTGACAGGCCATCTCAAGAACATTGTGAAAATTGTTCCACAAGGTTCTTTGCATTATACTCCTGTACGCAACCTCAGCTTCTTGTTTAGGACCATATCTTGATGCACACATGTGACAATGGCAACACCATCTCTCAGCATCTGGCAATAGCTTCAACCAATAATACCTCTATTGAAGAATAACCTGCATGAGCTTCTTCCAAGACTGCCAAAACCTTACTCTGAGCACCAGGTGTTATTTCTTAGTCTTCCCATCAGAGAACTCCCAAATTCTGTACAGCATGCCATCCTTGATCTTCAGAGTCTCATTGGGACCAATAAGACTTGCACTCCTACTCTTGGGTGTGATTTCCTCCCATCATGGCCTAGTTCCTGCTTTCACTTATCTGAGGAGTGGCACAAGATAGTGTCTGCCAGCTGATACCTGCTAAGGCAGCACTGTCCCTTCCATCCACAGACATCACTGATACAACACGTACAATTCTCCTCCACCCTTCCCCAGGCAGGGTCTTCACAACAAGGCATCTATATCGGAGTGGCTCCTCTTCCAAGTTCATCGGAACTCCCAAAGTGTCACCCCATCTTGGCCAAATCACTCCTATTGATACGGATCGTAGCATCGTGGCTCCTGAGGGTGTCCAGTCCTAGCAGTAAATTTTGCAATGAAAACCCATAGCATTACAATGTCCCGAGGCACTAATACAACATGAAAAAATTTTGCGGTTAAAAACAACAAAATGGGAGAAAAGATTACTACAACCAATCAAGATGAAAATACAAACATGTTTCCTATACAAACTTATGGAATTAAAAACAGATCTGAATCTTCCTGATTCTAAAGAAAACATTTTAATCAAAGAAAACCCACTGACTTTTGAACCAATTAATTTTCAATTAGATTTAGAATAAATAGTTAAAAAATCTGAAACTTCCAAACCTGTACTAAAAGCATTAGCATTAGAAACTGTGAACAATAGATACCCACCTGAAGAATGGTTACATATCTACACAGATGGATCAAACTTGGACAACAACTCAGCAGCAGGAATTAAGTGTGCACTGTTCTCATTCTATCAACCAGCAGGATACCACACAACAAATTTTGATGCAGAAGTAACGGCTATTCATATTTCACTCCAACAACTTCTATACAGAATAGATAAATTCAAAAATGCTGTCATACTTTCTGATTCTAAAGCAGCATTATGTGCAATAAGTTCATATAAAATGAGGTCAATCCAAATTAAAGAATGTCACAAAATGATACAACAACTTCAAAAACTACAGAAAAGAATTATATTAAAGTGGATAACTGCACATTGTGGAATTGCTGGAAATGAATCAGTTGATTTTCTTGCCCAAAAAGGTGCAAATCTAATTTAGAACAAAAGTAAAAACTTACCCTTTACATCCATAAAAAGATTAGTCAAAAGCAAATATAAAAACAAACAAAACCAATCAATATCTAACAAAGCCAAATATAAAAAATGGAACATTTTAATTAAAAATCCAGAAATTATTCCAGAAATCCCACGTAAAGCTGCAGTAGCAAATTTTAGATTACTTACGGAACATGATTATTTGGCCAAACACTTACAGAGAATAGGAATTTATACAAGTCCAAATTGTCTTCTGTGCAACAAAGAAGAGGAAATGACTGAAGAACATCTTTTAACCTGTGAAGCCCTACCTGCCGGACCTACTACACAGGAATATTGGAGAGCAAGAGAGCTAATGGCTTCATTGCCAAAGCCTAGCATTTGACAACAAAGAAGAGGAAATGACTGAAGAACATTTTTTAACCTGTGAAGCCCTACCTGCCGGACCCACTACACAGAAATATTAGAGAGCAAGAAGCTTCATTGCCAGAGCCTAGCATTTGAAAACAACAACAACAATGTCCCGAGGTCAATTCCAGTAAGACCTTTTCCATAGGTAAGGTCGCCCTACGTTGTCACTAGCTCAACAGCAATCCCTTCTACACTTTAGGTCTGATCATGGTCACTGTTGCACCCACATGCAAGCGTCTGGTACCATCTTTCTTGTATCCATTCGTCCACAACGAGGCTGTCATACATCTAGCTTCACAAGGTATGCAGCTCGAAGGGTTGGTGATGAGCCTCCGATGTATCTCTCATATTCACAGGTACTCACAGGTTTTCAAAGGCTGAGTGTAGACAATGCTTCACCAGGTGTGTTGTCTGGAAGTTCATCGATGTCCCTCTGTTGATCCTGTTCCCATCATATCTAATGTACTGGTCCTCGAGGTAGGGACTATTGTTACCTTGGACACTGCATCTTCAATGCAGCCATGAACACCCCTTGGACAGTTTTATACTCCGAGCATTAGATGCTCTTGTAACTCAGCATCATGTAACTCACCGACGAAGGAATAGGCAGCTTCTTGAGACATGTGACTGTTCAGGAAATTCACTATATCTTTATGGTTGAATTTAAATTACTTTAGGATCCTGACAGTTACTTCAAAGCTTAAGGGAGGGAGTTTCTATGGCAACAGTAATGACCGCACCACATAACTTCAACCTATCAGGTGAGCCATTGTCCCTTCACCCCCTTATCTGAGTTATGCCAAAAATGTACTGAGTTGTCAACTTTATGCACATGTTTCGCTCTCTTCACCATGCATAATTAAGTACACTAATTGTTGAGTTGCAGTTTTACTTTTAAAAAAACTGGTTTCTTAGTTAGTTATTTAGTTAGTTTATTAATATTTCATAGCTCATCAGTGTTTTGGTGTTATTAGCATAAGGACACAATGTCCCAAACTACCAGCGACCTCACAAAATCGAGGTAGACCAAGAACTCGTTCCCCCAAGAAAAAGTATTCTCCAGTAGGACAGAGATCTACACTACACGGAAAAGCAAGGGAATTGTGTGCCCTGCGTGAATTTTTAAAAATAGAGGGAACAGTTAGTTATTGCTATCTTTCTTAAGGCAATGTGCAGCTGAACATTCTAAGCTTATAGATATGCCAGCTGAAAAGATGATGTACATCTCTCCCAATATAACCAATGGATATATAACACAAATATAAACAAAGACAAAACACTATCAATATTCACAATACTGAACAAAAGACTGTTTTCAGTAAATTAAATGCCAGGTCAGGAGATGACGTGAGTATGATTAAGCGTACTCCTCTCGGAGATAATGGCCAAAGCCTCCTTGACTCTCCGCTCCCAGTAACTGTTGCATGCAACTGTACCACTTCAGGAAGCCATTCAACTTCTGAAGGAGCATTTTCCGGCTGATATCACAGAGCTCTTCCAACATACCCTGACGTCCACTTTCTTCTTTTTTGGTGGTACTTTCTATGAACAAGTAGACGGAGTAGCAATGGGCTCCCCTTTGTCAACAGCTATAGCTAATTACTATATGGAACACCTAGAACATGAAATACTTGCCACAGCTCCACTTAAACTATCTCATTTCTATAGATACCTGGATGACACTTTTGTAATTTGGCCACATGGATCAGACACTTTGTCTAGCTTTCTTGCGCATCTCAACAGCCTTCAACCCCAACTACAGTTTACCATGGAAGTGGAGAAGGATGGAACTCTTCCATTCCTGGAATTTCTTGTTTCAAAAAACAGCAATGGTACACTGAGGCATGCTGTATACTGCAAAACTACACACACCGATCTCTATCTGAACGCTCATAGTTTTCATCATAAGTCTCAATGACTGGGAGTTCTCAATACACTGGCCCACAGAGCTTTGTCTATCTCTCATACCAGCCACTTAAAACAGGAATTAAAACACCTGAGACTCACTTTCTGTCAAAATGGCTTCTCCAAATATGACGTTGAAGCCTCGGTCACCAAAGCTAGGAAAGGGAAACTGTAATACAGCAAGCATCAGATAAGCCTACCACTACAGCCTGCATCCTGTTTACCAGCAACCTATCTGGCAGAATCAGTAGAATTCTCGCCAAATACATCAGGACCGTCCACATGCCACCTCCGAAGATTAAACATCTGTTGAGACCAATGAAAGAAAGACAAACTGGACTTCCAAGTTCCGGGAGTGTACCGCATTCCCTGTGAACGTGGGACACCGTATATAGGACAAACTGGAAGTACCATTGATACCAGAATAAACAAACATGAACAGAGCATTCATTTAATGCAACCTGAGAAGTCTGGACTAGCAGAGCATTGTTTTGATAACGACCATAGAGCCAACTTTCAGGGGACGACCATCTTGGCAAAATGCATCAGTTACTGGGAACAGAGAGTTAAGGAGGCTTTGGCCATTTCCTCCGAGAGGGGCAGGCTTAATTGTGATGCTGGATTTCAGTTCAGCTCCTCTTGCGAACCGGCCTTAAAAGTGGCAATCCATCGACTTAAGGAGCACAGATCTATACAGCTTGATAATCATGTTAAGTAGTTATGCTTATTTGACCTAATTAATTTTCTATACTCAAGCCAACTCCTGACCTGGCATTTAATTTACTGAAAACAGTCTTTTGTTCAGTAGTGTGAATATTGATAGTGTTTTGTCTTTGTTTATATCTGTGTTATATCCAGTGATTCATTTGTGGTTACAACATTTATTAAATATCCTGATGATGGGAGAGATGTACGCTCCCGAAACATTGATTTCTAATCATCTTTTTACCTGGCTTGCTTCCCGAGAAGAACTTGAGCATCAACAAGTTAATTTAGACAGTTTTAGCGCACTCTTCCGTCCAATCATCGCACATGCCAAAGCATTCATAAGCAGCAACGTCGCTTTCCCCACCACCATTCCACCATGCACTTCATGGCAGCTGTCAGGATCCTAAAGTAATTTTAATTCTACTGCAGTTGCCAAAAGTTCAATTAGAAGGGCGAACTCCTGAAGAACCTCCTCTGGCATTGGCAGACCAACTTCAGCTGGCTACTATAAAGTGCAGCCAGACAATTTTTTCAGAACGGTTTTTGTGAGCCTCCACAATGTCTCCAGACATTACCAATGTCGAAATTGCCTTTAGGACTTTGTCTGTCTCCAAAGGTCATCTGTAAGCAGTGCGACCTCCTCTTCTGCACACCATCAGTTGTGGGCACCAACGGTGACAAACTGTCAGTGGAAGACTTCGAAAATAGGGTGGCTTGACATGCATGGATGTTGTTTTGCATCCTAGTGGCTCAATCTTTTAAATTTTCTGTAATCACTTCTACCACAGCATTGCTCTTTAGCGCCAGTGTCGACTTTTCTACAAGGGTGTTAAGCCATTATCCAACTTCTTGTAAGGTATTAACGCTATGGTCAAGTTCTCTAACCCTTCCACCGAGCTCTTCCTTTCCCTTTTTCACTGGTCAGGTTTTTGTTGACTTGGTTGATAGCTTGACTTCATCGTGGATATTTGCATCTTCATTTCTGTTTGCATCTTCTCTATTTCCGAGTTCACTGTCATTATTTCATCTCCCATCTTGTTCATTCCAGATTTCATTTCTTCCATCACTATTTTGCTTCCTACCTTGCTTATTTCAGGGTTTACATTTTTAATTTCACCCTTCATCTTCTCCATTCTGTATTTCACTCATCTTGGCCAATAACTTTTTGAGTATTGCCTTCATCATAGCTGGTAGATCCCACTCCTGACACCAGTATGAAAAGTGACAATACCAGTTATACTCAATACACTTTGTCTCTTAGGAAGTTAGCAAACCACTAATGTCACACTTCATTCACTATTGCTCACACCCAGAACAAACATGGTTAGTAAGTAGAGATGGTCATTAGAGATGGTCAGTAGAGATTATCATAGCACCAATGCTCACTTAAACCACTATTGCACACACTCTAGACAACACAACTCACACTGAACTGCAGTGCACTGAAGACCTCTAACTTCTCACTGATTGACTCGCAACTTGTTGAGCACTCTTTCATATGGGTCCAGCAAACAATGAGAACTGTTCTAGAGATCAGAAACTTCTTGGTTGCAAATTTTCCTGAGAAGACAAAAACCAGGACCTTGGAATTGAGTGTGGCGCATAAAGACTATGTTATTTCCCACCTTTTGTTAGGTACCAGCAAATGGGGTGCCAAACCCCCCCTCCCTCATACCACTGGCAACCAGTTCGCAGATGGGCTGATAATATTTGCACTTAAAAGCTTCACTTTGTCAGATGTTTTGAAACAGAACATGTTTTTGTATGTATTCACTTCCATTATCAGCTATGGATTGACTAAAGATAAACACTGCATTATCAGTCCTTATTGTACAGTGTTTTTAAACTGTTAGGGTGCTATAATCTGAATTACTCTCATATAACTTTTTTTCCTGCTTATGGCTGTATGTTGGTCAGTGCTACTACTGATCCATTTACCACAGTGCTTTCAGTTATGAAAAAGTAAACTTTCAGGGGAGCATGGAGAGAAAAAAAGGAAGGAAGGAAGGAAGGAAGGAAGGAAGGAAGGGAGGGAGGGAGGGAGAAAGAGAGAGAAAGAGAAAGAAAGAGAGAGAGAAAGAAGAGAAAGAAAGAAAGAAAGAAAGAAAGAAAGAAAGAAAGAAAGAAAGAAAGAAAGAAAGAAAGAAAGAAAGAAAGAAAGAAAGAAAGAAAGAAAGAAAGAAAGAAAGAAAGAAAGAAAGAAAGAAAGAAAGAAAGAAAGAAAGAAAGAAAGAAAGAAAGAAAGAAAGAAAGAAAGAAAGAAAGAAAGAAAGAAAGAAAGAAAGAAAGAAAGAAAGAAAGAAAGAAAGAAAGAAAGAAAGAAAGAAAGAAAGAAAGAAAGAAAGAAAGAAAGAAAGAAAGAAAGAAAGAAAGAAAGAAAGAAAGAAAGAAAGAAAGAAAGAAAGAAAGAAAGAAAGAAAGAAAGAAAGAAAGAAAGAAAGAAAGAAAGAAAGAAAGAAAGAAAGAAAGAAAGAAAGAAAGAAAGAAAGAAAGAAAGAAAGAAAGAAAGAAAGAAAGAAAGAAAGAAAGAAAGAAAGAAAGAAAGAAAGAAAGAAAGAAAGGAAAGAAAGAAATATACCAATACTTATTGATCTTCCAGCTTCATGTTCAGAAACAATTACCTAAAGTATATGAAAACATAAGCACACAGAATGCCAGGAAACATCTGGTTCTCATGAAACCATCAATGCTTACAAACCTGAACATCCAGCTGCCTTGTCAGAAACTGACTCCAAGGGTCTGGAAGATGACTGTGATCTTCATTCTGACCAGGAGGTCTGGAATTTGTCTGTAGGAAAAAACAGAGGTTATCTCCGTAAACTTGCTTCATTGCTCCTAATGTGTTTTCAGCCTTTGCACCATCTCCCTCAACAGCATCATGAAGCAAGACATAGTAGCGCAGCACTTTCGAACAGAACCATTTGGGTAATTTAGCTGGTGTAACTGTTTGCAATTGTTGCAACTGGGCTTCCATATGCTGCAATGTATCTGTGGGATTGTTTTCTGCTGAAGATACAACCAGAATACCTGTTCATTTGCTAAGGAATGGTGTAAGAGCAATTATCCAACATGAATCTACTACATTCTTTAATTTAACCAACCAAAAAATACAACTTATCTCAAATGTGTAGTGTTTAATGCCTACTTTTACTACATATCGCACCGCAGGCAGTGACACTGATGGTACATGAGATGAAGATGGAGCACTGGTGGAATGAGATGGCAGGGGAAACCGGAGGTCCCGGAGAAAACCCACCCCAGCACCGTGTTGTCCACCACAAATCTCACTTTGCAGTCGCCTGGGAATGAACCCGGGCCGCCTTGGTGAGAGCCAAGCGGTCTAACCACTGAGCCACGGCGCGGCCACAAACACGAAACAAGGACACAAAATAATTACCACAGAATAACTTTAAATAAGAGGTCAACAGATAAACATCCCTTAATATTGGGAAAATTATTATTTAATAAACTACCAAATTCAATAAAAACAAAAAAAGGTAAATTATTTAAAAATGAACAAAACAAGTTTCTAATACAAAAATGCTTGTATAGACTGGACGAATTGTAATTACATGTATATAACTGTTTATTTTGACGTATCCAACAACATGTGTTATTATGGATGAAATTAAATTATCATCATTATAATTATTATTATTATTATTATTATTATTATTATTATTATTATTATTATTATTATTATTATTATTATTATTATTATTATTATCATCATCATCATCATCATCTCAGAAAAAGCATTCAATAAATTATTAACTTATTAATATCATAGGCAAGCTGTACTCATACAAGGTAAAAACTGTTATTTAAATTGCATGAGAAGCATAGCTTCCAAGTCTGTGCTGACCAACAAAACTATATATTGCAATTCCTTTCTTGGAAGTGTTGAAAACAGTGTTGTTATGATAAATTAACTTTAAAGAGAGTCTTTAATCGACTCTCTTTAAAGTTAATTTAAAACTATATATCTTTGCATTTTTGACCATATAAATGGGTTCAAAGTATCTCCATATCTCTTTAGAACACTAACGGAAAATCAAATACTGCTGGCACTATGAGAGCAAATAAGGAAAATATATTGCCCAATACATTTCATAATAAAATATGTAATTACATGATATTTGGAGGAATTTAGTAACAATGACATTCAAATTAATTAATAAAATATTTGTAGTCAGTTTTTATTACACTACATCACTTACATTTTAATTTTTGATGGACGAGTTTCAGGAGCTGTTGCTTCCAATTTCAACTTTGAATGTCCGACTGTCATCAGTTGTCTCCTCTCTGAAGCTGGAACAGTGAACTTCTTTATCAAATTCTTGACTGGTGAAATTTCAAAGTTTATTAATCGCCCTTTGTTTTTCAATATTTAGATGTTCCTCCACCTAAGAGTTTATGGTTTATCACGCCTGTTAATAATTTTAGATTTGGGTCCAGGTTGTGGTTTCCATTACAAAAGTAAAATGCTGTTGCTGTCTTGTCTTCAATATCAACTTGATGTTTTTAAAATGTTCTTTGACAGGTTTTTAGGGTTTTTTTAAGTTAACACTGTGTCAAATTTTTCACAATTCTTGCTATTTATATGGTATAATCTGGATCTACTGATTGGTGGGACTTTTGTTTTGGTGTTTGTTATAATGGCATTTGTTATGTTATTACTGAATATCTATAGGTGCCAAGATATTTTGTTCTCTAAAGATCTTTTTGAATTTATTAAATGTTTTTGGGTGGTACGTGAATCCACTGAATATGCTGTTGCTTTACTTTCCATGGAAATATGCTTGCTTCCTAAATGATTTTCTTTTCAATTCTCTTAAGTATCAGGCTTTTGTTGTATCAATTTTCTTCTACTATGTGAAGTATGGATTTTTTGTTCCATGTAGTATTTTATTTTATCCATGGCTATGTTGATAGTCTGTGTGTAAGGCCATTTACTATTGCATGTTTATGGGTTATAGCTAATTTTTATGTAATTTTCTGTGTTGACTTCCTGTAAATTCCAAATTTTATTTTTGTGTTATTCCTGATCATATTTGGGTCCTAGAAAGAGAGTTGTCCATTGACCTCCTTTTCTACTGTAAATTTGCCAAAAAGATGAAAGTGGATTGCCCATACATAACGCTGATCTCTGCCTGAAGTATTTATCATTAAAGCAGAAGTTTTGTTCAACACATAGGCTTGTTAATGAGATGTATTCTTCTATTTCTACAGGTTCCATTTCAATTGTAGTTAACCATTTTTTTAAGTGTCTAGTTCTTTTGTTGGTGTGCTTGGGAATAAGGGTGTGACATCAAATGAAACCAATTTGTCATTTTTGTCTAGCTTTATGTTTTTGATTTTGCCTGCTAAATGTAATGAATTTTTCAAATTTGCTCTTTCAAACTTTGGGAATCTATTAAATTTGAATAACCATTTGACCCCACTATATGTGGATAATTTATACTACCAGTAATAGGTCTAATGGCTTTTCATGTTTTGTGTATTTTTGCTAATCCATATAATTTTAGTCATGGATTATCTACTTTAATTTTGTGCGATTCCTTCTTATTGATTAATTTACTTCTTTTTTAATGTTTTATTTGTAGATTTGATGCAGTAATTTAATGGGTTGGTTTCAACTTTTATGTAACTATTACCCTGTAGAACTTTCCTCCTACTGCACAATGCACAGCTAAAAGTTACAGGGAAATATTTTTCTATCCATCAGACATGTGTGCATTCAGGTGTTCTATTATTTCACAAGATGACAGGTAATATGAGACAAATTACATAAACTTTAGAATTAAGTCACTTCAAAGCTGTTTCAAATTATAAGATTACCAACTTTAATGTTAGAAGCTGGGTATATATATATATATATATCCCATTGAGTCAGTTAAAATATGTGCTCCCTTTTCCAATGTACATTTGTTCTACAAAATGGAACAAAAAGCTATGTTGTATGCTTCAGCAGGGGAAAATATGAAAAGTGTATGGCAATATAAAAAGTGTTATCACTTTTCATTTCTGCCCCTAACAATTGCATCATACCATAAAAATTGGTGAATCGATGCTTTTAATATTATGCATGCAAAATTTCAGGGAAAATTTTACATTGATTTTTTACAGGGATTTTTAAACCTTACAATGCATTCACACAATTGTAAAATGTAAATTACATTTCTAAAGTAGTTATGAGAGTTAATTTGAAACTTTAAATTGGAATTAATGTAATGTAATGTAATAATTAGAGTATTTAAATAAGGTACCAATGGATTAAACTACACTTACTATTTATTACTATTAATAGTACAGATACTAGAGCAGAACATACAAAATAAGAAGGAACAGGAGTTCCTCCAATCCATAAATAACTATGATGTGTAGGTAGAGTCAGACTGAAAAATTCAATGCCATATTCAGGATTTGAACCATGGATCTCTAGGTCCCCGTTCGGTTGCTCTTAACCATTGAGCTACCATCGTCAACATTCAAGCATGACTTTAAATTCTCCAACTGATTTGTATTCTTCCTGGTAAACCACTATGGGTTCTCATATACAGTGCGATCCATACAAACCTGAACCATTTCAATAGGCCGTAACTTTTGAACCAATAATAGGACACACGTGCAACTTTGGGAGAATATAATACACAATTGGGAGATAACATTACACAATTTATACTTCAGAGAAAATGTTGGAAGTGTCCTCCACCAGCTTCTATATATGTTTGCACTCGTATCACCACATTCTCTGAAGTTTTACGGAGAGTATCCTCGCCAATGTTACTTATTTTGGTTCAAATGGATTCCTTGGGAACATCAATTGTCCATGGCCTATTCTTCTACACACTTTTTTAGATACCCCCACAAAAAAAAAAAAAAAAAAAAATCTGGGTGAGGTTAGGTCAGGAGATCTGGGGGGCCACAGACCTTTTTAGATTATTTGATTATCAAAGAAATTGGTTAAAGTTCCATGTTGTCATTAGATGTTTGGCATGTTGCTCCATCTTGCTGGAAATAACCTTCTCACAATTCGATATCATCTCCGTAAAACTTCAGAGAATATGGTGAGATCAGTACAAACATATATAGATGCTGGTGGAGGACACTTCCAACATTTTCTCTGAGATGTAAATAGTGTAATGTAATTTCCCAGTTGTGTATTATATTCTCCCAAAGTTGCACGCATGTCCTATTATTGATTCAAAAGTTATGGCCTATTGAAATGGTTCAGGTTTATATGGACCGCACTATACAATAAGATATGCAGAATATAATTTTGAGTCGAACTAATACTCAATGCTCCACTTATTGCTAGTATTTACCTAGAACGCAATAACCGGATAAATTGCAAGGGCTGTGACAACTTTTACATTGGCAAAACAAAAAGGAACTTGAACATTAGGCTTAAAGAGCATTTTAGGAACATCAGGAACAAAGAAATAGATAAGTCGGCAGTAGCGTACCATTTTTGGAAGGAGAATCATGATAGAGAACGGAAATTCACTTACTAAAGTGTCCAAGGTCCAGCTGCATTAACCACGTGGGAAAAAATCTTCATAAAGAAACATGAAAGAAAATTGTTTAATTTTGACACTAACTTTTAAGAAAACCCAAATTTTAAGTTCATCAAGATACTGACAGAGATGCAACTATCACCTCCGAGGAGTTCACCGAACCGACGTCCATTAGTCGATAACAGCTGATGATGTTAGGAAGATCCTAACAAAACGAGTTCTAGGTAAATACTAGCAATAAGTGGAGCATTGAGTATTAGTTCGACTCAAAATTATATTAATTTTGTGCTTCATTGTATCATAGTCCTTACACAATGAAAGATATGCAGAGTTTGTGGCGACTTACTATTGTAAGTACTTAAGTCCCAGGTTTCATAGTTCAAATTCCAGCTTTAATTTTTCAGTCTATCTATCCAAACCTTAGCCTACAGACGGCTAGTCTGGAAGGACGATTAATTTCCATTAATAACCTAATAGCAGTGGTTTAACAATGAAACCTGGGACTTACGTCCTTACAATAGTAAGTCACCACAAATGGTGCATATCTCGCTGTATAGAACCCCTAGTGGTTTACCAGGAAAAATACATCCTAGTTGGAGAATTTAATGTTATGCTTGTATGTTGGCCATGGTAGCTCAATGTTAAGAGCAACTGGGTGGAGACTGGGAGGATCCATGTTCAAATCCTGGCTATGACATTGAATTTTTCAGTCTGACTCTACCTAACCAAACCTTAGCCTACAGATGGCTAGTGACAAAGAACGATTAATTTCTATCAAATAACTATGATGCGCTTTGTCAGAACACATTACTTATGAAAAAAGAAATAGAGTAAAAATATGTGTATGTATGATATCCATAATATAAAATACAATAACTGCAATCCAAAACCACACAGGTATGCTGTCTTTAATGGTTTGATACAAAGGCTATTTCACCTAACTCTCAACAGAGCTGAATTTAAAAAGAAAAAGAGATAATTTACAGAATGCAGAAAACAATGTTTCAATAAAAACGACGTATGAAGTCCAAAAAGCACCAAAACTGAAGACTGTACAAAAAATCACCAAACTGTGAGCTGAAAAAGAAAAATGCAATACAAGACATTTACAAATCATCCCAAAGCCCATATACAGTTCCAAAATTATCAAAGGGCACATTATTTTGGTACCTAAAATCCCATACTCCATCTAAAACTTCCTGCACTCCTTACCAGCAATAAAAAAAATCAGGAATACACCAATTTAACTGCAACAAATGCAACAAAATTTATATTACAAAAACAAAAAGGAAATTTAAAAGGACAAATGAACAGCTAGGAAGAAAAAAAAAGAAAGCACAAACAAGAAGAAAAATCTGCAGTGAAAGCACACCTTTGGTTAAAAAACATGAAGTTGAACCTGAACCTATACTTTTAAAAGGTATCTCAAACCTCAAACAATTAACAGTCTGGGAGAACATTTTCATTTTGAAAAATAAAGGTCAAATTTTCAACTCTGGGTTCTTTTAAGCATCAACCTCAGCAAGAAATTTCTTGAGTAGACATCAGAGGAGAACAGCGCTACACGACACCATGCTCTGGAAGTCAGCATCAGATTGAGGATGGGAGCAATTGAGCTCGAAACATGTCCATCTTTTAGAAAGTTATGTAGTGTCAGTAAAATGACTCGCTGTTAACTATCTAGAAATAAGATGAAAAAAATGGAAAGAAGAATGGAAAGTATGGAGACTTCATAAGAAGATAAAGCTTAATAATTTCTGGGGTAGAAGAACGAAAAGGAATTGGAGCATTTCAAGAGTTACGGGAATTGTTAATGAAGAGGCTAGAGATGAACATGAGAGGCTTCAAACAGTGGGATGCATTTAGAATTGGGAAATTGGCAGGCAAAAGAAATATATTTGTGAAATTCAGCAATACGGGATTGGTAAAGGAAGTATTAAAACAAACAAAAAAGCTAAAGGGAAACATCTATCTATATTAATAAGGATCTTTCTTATGATGAAAGAAAACAAAGGAGAAGGCTGATTGAAGAAAGAAGGCGAGGAAACAAGGTTTCAATGCATTTATACGAAACAGCAAACTGTGAATTGATGGGCAAGTGGCTGAGCAGAGAAGAGCATAAGGAACATCCAAGATGTAAAGCATACGAATGTTGTTGGTGCAGCAGACTTAAACAGTCTTCAGTATCTGGTGTGAATGTCCAGAATGAGCATGGAATAAATGCAGTGTGCATTGACGGAGGGGAAGTGATGAACAATGTAAATGGAGAAGAGGGGGAAATCTCAAAAATGATGATTGGCGGAGAGAAGAAGAAAATAAAATATATAATTGCATTACATCAAGTACAGACTGAGTTATGAGTTAGGAAAATGAGCGAAAAAAGTGTGGGGATTCAAGGGAACAGGGAGAAGCAGATTGGAACAAGTGTGAAGGTGCAAGGGATTAGGGAAAAACAGTGTGAAACAAGTGTAGGATTTCAAGGGGCTGGAAAAGGGGCAGATTTAGGCAGGGGATCTCGAGATGTAGGAACATATCAACAAGGCAAAAATATTACTTTTATGGGTAAATTGTAGAAAGGAAGAAATAGAATGGTGTCGTGAAGGGTATAGAAAAGTTATGAACAAATGTGATACAGCTGTAAAACTGCAGGAAGCTGTTAGTGAAGTTGAATAATTAGTAATAAGGAAAGGTGTCGCAAATGGGGCGATGTGTAAGTGAGAAGTATTGAAAAGTGAGGTTACACAAATATAGACAGTGAAATAATATGAAGTAGAAATGGGGGTAATAGTATACAGAGATAGACAAAAATTTGGCAAATATGAAAAATCAAGTGCAGGATGGAAAATTAAATGAAAAGCAATGACTGATAAAAGGGGCAAATGTGTGTAAAATATGTACTTGTATTTGAAAGGCTGCTCTGTTAGCAAAAGGGCCAGGGACCAGCTCAGGGGTAGCCCAAGATAAATTTGTTTTAGTACTCAATAAAACACGTATATCATATCACTATCTAGAAATTATGTACACACCATTCAATTTAAAACTTTCGACAAAGTACATAGTTCAAGTTTAAAATAGTTTAAGTAAAATTAAATACATAAATAACATATAAATGCCAGGACTACTACTCTTTGGTGAGTAAGAAAAGGCACTTATTTCAAAATATATTTTTCTTGTCTTGAGTTTTCTGTCATATTAAAAGGGTTTAATTTAATAAACACAAATGTATTTTGCTATTGTACTAGTAATTAATTAGTACCAAATTAACAAAGGGCCCAGCTGATAAATGACTTTTGAATGTTTTCAAACCTAAGCATTATTTCTAAAACCTCCTTAGCTAAAACATAGATAACCTAAAACTCAATTAACATTTATATTACAACTGGTATTCATTATTGCACAGTTTTAGCACACTGGATCATCTTATTTTAATGTGCTCTATATTCAGTTAAATTCACAAAAGAATGGCAATAGACAGCTTGTACTTTTGATGGTGACTTTTTCTTTCTTTCTTTTTTAAACATCCTTTTTAGAAGTTCTGTCAGAACAGAGGATGGATAAAATTAATGGAAATTATGTTCAAATGAACCTGGGGTACACAGAGCTGAGAGTTAGACAATTATCTGTCTTATAAAGGTAAACATGGGGAGAGAGGGGAAAGAACCTATCCAGCAACTCACCTCAACAGAGATTCAAGTTTTGACCCTACAAGTTAAAAAACAACACATGCTACCAATATACAAGAGGTTGATAAGTTTGATGCATTAACTTCTTTGTAATGCTAATCAGTGCTGAATGAAACCAATAGACAATGCAGTTATTTATAAAGATATCACAGTTCCTAATACTTCTACTGATAGACCAGATGGAGACATATGCAATTATTATGCATAGTAAACCAGGGAAAAATTGTGTAAATAATAGTTACAGCTTCGAAACACATGCTGAAAAAAGTTTAAACGAATACTTAAGTACAATAGTAGGTAGCACAAATGAAAGGAAATGCAAACAATGGTTGATGCTTCTAGTCTTAAGAATCCAAGAACGCGGCAACGGCTGTCAAGGTGAGGCCGAAACAATCGTGTCGCTTTAGTTGATCGTGGATATGTTAAATAAAGATCTACAACAGTCACAAGAAGAAATAAGAAAGCTAGAAACAGAGAATGAGAACACAGAAAATGAAGCTAGTTACAGTGGAATAATAAATATTATACAAATAAAATATTTAGTGATTATTTTAGTTGATGACAATACTTCTATCTTCTCTAATTGAAATTAATTTCATGGACATTTGCCCACATCTTCAGTCAAACACACTTCGTTGTCAAGGATACCATGTATTTACGTATTACCAACATCTGAAGACGAAACAAACCTAAAAATAGAATCAATTGCAGGTATGTCAAAATTCATTACGCAATTTTTATTTTTTTAAATAAATATTTTTTCCCAAACTATTAAATCTATGGGAACATTTAATTGTTTTAATAATTTAACTTCGGGATTTATTTCATGGTTAAATGACCAAAAATGATCTGCCACGGCCGATTTATCAATTTGCTTATATCTAATGTTATGAAAATGTTCTTCCTTTCTGGTTTACAAACTACGTTTCGTCTTTCCAACATAAACCTGATCACAATCTAAGCAATTAAATTGATAAATATTAGGAATTTTATCTTTTTTAGAAAATTGTAATATATTTTTAATACTATATTTATTTTAAGGAACTACAGTTACACCAACTTCTTTAAAAAAAAATTTGAAAATGTTTATTAACCCAAGGATGGTAGGTAAATATTTTAAATTTATAATAATCTTTTATTTTTTAAGAGTAGAAATATCATTAATACTGTTTTTATTTTTCAATTTCCTTTTGTATAAAATCTTTATTAAAACCATTAATTAAAACAGTATAATATGTTTATATTCTTTAATAAATTCTTCTTTATTCAGGGGTATATATATATATATATATATATATATATATATATATATATATATATATATATATATATATATATATATATATATTAATCTATAAATCAAACTATTAAAAACAGCAAATTTATGTGAAAAAGGGTTAAAACTTTTATTTCTTATGTAATTATCAATATGAGTAGATTTCCTATAAATACCAAAATCTAATTTGTAATTATTTCTTATTTTCAAATCTAGAAAAGGAAGAATCCATTAATTTCAGTTTCTAATGTGAATTTTATAGCTTTATCTTGTAAATTTAGTACTATTAAAGCATCATTAATTTGTTTTTCAGGAACAACAGCAAAAATATCATCAACATATCTATACCATGTTTTAACAATTAAAGGAAAAGCTTTAGTGACTTGAATTTCGAAAAAACTCATTAAAAAGATCAGCAAGAAAAGGTGAAAGAGGACTACCCACTGCTAAGCCAGAAGTTTGTTGAACAAATTCACCATTAAAAGTGAAAAAATTTTGATCCAAACAAACATCAGTAAATCGAGATTTAACTGTATTGGAACACCACAGTGAAGCGAAATAATTATTAATTTATAGATGAGTCTTATTTATTACACATCTGCTTCACTTACGTACCTATTTTGAGGACATGTTTCGCAAATCATCGTTTGCATCTTCGGCTCTTATGTGACTAAAGCTTGATCCAGTGGTGTGGGTAATTCTGGAGTTGCTGCTGCCATCTGTTGATTTAGTGATGAACTTAAATGTGGGATTCTCTTCTGGCAGGATTTCAAAGTTCATTCTCTTCCATATGACCAGTTCACTATGCTTTTGTACGTATTTTAGTAATTCGGTGCTATCTTCAATTTCATGATTTTCAGACCAGAAATGAGCTGCTATTGCGGACTTATCAATATTTTTGTATCTTAAGTGCCTGAAGTGTTCTTTCTTTCTAGTGCCTATGTTTCTTTTTGTCCTCTATATGTAAATTTTTTCACAGTCTTTACACTTAATCTTGTAAATGCCTGACTTCTCCTCTGGTTTTATCTTATCAGTATTATTACTGTTAAGTAGGTTTTTAATGTTGAATTGTTTTTTGGTGCCAATGTTATATTTTATTTCCTGAATATTTTTGGGAACTTTTTTGTGGCCCAGGAGTGGTAAGTAAATTTAGCAAATCTAATTTATTGTTTTATTGGTGTGAGAGCTGTGATCTGTTTTAATCTCTTTTGAAGTTTGAATGACTTTAGTTTTTTATCAACAAGGTTTTTTCCATATCCATTTTTAATTGCAGTTTTTAAGATTTGATGGTATTCTTTTTGATATTCTTGCTGGCTGAGGGGTAGATTTACTAATCTGTGTGTGAGACTGTTGATGGTTGCATGTTTGTGTGGAATTGGGTTGAAACTATTTGCTTTGATGTAATTATCTGTGTGTGTTGCTTTTCTATGGATACCAAATTCTAGTTTTTCATTGCTTTTTGTGATTTTAAGCTCCAAAAAAGGTAGAGTACAGTCCTCTTCAGTTTCTACTGTGAATTGTATGCTGGGTTCTTGCAGGTTGAGTAGTTTCAAAGCATCATCTATTTGTTTGTAGTGCACTATTGCAAAAATGTCGTCTACGTATCTGTACCATGTTTTAAAAATATGAGGGAAGGCTTTAGTTATGTGTGTTTCAAAAAAGCTCATGTATAAATTGGCCAAAAATGGTGATAGCGGGCTTCCCATAGCTAGTCCTGAAATTTGTTTATAATATTTTCCATCGAAAACAAAATAATTTTGATGTATACATATTTCAGTCATTGCCAAATATTCTTCTATTGCATTGGCATCTAGGTTAATAGAATTTAGCCATTTCTTAAGTTGAATGAAAAGTTTGTCTAATGGAATGCTAGGGAAGAGGGAGCGGACATCAAAGGATACTGAAGTGTCATGAGGATTTAGTTTAAGATTTTGAATTTTTTCTACCAGGTCTAAAGAGTATTTTATGCTCAGAGTATGGAATTGTGGAAAGGACTGAAATTTTTTGGACAGCTATTTTACCAGAAGGTAAGTAGGAGTGTTGACATTATTTACAATGGGTCTCATGAGTATGTTGGGTTTGTGTATTTTAGGCAAACCATATAATCTTGCAAGGGTAGGGTTGTCCAGTTTGATAGTTTTTTGTTCTGCAGTTGTTAAAATTTTACTATTAATGATGGTTTTTTGTACATCTTTTATGCATCGATTGAGTGGATTAGAATATATTTCTTGGAATTCTTTTTGTTGTAGTAACTCTAACATTTTTTCCTTGTATGTATCTGTGTCTAAAATTACTATTTTGTTCCCTCAAGGGCTCACCATTTTTGGCCAATTTATACATGAGCTTTTTAGAAACACATATAACTAAAGCCTTCCCTCATATTGTGACTTTGTGGGTTCGTGAAATGAAAAGTCCAATTTCACCGCTCAAAACTGTTCTTTATTTCCACCGACTTACAGTTAAACACTTGCCAATTACGCAGAATTGCGTACTGCACACAATTACAATTCACCAGTTCGTCCGTTACAATTTCACTTGTACTCGCGATTACATCAACTCCGGTACTCATACACAGTTACGTACAGTCTTCCGTTGCACAATCTTTTCGTTCATTAACACGTCACTGCCTTCTTACACCAAGAACTGTCCTCACTCACACTAAACTTCCGACTAGCTGCAGCCCTTTTTATAGGCATCTCGCCGTCTTCTCGGCTTTTCTTGTTCCCAGGCGAAGATTCCAGTAGATGAAAGATCCCGTAATTTCCAGAACACGTGGAAGAGAAACAGACCGCACAATCATGTTTTTTTCCCCCAGCCATCCATGTCACCACTATAAGACGGACGAGGGGGAGGCGTGGCTAACACGGACCTCCCCTGTCTTCCGCTCTCAGCTGCTTCCATAGGGTGTTCCAAAGCCCGGGTGACAATATTTTTAAAACATGGTACAGATACGTAGACGACATCTTTGCAATAGTGCCCTACAAACAAATAGATGATGCTTTGAAACTACTCAACCTGCAAGAACCCAGCACACAATTCACAGTAGAAACTGAAGAGGACTGTACTCTACCTTTTTTTGGAGCTTAAAATCACAAAAAGCAATGAAAAACTAGAATTTGGTATCCATAGAAAAGCAACACACACAGATAATTACATCAAAGCAAATAGTTTCAACCCAATTCCACACAAACATGCAACCATCAACAGTCTCACACACAGATTAGTAAATCTACCCCTCAGCCAGCAAGAATATCAAAAAGAATACCATCAAATCTTAAAAACTGCAATTAAAAATGGATATGGAAAATACCTTGTTGATAAAAAACTAAAGTCATTCAAACTTCAAAAGAGATTAAAACAGATCACAGCTCTCACACCAATAAAACAAGAAATTAGATTTGCTAAATTTACTTACTACCCCTGGGCCACAAAAAAGTTCCAAAAAATATTCAAGAAATACAATATAACATTGGCACCAAAAAACAATTACAACATTAAAAACCTACTTCACAGTAATAATACTGATAAGATAAAACCAGAGGAAAAGTCAGGCATTTACAAGATTAAGAGTAAAGACTGTGAAAAAATTTACATAGGGAGGACAAAAAGAAACATAGGCACTAAGAACACTTCAGGCACTTAAGATACAAAAATATTGATAAGTCTGCAATAGCAGCTCATTTCTGGTCTGAAAATCATGTAATTGAAGATAGCACCAAATTACTAAAATACGTATAAAAACATAGTGAACTCGTCATATGGGAGAGAAAATACATAGAAAAACAAAAAAACCAACTAATGAACTTTGAAATCTGGCCAGAAGAGAATCCCACAAATAAGTTCATCACTAAATCAACAGATGGCAGCAGCAACTCCAGAATTACCCACACCACTGGATCAAGCTTTAGTCGCACAAGAGCCGAAGATGCAAACGGTGATTTGCGAAACATGTCCTCAAAATAGGTACGTAAGTGAAGCAGATGTGTAATAAATATGACTCATCTATAAATTAATAAAAATCAGTAAGTTTAACAAAATCAACTATTAAGTCCTCATGTAAATTTATTGAATTCAACCACTTTTTTAAACAAATTGAAAGTTTTTCTCTAGGAATACTAGGAAATAAGGCAGTTACATCAAACGAAATAAGTGTATCAGTTTTAGATAATACAACACTATCAATGTTTTTTATTCAAAAGAGTTTTTAATACTTACACTTTCAAATTTATAAAAATTACTAAATTTTTTGTGTAACCATTTGGCTAAATTGTAAGTTGGTGAGTTTATACAATTAACAATAGGTCTCATTTTATTACCGGGCTTATGAATTTTAGGAAGAGCATAAATTCTAGGTAAAACAGGATTACTAACCTTTACAAAATGTTTTTCTTTGTCTGATATAACTTTCACTTCATTAAGTATTTTATTAAAATTTATAATACAAGATTTTAAAGGGCCTTTATTAATCTTTATAAAATCTAGACTATTAATATAGTCTAATTTATCTAAAATTACAATTCTATTACCTTTATCCGCTTTGGTGAAAATTAAATCTTTTTGATTTAATGATTTAATAATATGTTTATTATTATTTCTTTTTGGCTTGTATTTATCTAACTTTTGCAATACTTTTGCTACATTTTAATTTAATCAAAGATTTATTATTTTCATTTAAAACTTCACTAGCAATTTCTATATCTGCAATATAATCATCTATATTGTTTGAAAAATCTACACACGTTTTTAAACCTTGATTCAAAAAAATTTAACTCTTTTTCATTAAGGTTAGAATTTGATAAATTAACAACATTATAATTCCTTTCTTGGAAGTGTTGAAAACAGTGTTGTTATGATAAATTAACTTTAAAAAGAGTCGATTAATGACACTAAACAACACTTACTTTTAAATTTTTCCGGTACATGTTTCAGAGGCTTTGCCTCTATCCTCACCGGCCATCGACTAGTTCTCATTGGTGTAGTTGACGATATTTTGTCACAGATCTCCTCTGGTGGCGGTTCAAGGAACTTGCTGAACAAATCTTTCTGGGGGTGTCGAAATTGAATACTTTGTTCCTATTTTTTGAAATGAAGATTTGTTCCCATGTGGATAGTTCTTGTTTTCCTGATGTATGTTTTAGTAGTTTTGGTTCTGGATTTATGTTGTGGTTTTTTCCCCAAAAATGTGTGGCAACTGCTGATTTTTCTAATTGTTTATATTTTATGTTTCTAAAGTGTTCCTTTGCTCTTGTTTCTAAATTTCTTTTGGTTTTTCCAATATAAATTTGACTATAGTCATTGCATTCAATTTGATATATACCAGATTTTTTGTTAGATGGAATGTCATCTTTGATGTTTGAGCAAATTAGGTTTTTTAAGGAGAAATGGTTGACTGGTGCTAGTTGAATGTTTTGTTTTTTGAAGACTTTTTTGAATATATCACAGGCCCATGGATGGTAAGTGAATTTTTTGAAAATCATATTAGTTTCTGTAGCTGAGAGGGTTGTGGTTTCCTTTAGTAGCTTCTTCTTTTTTGCTAAGTTCACTTTTTTGTCCACTAATGATTTGGGAACGTTATTTTATTTGTGCTATTTCAATAATTTTGTTGTATTCTGTTTTGTATTCTTCTGCTGTGAGAGGGATGTTTACCAGTCTGTGTGCTAAACTATTGAAGATTGCCTGTTTGTGGGATCTTGGGTTGTAGCCATTAGCTTTTATGTAGTTGTCTGTCTGTGTTGGTTTTCTGTAAATGCCAAAGTTTAGTCTGTTTTTATTCATTATTTTTAGATCAAGAAATGGTAAATACTCATCTTTTTCTATTTCTACAGTGAACTTGATGCTTTTTTCTTGGATATTTAAAAGTTTTAGTGCATCACTGATGTGTTTTTTTTTTTTTTTTTGGTACTATTGCAAAGATGTCATCTACATATCGTTGCCAGAGTTTGAACATCCAAGGGAAACCTTTGTTTATCCTTATTTCTAATGCACTTATGTACAGATCGGCCAGGAAGGGCGATAGGGGGTTGCCCATTGCTAACCCTGAAGTTTGGTGGAAATATTTTGTTTGAAACTGGATGAAATTTTGTTCTATGCATAATTTGGTTAGTTCGATGTAGTCTGAAATTTCAGGTGATGCCATTCCAAGTGATTTGAGCCATTTTTCTATCAACGGTGGGAGTTGATTAACTGGTATGCTGGGAAACTGTGATTTAACATCACTGCACAAAAACAACACAAAAATAGCACAAAAAAATAACTTTCCCAAATCATTAGTGGACAAAAAAGTGAACTTAGCAAAAAAGAAGAAGCTACTAAAGGAAACCACAACCCTCTCAGCTACAGAAACTAATATGATTTTCAAAAAATTCACTTACCATCCATGGGCCTATGATATATTCAAAAAAGTCTTCAAAAAACAAAACATTCAACTAGCACCAGTCAACCATTTCTCCTTAAAAAACCTAATTTGCTCAAACATCAAAGATGACATTCCATCTAACAAAAAATCTGGTATATATCAAATTGAATGCAATGACTATAGTCAAATTTATATTGGAAAAACCAAAAGAAATTTAGAAACAAGAGCAAAGGAACACTTTAGAAACATAAAATATAAACAATTAGAAAAATCAGCAGTTGCCACACATTTTTGGGGAAAAAACCACAACATAAATCCAGAACCAAAACTACTAAAACATACATCAGGAAAACAAGAACTATCCACATGGGAACAAATCTTCATTTCAAAAAATAGGAACAAAGTATTCAATTTCGACATCCTCCAGAAAGATTTGTTCAGCAAGTTCCTTGAACCGCCACCAGAGGAGATCTGTGACAAAATATCGTCAACTACACCAATGAGAACTAGTTGATGGCCGGCTGAGGATAGAGGCAAAGCCTCTGAAACATGTACCGGAAAAATTTAAAAGTAAGTGTTGTTTAGTGTCATTAATCGACTCTCTTTAAAATTAACATTATCTTTATTATTTTTAATAACTGGGTTTAATTTTAATTTGTTTTAAATGCAAATTATATAATTTATTTTTTAATTTAGTAGTTTTATTTTTCATATTTATATTAAGAATATGAAATAATTTGGATTCTAAATTAAGCCATATTGAAGATTTGATGTCCACGAAATTAATTTCAATTAGAGAAGATAGAAGTATTGTCATCAACTTCTTAAGATAAGTGGAAAATAGTCACTAAATATTTTATTTGTATAAGAGAATGAGAAGTTGAAAACAGCTCTGCAATTAAAAAATGCACTAAAGGAATTAACACCAAAGGAGAAAAACGTGGTAAATCAAATATGGTCTTCGTGGAAGTGAGAAACTTTAGGAAATCCTGGCCAGTTATAGCTGGTAAGATGCCACCATTGTTTGAATTGTAAAACAAATACAAAGTATTGAATCAACTGCAAGAGGCTGGCTCACAAAAGTAAGTCAGAAAGTGATCAAAACAAGGTGTTAGTGCTCGGGGATTCTATGATAAAACATGTGAGTATGGAGGGTGCAAAAGTGACATCATTTAGAGGAAAAAGTCTCAACAAATGTGTCAAACGCGAAGTGATGCTAAATTAGTGAGCAATCCTGAAAAGGTTAAAGTGGTAGTGCTTCATGTAGGAACAAATAACCTAAAATCTACATTTAGTCCAGAAGAAGTTCTTGGTGAAATCTATAATCTTATTCTCTCTACTAAAAAATGTTTTCCAAATGCTACTATTGCCATCAACAGCGTAGTAAGAAGGTTTGATGTACCTAGCAACTATATACACAGAAATAAATGGAGCATTGAGTATTAGTTCGACTCAAAATTATATTATATACATAGAGTTAATGAAAATATAAGGTGGGCCTCATCTTAATATACAAGGAATAAAAACAAAAGTAGAATCATTGAAAATATTTCTTGAAGAATTACATTTCACTAATATTTCAGTTATATGTTTAAATGAGCACTGATTAAAAAATTCATAAATTAAATTACTAAATAAACTACGTTATAATGTAGCTATTACTCTAGAAAAACAGAACAGCGAGGAGATTCATACATATTAGTTAAAAGCTGTTTAAGTAAAAAACATAACATTAAAAATAAGAGAAGATCTAAAAATACATCACGAAAAACATGTCTTCGAAATATACATAATTGAACTAACTGAGCTGAAGATCATTGCTATTCTCTATATAAAGACTGCCTTATTACAACACTTTTGAAGTCTTTTTAAACAAAATTTGAAAATCTATTAATAAAACTCCACAAAGAGAAAGGTAAACACATTATAACTGCAACTGATAGCAATATAGATATGTTAAATTCACATTGTTCATTAAAGAAGGGAATGGTAAACAAATTCTTAAATCCAAGGTATAAAAATTGGCAGAAGCATAGAAACAGTGAAGCACAAGTTAAAATAAAAGTGAATTGAGAAGATATTGACACATTGCTTCACTAACACTGTTTTTCACAGAACATGTTTCAAGAGCTATATTCAAGAATCAGCTGATGGCAACAACTCTTGAAGTATGTCCTGTGAAAAACAGTGTTAGTGAAGCAATGTGTCAGTATCTTCTCGATTCACTTTTATTTTAAATTCCTAAATGTATGAGTTAAGTCCTCAATGCAAGGAGCCAATAGAGTAACTAACACAACTAATACTTGTATTGATAATATAATTACTAATACTTTATATAACAGTGGAAATTGCAGAACAGTTGAAACTGGTCTTTCTGATCATAAAGCATTAATTTATTACTTTTCTGAATAAATACATTAAAAAATGGAAAAAATAAAATTATGCGCTTATTTAGTGACGAAAACAACTAATTTTAAAAATCAAATTTTAGATATAATTTGGTTCTTTGACATATCACAAACTGTTGATGAAAATTACAGTACTTTTTAAATCAATTCTTTATTGTTCATAATCATTGTTTCCCTAAAATAGTATGCCCACAAAAATATAAAAACTTCTCGTTAGACTGGTGTACCCCAGGTATCAGAGTATTGAGTGCAAGGAAAAGATTATTGTATAGACTTTCAAAGGAGTCAAATAACTTATAGTTAAGCAACTACTATTCCCATTATTGCAAATTTATAAAAAAGTTATAAAGAAAGCCAAACAAATGGCAACTGAAAAATTTATATAAAAAAAAAAGCTCAATACAAAAGTAAAGCTGCATGGCAGTTAATTAAATGTGAATTAGGGCTAAAAAATAAGCAATAAAGTGAATCATTAGGTAATAATATTACAGTAGATATAGCTGAATTGTTGAACAAATATTTTACAGATATTCCAAATGTAATTCGAAAAACACCCCATGCATGCTTCACGCTCTTAAGAATGTGCAAAAGAGTACCCCAATCCACAGGTTTTTGATCTTGGATATGTAACAACAGATGTAAAAAAACATTATTTCAACTTTGACACCAAAGATTTCCTGTGGATGGGATGATCTGCCACCTACTCTTGTAAAAATAATCTTGAACCACTTGCAAAAATATTCAACCAATCCTTTCATTATGGCATTTTTCCAGAAAGAATGAAATATGCATTAACAACTTCCTTGCACAAAGGTGGTAGATATGAACAAAAAAACTATCATCCATTATCAGTCTTGACAATTTTCTCAATAATATTAGAAAAGTTAGTATATGTTAAACTAAGAGATTTTTTTGGAGCAAAATAAAATAATAAATGATTGCCAACATGTTTTTAGAAAAAACTTATCGGCAATTACAGCTGTAACCACAATAGTAAATGAAATAGCACTAAATTTAGATTTACAAAAAAATACTGCTGCAGTAATTTGTGACATTTCGAAGACTGCGTAAGTCATCAAATTCTATTAAAAAAACTTGAATATTATAATATGAAGGATCAAAACTTCAAGTGGTTTCAGTCATACCTGTACAATCGTAAACAAAGTGTAATTACTAAATGTAGCTCTGGAATTTATGGTGTACCACAAGGCTCTGTGCTGGGTCCTCTGTTTTATATATTGTACACCAATGATTTACCTCACAGTATAAGTGGGAATCCAATATTGTATGAAGATGACACATCAGTTATTTTACAAAATATAAGTCGTCATAGTTTGCAAACTGATATAAGTAACACTTTAAATAACTTAGATAAATGGTTCACTGATAATGGTATGAACTTAAATAAAACAAAAACTAGTGTTATGCAATTTAAAACTGCTGTGAATGCTAATTTGAAACAGGATAGTTTAGAGAATAATATTACAAAAGGTTATAGTAAGATATTAGGAATGCAAATTGATGAATATTTAAAATGGAATATCCATATTGAACATATAACAAAGAAATTGAATTCAGCCTGTTATAATATGTTATACCTGAAACATATAATGAATATAGAAACAAACAAAAATTATTATACCTATTTTCATTCAATCTTGGCCTATGGTATAATATTGTGGGGAAACGCATCTGGATGGGAAACAGTATTGAAAATTAAAAATAATATATACGCATAATGTTACATGCCACTTTAAAGATTCATGCAAACCATTATTTAAAAAATTAAATATTTTAACAATGCCTTCAGTATATATTTTAGAGTTACTCACCTATGTATATAAAAAACATGACAAATTTATGCAACAAAAAAATCATCATTACAGCACTCAAAGAGTCCTGCATAAAATACCCTGTGCATAGACTTAACACTATATGAGAAAAAAAAAACACCCTATTATATGGGTATAAAAATATATAATAAATTGCCTCAATGATTCAAAGAAATAAAGACTTCAAAATTGTTCAATAAAAGTGTAAAAGAAATTTTATTAGATAAGACATATTACTCCAAACAAGAATTCATGGAGGACACAATATTATAATTACTGACAATTTATATTGCATAAATAATACCTTGTATACATCTACACATTAGAATTAGATTTCTCTTTGATATTAATTCGTTTTATATATAACCTGACAAGTCACCAGTTTACCAGCTTAGGCTGACAATGTAATCGTTAATGTGACAAAGATTCTATTCTGTTCTATTATACTAAACTACAATTCAGCTATTGCCTTAGCACCCAACTAGTTTCTGCTACAAGTAGTTAATTCATGTGATGTGGTATACGAAGTATAAATACATTAAAAGTGTAGTTCATTACTTTAACTGTCATACTGCTTTATGCCAAAAAGTATATTCTGTACTCGTCAAGCAAGGAACATTTTGAAATGTAGTAATTTCAAAGGTATATGTAGCAATGTGTTTTGTTCATAATAATAATAATAATAATAATAATAATAATAATAATAATAATAATAATAATAATAATAATAATAATAATAATAATAATAATAATAATAATAATAATAATAATAATAATAATAATAATAATAATAATAATAATAATAATAATAATAATAATAATAATAATAATAATAATAATAATAATAATAATAATAACAACAACAACAATAATAACAACAATAACAACAACAATAACAACAACAATAACAACAATAATAACAACAATAATAACAACAATAACAATAATAATAACAATAATAATAATAAAAATAATAACAAAAATAATAACAATAATAATAACAATAATAATAACAATAATAATAACAATAATAATAACAATAATAATAACAATAATAATAACAATAATAATAACAATAATAATAACAATAATAATAACAATAATAATAACAATAATAATAACAATAATAATAATAATAATAATAATAATAATAATAATAATAATAATAATAATAATAATAATAATAATAATAATAATAATAATAATAATAATAATAATAATAATAATAATAATAATAATAATAATAATAATAATAATAATAATAATAATAATAATAATAATAATAATAATAATAATAATAAACTATGAATGAAGTTCAAGTTTTATTTATGCAACCATATCCCTTATACGCATATCTTTCAATACTAATCTGGATTAATCAAATTACTAACTACTAACATGTCATACAAAACAAATTATAAAACAAAAAAATTTTACAGGTACTTTATTAATTATAACAGTATCTATGGCACTTTTAACATGTGACCACAGGTTTTTATTTCAACATCAATGTTTATCATCCAGTTTACTTTCTTTTGTGAGGGAGAGATGGGAATGGAACTGATACTGTATTAATCTGTTTAGATAAAGGATACAAGCTACATAATGTTTTGTGAACTCATGATCAGATGGAAACTGAACTTGAAGAAATGTCTCTCTCCAAGCCTCAAACCATGGAACAGATGCGGGCACTTCTATGGTTTGTCCACCTGAAGATAAAGAGCATACACCATATGATCTTACAGATTTCTATCCATGGAACTTGCATTAATGATCTAGTAAACCTATATTTGTACTACTACTGCAATCAACAGAAAATAGTGTTTATCAGAAATTATTCACATTTAAGGTATTTACAGTTGCCACATATTCACATCTGCTAAAAGACTAACTGCTAGGTATAGTTTGTCCATGTAAAAATAATAAACAGTGGCACAGCAGAGGGGGCATCCAGAGCACCACAGGAAGAAAAACACAAACAACATGACCAAACACTAACCTTCATAAAGTGACAAAGAAAGAGGGGCTGGCCCCAGCTCAGTCGGTAGAGCACCTGCCTGCTGTGCTAGGGATCCCAGGTTCGATTCCCGGCAGTGGGGGTGGAGATTTTTCTCCGACCAAGATAATTCCCCATCTTCCCCAGAGTCTGGAAGTATGAATGAGAGTGCAAATGTGTGCGTGATCTAATGATTAAAAACCCAACAAATATGAGTTAAGACCTTCGATATGTTCCAAAGGAAAACAGCCGCCGATATGATCATTGGAGTTAAAGGCGGGGTGGAACCAAATAAAAAAAAATAAAAAAGGAAAGAAAGAGGTTCAATGCATTAACGTTTAGCAGTGAGAGATTCCTACTGTTTTTTAACAATGGCTCAAAATGATAAATGAATTACTTCATGTCACATAAATACACTTTATTTAAACTGTAAAGTCATTTTTGGAATCAGAAGGGAGAATAAAATTGCAATGATGTCAACATTGAGATTAAAATATCATGACATTTAAGTGATAGTAACAAATGCACTATTTAAATTTAAAGAAAACCATAGCTGTGCTCTAAGAATTAATTTGACAAAGTTTAAGTTTAAAATGAACAACTTTTTTAAGATGGTTAAACTGGTATGATTGTTTCAATATTATTTATTTATTATTGTTTGTAACCAAAATGTGACAACGGTTTATATGCGTGAAACAAAAGCATAACAGACGAATGGACTTAATAAGCTTTTGTTAATTTATTTTCACTTTGACTTATGTATCACAAAAGAACCGCCTTTGCAATGTAGTTTCTGTTTTTGTGTTACAGTTTTCTTTAGGTTTGTTTAGAGTTCAGTAATGTTACAAAAATATTAAACTGTCTTACAAAACAATAGGATTTCCAAGTGCTTCTGTTACTTTACAGGAAATGTTGGCTTCTATTCACTGTTGTTAGTATTTCTTGTACTGTTCTATGGCATATTTGACAATTTTATATTTCTTGCACCCTTCTATGACATGTATGATAACTGTGATGACATTACAAATTCTGCAGACAATTTGATATCATAAAGTCCTCTTTAGTCCCTATGTAGCACATATGTAAAAGTAAGTTTATTTTTTTGCACGCTAAATTGGCAGGAACAGAAAGTTGCTGGTTGTATTCTATACTCAACATACCCTTTATTTGCTGCTAATTTTTTCTGACTTTTCTACGCCATCACCAGATGGCATATGGCTACTGAAAACAGCTGAAATTTAGTTGCTGCATCATGAATCATTATAAACAAGGTAATTATGCTTAATTAGTTATTTCATGAACATTAAATGAATTAATATTGATAATCAGAGATTCAGAATGTAGCAAATATGGCATGTAATGTAACAGTTCCCTATTTAAGGTGCTTACGCACCTTTATATCATGTGGGCAGACCCACCTCTCAAATAGTATATTTACCTGCCAATAGAGGGAGGCCTCAAAGCTGCTGTCAGCACATCAAATATGATCACAAGCCACTAGGGGAATCATATACAAACTTGCTCCATCAGCGATTCTATTGATGATGTCCAATTTTTCGTAGTAAAGATACAGATAAAAATGAACACTGTGTATTGCTAATGGAGGAAAACAAGCTCTGAACAACCATGTTACAGGCAAAAAAAACACAAGAGCTGAATTCTGCTTCAACTTCCAAACAGCTGACCAGTTACTTTAGTGGTAATCAAACAGAATCGAATAAGGTTGCTGCAACAGAACTCACATTTGAATTTCATGCCGTGAAACATAATTCCTACAACTCTTCCTCATGCACATCAAAAATCTTGTAGCGTTTTAGTGATTCAAATGTAGCCTCGAAGTTTTCAAGTGCAAAAACCTAAACTGAGACAATTGTTAACAAAGTTATATCACCTTTCATTAAAGACAATGTGAATTATGTTGGGATCAGTACAGATGCCAGAAATGACAAGCATATACAAACGTTTCCTCTTCTGGCCAATATTTTGATATCACTGAAGGTTTTCCAAGTAATTTATTACAGTTAAATGAGTGTGACAATGAAACTACCAGTACAATATCTGATTGTGTATATAAAGTAATTTCCAAATTCAGCCTAACATTGGAGATGTTACAACAAAAGGAGAAAACAATGTATTCACAAAACTTGAAAACAAATTAAAACAGGTCTTCAGTAGAGCTAGGTTACCCAGTTCATGTATCACATAATGCACTCCAAAGTGGAACAGACATACTTTCACAGGATATTCAAACTATAATTATTAAAGTGTATAATGACTTTTAAATTTATACTGTTCTTATAGTAGCACTAAAGGATGTTTGTGATGACTAGTGCTGAGAAATATATGCACTTAAAACCTAAAAATATGCACTAAAAATTGCCAAGCTATGCACCCAAATATGCACAAACAACCAAAATATTCACTATGAAATGGGTTAATGCACTGCATTATTGCAAACTTTACTGCATTAACCCACGAAAGACAAAAACAACAGGATAAGTATAAATTCCACATGACATAATTTACGTGAAATAAATCTTAATTAAATATATTAAATAATCCAATGCTGTACTCTCTCCTTTTTGTAAATCTGGAAGAACAACAATTAATTATTGTAGCTTAGTCATGGGTAATCCTAATGTAAGACTCGAAGCTTTCATGGTGAGCATTACTAATCATGGCTTCACGGGTGATCAGCTGTGTCAGGTTTATGACGGTCGAGTTTTTGGCCATTGTAGACTCCATGGCCTTCTTCAGGATCTGAATGAAATGAGCAGCAGCAGATGCATTGGCGAGCTGGGGAACATCCCGTAGGGGGGTCAGATATGTACCTGCCCTGAGTAGGGCTTAACCATGTAGTGATGGGATGTGGTGATTGCAGGATGGCAGTTGTAAATTACTTTGGGGGAAGAAGGGAGGTAGCTAGTTGCTCCTCAATGGTTGCAGGTTTGGGTTTAACAGCCCGTGTGCAACGGAATGGTCTTATAATTTGGAAGACTTGAATGAGTAGAAAGCTATCCCAGGCAAAATCTTGGGTGGGAGAAATTTTGTTTCAGGCTGAAATATGTGCCTTATGGTTACCAGTAGTGCCCGCATGCCATGCATGGTAGCCGGTATCGCTTTAAGCAGCGATCTCTTGGACGATAATTCCCAAGAGACCTAACCAGGGCGCTCTGACAGTTTGGTAAACTGGCGTAGAATTTTGTGGCCTGGCACCTAATTTCATCCTTCACATATCGGAAGGATGAAGCCTCATGAAGTAACCTCACGGGGAACCGTCTGTATACACAATAGATAAACCAAAGGCATCTGTTCTGTACATGGAGCAGCAGAAGGTTGAAGCCTGCAGTCATACCCCAGACTTCACATGCGTAAAGCATTATGGGGAGGACTAAAGCCTGGAAAGGCGTATCTTCAGGGGAACGGGCATCGTGGAGCGCAGCATCAGGTAAAGTGAAGCCATGGTCCCATTTGCCCGATGCGTCAGCCCTCGAACATGCTCCTCAACAGTTAGGTCCTTGTCCAAAGTCACACCCAAGTATTTAATGGAATTCTCCCATCTTAACCTTCGTCCAGAATAGGTGAATGTGGGGAAGTTGGTGGGAAAGTGGCACTTTGTAAATAGAATGGCTCGGCTTTTCTCCGAGTTGGACAATCGCCAGAGTGTGCACCAATCTTGGAGGAGGCGGAGGTGTCTCTGAATGGGGTTGTGAATGAAACGACTGAACTCTTCTCACTATATATACAATCAATTAGTAGGTGGGGCTTTGTTTTCTTTTTTGCAAAACTTAATCCTAGAAATTTTGTCTCATTTGCAAAAAGAAAGTCTGATCTAAGATGTACAGAAGGCAAAGGAAACACATTCCAACATTACAGAGTTCATGCAAATGGGTTTTTCTCAGGAAGACGGGACCAGATTGAGCTACAGAAGTCATTCGGCATAGAAGTTCAAACTATCGTACCTTGCCCCCAAGTGGCGCACCCCAGGGAGGAAGGATGAGGTGAGAAGAGACAGGGGGCGGACGTCCCAAGAAGTCACGTCAGTGCAGAGGGCAGGGTCCGTACAATTGACCCTGAGCCGGCAACCCAGCCACCATGTTTCTGAAAAGGACCACCAGGTCAGCTTGGAGACTGCCCTACCGAAGAAGAAAGTGTTAACCGCGAGCATATCATCCTGCCATGCAGCGCTGAGACTCCCGCTGACACTTCCACCCTGAAAGAAACCGCCAGATGACAAATGATGTGAAACAATGGATATGAAATGAAACAATGGATATGAAATAGAGGGACAGGAAATTCGGGGGATGAAATTAACCTATCCAGCATTCGTCTGGTGACCCAGGTAAACCCCCCAAAAATTTCATGCGTCAGGTAGGTCGGCCATGGGAATCGAACCTGAACCACCTGAATATGGACCAGAGACAAAACTGCCTTAGACATACTGCTTGGTCTGACAACAAGTTAATGAAATCGACTTGTATCAATTAACTTGCTAGCAATCACTATCTTGATGAAAACTTATTACAGACTACATAGTAATGAAGACTATGCTACAACTGCCAAAAGTCACCATAATGTCAACTTTTTGTTAATGTAAAAGCAAATTTACTTTCTATGCAAAGTATAACATAAGACTATGTGAAATTCAGTACTTCCCAGCACTGAGCAGCTGTGAGGTCCCCGAACAAAAGTGCACCCTCTGCGGGTCACTGATACATGCGGTACGGTGGTAGGGATGCTTGGTGTATAGGCACCTAGCTGGCCTACCAACAGCACCTGCAGCACATGATAACCGACGGATGTGGGACATGACGTTCAGTTACCGCTGCAGTTCCCCATCCCAATGCTGCAGCACCACAGAGGACACCACCACCGCCTGCGTCGCAACAGAGGACAGTGCCATGGCCACCTGCACCAGCCAGAAAGGAGCCAAAGCCACAGCGGCAGCCCAGACCTGCGAGGAAACAACACACCGCAACAATCCCTCCCCTGCATAATCTGCCAACCAAACCCACCGGAGTTCCCTCCGAGACTTCGGACTGTGTGGACATGTTTTTATGTGCTCACAACCACAAAGTGATATTCAGTGCAATGTTGGAGTGTTGCATTTGTAAAACTGCTGTGTACAGATAGTGCTCTGTGCCGCTAGTGTTGAAATAGACAAAGTTCTAACATCGTGTGTCAATATCGTGTGCTGTGCAGTGTTTTGTGTTATTTTCCCACAAAAATCACAGCATTTCTTGCTTCACACTGCAAAAGGGGTATGTGTGCCCTTTTTGCATGCCCAAAAGTGCTTCGTTTTGATTGGCTTTCCCTGCGCTCTGATTTGCTGTTCCATTGAGGCTCTCCATTGGCTATTATCTGTCATCCCTCAGCATGGATACTAATACTGCCATGGATACTTCTTCCACACTTTCTACAAACATATATTCAGAAGATGTCCGGACGAAGGTGCTGTCCTATTACCTTGATGGTGGTGACATTAGTCTGTTTCTAGATTCCCCTCTAGTCAGGCATCCTTCCACACCAATAGAACCCAATCTACTAGCATGGACACAAATGGAGAAAACAGCTCGTCTCCAATATATCCAGGCAGTAGAAGACAAACTCCCAAAACTACTCGAGAGTTATTCTGTAATTCGTTATCAATTTTTTAATAAATTATTTTTATTTATGATTTTAATATCACTATTAATATTATATTGTACTTTTTGGCTGCTGAAGGGAATAATGCCAAAATAGCCTCCTCTGAATTTAAGAAATTAGTCATCACTGTCGTCTTGACGCTCTAAATGTCTAAGTAAACATGAGCAGTCAATTACAACTGCAGACTGGCAACAGGTCACGCCCAAGAGGAAACACAATCAGCAGATTAAACAGGCTGGTGACCCTACCTCCAGCACCTCAAATCGTTTTGATACCTTAGCGACTTCCTCTAACTCACCCTCCATCAAAACAGTCCCACCCAAAACGCCAGAGGAGTGAAACAGTCTCATCTCAAGGGTCCCCAAGAAAGAGCTTCCACTGTTCCTTCTGCAGAAACTCCTAGGATTGCCAAACCACCTCCCATCTTCCTGAGTAATCCAGATGATGGAAGGAAGCTACAAACATTTCTTGGGTCAGATTCATCCTACAAACTCAAGAACATGCGGAACTCCGTGGCCATACTGACTGATCCGACTGATCATCGTGAAATTCGTCGATGGCTGGAAGATCAGTCCATTCCTTATGTGGCAACTCTTCTAATAGAGGAAAAACGACTCCACGTCACTCTTAAAGATCTCCCACAGTACATTACTGAGGAAGAGGTCGAGGGCCTCATCAGCAGAGAACTACCAGTATTTAGTGTTAATCGTCTTTGCACCATCAGAGGACCAAATCCAGGACCGCTCCCTCATTTTTGGGTAGCCCTAGATAGAACAGGCAAGGAGGAAGATATCTACAAAGTGTCCAGGATGTTTTCAGCTACAGTCACCTAGAGTCTTACAGTCCTCCCTTCTGTCCACAGCAATGCCTCAATTGCCAGAAATTCTTTCATAGCCCTGAGGCTTGTAGACTTACATCTGTTTGCTCCCACTGTGGGCAAAGTGGCCATTTAGGATCAGCGTGCAGCAAGGTGACTTCAACTAAACCCACATGTGCTAATTGTGGTGCGGATCATTCGCGCCGTTATGCCAAATGTTTGGCTGGCAGGAAGCACATTATGAGCTAGAGAGTAATAAGAGAGGAGCTAAAAGTTCACAGGTGCAGGCTCCTCCCAGAGTGCCCAATCCTCATGGTCTTCCCAGAGAAGCCTTCTATGGCGCCAGGTTTCCTGGTCTACCAGCTAGGACTCCAGTTCAATTTCCTTCATATGCAGCAGCAGTGGCCAATACTCCAACTCCCACTCCATCCCAAGAAGCAGAATCTCATCCTGATTTACCTACCTCACCTCAAGCTTCATTACATCCTTATCCACATTTGCCCCCTCAATCCCAAACTCAACACCCTCCAACCATTCGTCTCACTCAAGCCAAACCACTCCCACTCCCTCAGCAGACCTTGCCCTCAAACAGACCAGCAGCCCCAACACATCAAGTTGCATCCAACGCAAACACAAGGCAGCAGCAGGTAGCAGACATTGCTGCATTTAGTGAAGTAACTGACCGGATACCTCCTCATCTACAAATTAAATTTGCAGCAGCACTTTTAGAAGTTCTTCATCACTCCCCACAAACTTCACCAGAAATGATCTTAATCCAGACCATGTTTACCTTCTGCATCAACAATGGATATTAGGAACCAGAAAAATGTAATTTTTCCAGACCTTAAGATCTGTTTCTGGAAGGCAAATGGCTTACGCAGACAACTAGCAGAAGTTGCCAACTTTCTATCAATACAGAAAATCAACATTCTCTTGGTCCAGGGAACTCACCTGTCCCCACATCAAAAGTGTGGTCTTCCAGGCATGCATTCTTACAGAACAGACAGAGCCAATGGTCGAGGAGGTACTGCAATCTTCATTGATAACTCCATTCACCACCATCAACTACATATGGCACCCTCAAACCATTTGGAGTCTATGGGTGTATCAGTCATCACCAACAGAGGTCCTCTTAATCTCTACTCCATATATGTACCTCCTAGTTGCCCCTTACTACCTGTTGAACTGGAAAAACTGTTCTCCCCCGTTGCTTCTATTGCAGCGGAGAACTTTAATGCCAAACACTGAAATTGGTATTTATCTAGCACAAATCACCGTGGTCGCCTTCTACTTTAGTTCACTGACTCCAGGGCCATGTCAGCCAGGGCACCAAATCAACCAACTATCCATTATGGCGGTAGAAGACTTCCAGACTGGCTCGACCTTGCACTAATCTGCAACATTAAACCTGATCTCACCCTCTTCACCATTCCAGTCCTTTCTTCGAGCCATTATCCTATCCTTCTCACCTTTCCTGGCAAGCCTTCCTACAAATGTCCTGGAGGCTTCCCTACATCCAGAAAAACCAACTGGGAAGAGTATGCTCAACAATTAAGCATTGCTTCGCCTTCCTCGTAAAGATCCGTCTTTAAATCAGGGCCAGGTCCTCGCTCAGTCAGCCAAGGAAAAGGCAGAATTACATGCCACTTATCTTGAGTCGGCATTTGTACCTGCTGATTCTCCTGATGCAGACCACATCCACTCTGTTACTCAAGAGGTTAACACCTATCTAAATCGACCGACAGATGAGGAACCACCACCTCCCATCACCCCATCGGAAGTTCAAGGCCTTCTCTGCAATCTCCGACCTTACAAATCTCCCGGGTTTGATAATATTACCAATGCAGCACTCAAGGCCGTACCAGTCCCATGGGTGAAAGCTCTTGCCTTGCTGTTTAATGCAATACTTCACCTTGGCTACTTCCCAGCAGCATAGAAGCATGCCAAAATCATCACCATCTGCAAACCCAGGAAGGAAGGCACCTCTCCTGCACACTATCATCCCATCAGTCTGCTTTCTCATAAAAGCAAATTAATGCAAAAGCTTATCCTAAGTAGGGTTCGGAAAACCCTGGACCATCATAACATCCTTAGAGAGGAGCAATTTGGCTTCAGATCTCAACACTCTACCCAGCATCAGCTACTTCGGTTGGTCCAAGAAGTGTACACCGCCTTCGACCATAAGCAGCATGTTGCTTCTCTATTATTGGACATCACCAAAGCCTTTGACAGTGTCTGGCATGAAGGTTTACTTTCCCGCCTCGTCCACTACAACACTCCTTCATACTTGATCAATCTTATACACTCCTATCTCCTCAACAGATCCTTCTCTGTCTCCCATGACAGCATATTATCCTCACCCCATACTATTAGAGCTGGTGTTCCTCAAGGTAGTGTCCTGGGACCCACTCTCTTCCTTCTCTGTACCTTTTTGCAGACGACACAGCTGTAACCTCCATGTCAACTAGACATGTAGAACCCAACAATATGCCGACCTCCTCATCACCTGGTTCAAACGATGGCGCTTGAGCATCCACCCCCAGAAGAGCCAAGCCATCACTTTCTCCAGAAGGCAGCTACAGGACCTACCACCTGTTTGTCTAGCCGGAGAGGAAGTACATTGACAATCATATGTATGATATCTAGGCGATTTGCTTGATGTAAAACTGATGTGGAAGGACCACATAACCTACACAGCCAACAAGGTCAGCAAACGTATGGGTATGATATACCCATTGTACAATCGACGCTCAGGGATGTCCATATCCAATAAATTGCTGCTCTATAAACAAGTGCTCTGACCAGCCAACACTTATGCCTGTGCCATTTGGGGTATAGCAGCTAAAACTCACCTACACCGCCTTGAAGTCCTACAGTCTAGATTCCTCTGTATTGCCACGGATTCCCAATGCTACATCCCTAACCTTGTAATCCGTTGTGACCTACACATTCCTACCCTAACAAACTAAATCCACACCCTCTTGCTCCCATTCTATCAAAACCTCTCCCTTAAATTCAACTGCCTTATACACGGTCTAGGTGAGTACGACTTCGACCCCGGCAAAAAACACAAAAGACCAGGACTTGTTTTACGCACATGAAAACACTACAGTATCAGTACACAACTTATATATTTAAAAAAAAAAAAAAAGAAGAAAGAAAACACCAAAACAAACCTCTAACGTCATTTGCCCTAACTTATAAAATATTCTACTGCCAGTAGAGGGATCAGCCCTGATCTGGCTAGAGATTGAAAGTCTGGCTTCCGGACGTTCAAGTGTCCAATCGCAGGTGCCCAAACCCACCTACACTCCCGATCCACCTGGTGAGCTAGGCACCATCATTTTAGACCCCACCTCGGAGTGGTTCTTGTCCCGTCTGGGCGGCGGAGACTTAGAAGCGGGTCATCTGCTGTCCATCAGCATGCATGCACAACTTCCTATTCCCCAACTTCCAATTCAAGGCCCCCATTGAACACCAAGTAATGGCCTACTTACATGTAGTCGCTCGCACGCACATACTATGTCGCGTTGACTAAAGACGCAACAGACACCACACCCTCTGACCTTCCACATTCCACAATGGACAATAATAAATGCCTGAAATTCCTGTTCTATAACTGCAGAGGAGTGCATTCCAAACTAAACGAACTCAGACATCACCTAGCTCACAATCCAGTAACGTTAGTACTGCTCAATGAGATGTTTTTGAATGAAAAAGCCTGTTTTTCAATACCAGGATATCGCGTCTACTGCAAACGGATTGACAAGAGGAGGGACCGCAATACTAGTATGCAATTCAATAGAACATTACCAAAAATTTACCCTAGAACTAACTCAGATGGAGGGAACAGCCGTTTCCATTAATATACATCAACCACTAAGGCTTTAAGGCTTGTTAGCATATATAACCCACCAGGACAACTGTTAAATCAAGATCTAGATACAATACTTAATTTAGGGTGGCAAGTCATAAGAGCGGGGGACTTCAATGCCTCACACGAAAGCTGGAGATACCACTCAAACAGTGTGACTGGCAACATCTTTCACAGGCACATGCTAAACAACTATATAATAGCACACACATTGGAGCATACATACAAACATACCCAAAATACACTAGACTTAGCCTTTTGTAAAAACACAACGTTCAGATATAATCTATGGCTAATAGACACCCTAACATCAGATCATTACATGGTCCAAATCGAAATAGAGGAACCACCAACGCTTACTCCACCGCTGTTGAGAAGGGATTTCCATGAAGAAATTGTGTAAATTGGGCAGCCTTCCACGATGCATTAGATTCTCACCTCCAGGACTGCGATCCTCTGCAGAACCAGGAAATTATACACAGATTGTTAAACTTGAGATGGCAATACAGGCGACAATAAGCTCAACTGTACCACTAAAAGCACCACCAAAACACGAAATAAACTACCCATCCAACATAATCATACTTATGCTAGAGCGGGATCGCAAACGGCACAAATGGCAGCGTACGTGAAATATTGTACATAAAGTAAATCAGGCCTCACTCAACAGCCAAATAAAGACACGAATCAGCACAATACAGCAGCAACAATGGGAAAACACCATTGCGAGTGCACAAGAGGACAGCTGCCATATCTGGCAATTAACCAAAAAGCTGATTAAGGAACCACTTAAGGTGCCTCACTGAGCATACCGAACACCCCAAACAGATATGCCGAAACTACGGTAGAAAAAGCAAATGTACTCGCAGACGCATTCAAAACAATCTGCTGTCCCAATCAAGAACCGAATGACGTAACTTTAGTACTCAGATAGAACAAAGTGTTGCTAATATCATAACGAATCCTACACACAATAGAGCACGGTAAACTAACAAAGGGGAGCTGAAATGGTTAGTTAAAAATCTCAAGGACACTAAAGCACCTGGCCCCAACAAAATACCAAATTTGGTATTGAAAAACATGAGCGATCTCGCATTAGAGATACTTTGCAATATCACAAATTA
Source organism: Mantis religiosa (assembly GCA_030765055.1). Classification (NCBI taxonomy): domain Eukaryota; kingdom Metazoa; phylum Arthropoda; class Insecta; order Mantodea; family Mantidae; genus Mantis; species Mantis religiosa. The sequence goes on from CM060950.1 coordinate 187,710,558, forward strand.
CTGCTTACAATTTGGCTACTTCCCAAATGCATGAAAGCATGCCCGAGTTTTAATGTTTCCATAACTGGGAAGGACCCAAAGCTACCAAACAATTACAGGCCTATTAGCCAGCTAAATACTGTTAGTAAGTCGGTTGAGAAAGTTATACTAAAGCAACTAATTACCCACATCAAAAGGCACAACATACTCATTAGCAAGCAATTTGGTTTTCGAGCAAGCTACTCCACTACACTACAGCTCACTAGATTTTTTGAAAACATTACGAATGGCTACAATACCAACAGATGCACAGCCGCGGTCTTTCTCGACATCCAACATGCATTTGACACAGTGTATCACCCAGGCCTGTTATACAAACTGAGAAAATTAAACTTTCCTAATACCATCGTGAAACTTATAGCTAATTGCAATTCCTTTCTTGGAAGTGTTGAAAACAGTGTTGTTATGATGTTATAGCTAATTATTTAAGCAAGGACACCTTCAAGGTAGTAATCAATAAAACCACATCAACTACAAGGCATATAAGAGCCGGGGTTCTCCAGGGAAGTATTCTGGGACCCGTATGATTCAACCTGTATATAAACGACATTCCAACTACTGCGAATACGCAATTATCAATATATGCGGATGACACGGCAATAACCATGCAGTCATGGAAACCGGAAGTGGCGGCAAGACAACTGCAAAGTGTCCTAGATGACCTAACGTTCTGGCTACGAAGTTGGCATATAAAAGTGAATACCGCAAAATCGTAATTGGTTCTATTCACGCAGCAAACATCCCATAAAGTTGCACTAAGACTACTCACACTATTTCAGGAAAATATACAGTGGACCGACAACGTAAAATATCTGGGAGTTATATTCGATAAGAGACTAACATTTTCACAACATGTAAAGAGCATCAAACGAAAAGCAAACTACCACCTACACCGGCTATACCCATTGCTGAATAGAAACATGGAAATTAGCACCAGATTAGGCCTAACACTTTATAAAACACTCATACAACCAATCATTATGTACGCAGCTCCTGTCTGGGGTCACTACGCAAAATCACACATAAAACAGCTGCAAGTGATTCAAAACAAAATACTTAGGATAATCACCAAAGTAACACGGACTGCACCAGTAGATATACTCCACCACAAGCTCAGCATGCATACCATTAAACAATTCACTAAACGGCTTGCGTTTAACATGTATAAAAGATGCGAGAATCACTTTAATCCCCTAATATCGAACCTGGGACAGTACAAAGCCAATATTGGCAAACATAAAAGGCCCCTGTCACTGTTTAACAGGACCATACCCATCAATAATCACACAGATGCCAAAGACGTAAATGACTCTCACCCGACTGATGCAACCCACCAATTAGCTAAAACCAAGCACTATGACACACCACTGTCCCCCTGCGGCCCTCCAAAGTCCTTGTGCTATCCAGCCAAGGTGAACCCGGGGGTAGAGGCCCCACCCCCCACAAGTGGCACAGTCTTGCACCAGTAAAGGCAGGCTGCCTACCATGTGCACACTAATGGCAACCGCTTACACACCAATGACAAACAAGAAAGACAGACATATATATTAATTGCATTGTACAACAATTAACAAAAACAATATATATATATATATATATATATATATATATACACACATGATGTAAGCTCGAAGTTACCCCTGGATGCTGTTAAAATAATGATGACGCCCCGGGGCCGATTTTTATATGATACCTGTATGATACAATTGCATGTTATGTACAGTAGTGGTCACAACCTGACACACCCATACACCGGAACAAAGAGACTTAGATTAGACTTATAGTAACGCAGGCGCTATGTGCGGAGTTTATGATTTTTTTTAGAGATTACATCCTGAATGTGCAACACATCGCCTACGACCACCCAATAAGGAATGGTGGGCATCAGGATCCTATGATCATGATGTCTCCCTCCCCAATACACCACAGCAGTTCACCACACTGAACTAACCGACCAAATGAATCTGGGTGCCTTATGCGGGACCAGCAAACATCGCCAGGGCTGCTGCCCTAGGTAGTGGAATTTTTTTTTTGTAAGTATTCCACATCGGTGCACTCCACCGATGTGGCGACTCCTATGTCACCAGCCGCATTGGCTGGTGTGGCTAAACTCCATTTTTTCCTTCCACGTTAAAAAAAAAATCACCTGCAAAGCCTTGATGGGTAATCCTGTATCCACTGTTGTATCAATGATATCTTAAGACATTTTTTTCCCTTCAGTATTTACTAAATGTTATTACATGAACCACAAAATAGTAACACATGCATTCATACTACCACAGCACAAAACTGAAGCAGAACAGCTAACACCTTGACAGTTATGCAAGCATTTAGTAGAATATATGCTTGGATATGTTGCTAAATTAAAACATATACTTTCTAGTGCCTTAACCTTGGTAAATTCAAAGAAAAAGAGAAAGAAGCTTTTACCCTCTAGTTATATTTTTCTTTAGTTATCTATTTAAACCTATAGGGGTAGGTTTAAATAAAAATCTCTTTGTAATGAGCCTAATGGTTCCATGGACAATACATTGGCAACACGGAAGAGAAACAATACATTAGCGACATGGAACAGAAACCAGCCTTTTCCTGTCTCTCTTTCTTTACAATTACAGGAACAGGGTAGGAACAGGTTGAAAGCTGTTCGCAATGGCAAGCCTAATGGTTCTGTTATTTCCAATTTAAAATTTTCAAATTAACATTAAAAAGGGTTGAAGAAAGAGCTGTGTCTTTTTCAATAATGCTATTATCCAGGTAACCTTACATAAAATTTATGGACTAGAAATAACTAGAAATATGCACTAACACCTAAAATATGCATTAACAGCCAAAATATGCACAAACGTGCAGTAAAAGCCATGTTCTAATCTTCTTATTTTGGCATAAAATAGATGATTGCCAAGTTTCATTAACATATGACTTCTTAATAGAAACATGCATTTACATATATTTCTTAACACTAGTGATGACACAAAGACCTACACAAGCATGTAACATCTGGGTGGATGAGCTTATTTTCTGCAATTGAAAGGTTTGTATGTATGTTTCAGGCTCTTAAATCATTACATAGAAAATATTTTCTTAAATCATACTTCATATCTCTTGATAAGTGTCCAAGTCTTCTGAAGACACTTTTTTTCTGATCCTTGTGGAGAAATAAATTTATTTACACTTTCTGCATGCTCAGATGAGTCCATTTCAAAAGGCAATTGTAAACATTGAAAAAGATTATATATCTGTGAATGAAGTTAGGCTGGAGGTTACAAAACACTGTGCATGTTTCACGGTAAAGAAAGATATTAAACTTCATGACTTCTAAAGTAAAATAATTAATGTCAGATCTAACACATATCAGCAGTCAAAATTTCAAGTGGAAAACATGGCATTTTATAAGACAAAGATTGCCTGATGAAATGGAGCAACTTTTGTCCCAATTTGAGCATTTAGACTGGATAGTGTTGAATGATACTGACAGGGAAAAGTAGTCTTCATTGATATTAGATATTTTATATTATCTCCCAGGTTAGGATTTTTAGGTGCATACCTTTTTTCTTAGGGTAAATTTGAGCTTTTTGGAAAGATACCACAGTGAGAAGTTTTGTTTCTAGTTGCCAAAAGCGGCATTTTTCCATGCAACTTTTTCCCCTTTTGGATACCTTTATCCCTTTTACCCCAACCATGCCCATAATCCCCTTTTCCCTCTTTTTTCTTTTAAGTTTCCTTCCATTTTACTCTGTATGATTTTAATCAATATAACATATTTAACTTTTAATTAGCATCCCCGCAGCCTGCTGTGAACATGTGAAGAGTAAGCCTCTTTTCAATAAATGCTGTGCAGGAGTTGAAAGCACACATGCAACAATGGGAAATAATAGTGTACAACAAATCCTCTTTCTCTTGTTTTACCGCTATAAAGCAGCCTCACTGCCATTGTATATCATTCTGTCCTTTTAATTTCAGAATCAGTAGCCTACTGTTTGTGAATGTGACTTTGTTACTGTGAAAACATCTGTTTGCACAGATTCCAAGGTCACACAAAGACAGCAGTAACCAACCATACATGTGTAGTTTCCAGAATTGACTGAAGCTACTAGAAATCACTGAGACTGAAGTTCCAGCATGAATTAGAACATTCTGGTAACTGTCAGTGTTATGTAAGAGAGTGGACAGCAAATGAATGAGCTGTGTAACAGTCAGAGTGTAGTTAGCAAGTGAACTGGTGTTAGTCTTTTGTTACATTACTAAACAAGTGTATTACTATATTTTACCATGCCAAAGGCATCCAAGGCTCGACTTATTGTTCTGGCTCAAGAATCAAACACGATTTCACAGACACAGATGAAACTGTTATTCATGTACTATTTGCGATTCAGGAATTTTGTTAAACGAAAAACACCAGCAAAATCACATCAAACAGCACATTTCCAGTTCTAAGCATCAAATGAACACGACTCTTCAGGCAAATAAATTGCAGCAGCCTCTGTTTCAAAATGCATTTCAACAGAGTTCTTCAAAAAGCCAAAATGTTAAGGAAATCAACATTGAGTAGAGTGCAACTCTTACACAAGCAGGAATTCTTCTCAAAAAGGTGGCATTCAAGGAATTTCTTGAAAAATACAAAAAGATGTCAATGCCGAATGAGAGTACTTTAAGCAAAAACTATATGGAGCCTGTTTACCAAGAAACCACACAAAGAATCAAGGAGCAAGAGTCTGATTGCAATCTGGGAATCCTTGTGGATGAAACCATAAACTCAATGGAACAATATGTTTTGAACATTTTAGTTTTTCCCTTAGCAGGGGAGAAAGTTCAGCCCTTGTTGTTAAAATTGTATGAGCTGCAGAAAGTCAATGCCAGTACAGTAATGCAATCAATTATGTACTTTCGTCAAAAACTCTGGCCGTACTCTGCTGGTATAGAGTTTGAAAACTTCTTGTGGTTACAGACCAGGGTCCCTATTAACCAATTGAAGACTTTATTTCCTAAGTTGAAGCATGTGACATGCTTGCTTCATGCCCTTCACATGGTTTGTGAATCCATAAGGAATGAATACAACATCATCAATCAGTTCATCTCAGCCCTGAAGGAGATTCTGCTGAAAGCTCCAAATCGTATTGTGGTCTAGAAGGAAACCACTGACCTACCACTTCCAAATTTCCCAGTCATAATTCACTGAGGATTTTGGATCGAGTAAGCTGCTATGTTATGTGAGAATTTCAATAAAATTAAACAGTTTGTGTTTTCTCTGGATCCAGCTGATGCAGGTGCAATTTCCAAGGCACAGCAACTTCTGTTACCGGAGAAAATACATAATTTGCAGACAGAACTATATTGTGCCCAAAGTTACAAGCACCTGACTGCAGCTATTAAACTATTAGAAGAACAAGGTTTGGAAAAGAAGAAAGAGTGGAATATTTTTACTTCCGTGAGAAAGCAGCTAGATGGCTTTGCCAAAGACAAACTTGAGTTTAGTCTTCAGAAGAATCCGGACATTGAGGATTTCTCCATTTCTGTGGAATTGCCATTCCGAGTGAATACAAGATTTGCCCCACTGGTTTCTGTGGATGTTGAAAGAAGCTATAACATCTACAAAGACATTCTATCTCTTAATAGAAACAAAAATACCTTTAAAAATGTAGAGATGCTTAAAGTCTTGAAGTATAACATTTCATGTGTTTTCCTTCTTCTGATGAGTAATATTTTGATGTACTTGTTTGTAATTCAATTAATTAGAATAGAGGGAAGAAAAATTGAATTAGTTGAATAAACCAGCATATTTTTGTCCCTTTTTTACCTTATTTGAGCACCTTTTCCTTTCCATTTTTCATCTGAAATTTGCACCTAAAAATCCTAACTCTGATTATATCATTTCCCCATCCTACAAATTTTACAGCACATTTAACTGCTTTAGACTATATGTTTATGTACATATTTTAATAACTGACACTACATAAAAATCCCAGCTCCAAGTACAACTGACAACAATGCTGAACTGATACATGCTATGATGGTCAATAATGTTTTTCAATCAAATTATCTGAGGAATCCAGGTCTAGTGTTTACAACAATTATCACATTGTGTAAAAGTGCTATAACAGAAAAATGTGTGGGCAAAGGTTGTTACTCACACAATGGATACGAAGCAGCATGACAAAGCTTTTATCTTGTTGAATGGAGAAACTGTATTCCAGACATTTGTGCAGCATAACCTCTGGTGATAATCATGGTGTTCCAGCACAAATCCATCCATTATTTGCCAAACAGCCCTATTATGCAATTCTGAGGAAAGCTAAAGTGACAATCACAAAATCTGTCAAAGCAATGTTAATCATCGCATTTACTGTGCTCCATGGAATAATCCAACACATTCTTTCTGAGCACACTATTACCAGAAAATCTATAAAGTGGTGGACAGACTCTTGAAAAGGATCTAAAAGGATCAAATTGCTCATCCTACATGACAATGTATCATCTCGTTATATGCTTACAGCCTCCCAGTTTTTTTTGTAAAAAATTGACTGCTGTGATCCTCTGCACTGCATTCACTGGATCTGGCCCTAGAAAACCACTTGCTATTCCCAGAACTCACAGCTGTGTTAAGCAATTGACAACATATGTGAAGGCTACAAAGAATACGACTTACCTTCTAAACACAATATCTACAGAGGAATTTTTACAAATTTTCTAAGAAATTCTACAAATATGTATAAGCAGTATTTATAAAGAAAGGTGTACTCTGTATACAATCCTAGCAAATAAAATAGTTTCTTAATGCATTATCCCCCCCCCCCCTTTAGAAAAATTCTTATTATTTACTTTTGAGAAACACTGTCTCCATTGAAATATTAAGTTTTCTCCAATAACTCAGGTAGGTATGTTACTGAAGTACCAAAGTGGATTGATGACCCTGATAATCAAGCTATGATCAATAAATCATTACTTGTATAACCATTTATTCTGTGCAAAATGCTAACATGGCAAATAGATATATACCACTCAAATACTATCACACATCACATTGGGTGATTTGGGTGATCTAATTTATCGCAAGAAAATGAGTGTTCAAAAGTCCTTGAACCTTTTCAAAGTAGTTGTATTATGAAGCACTATGCCATCTTCTGGTTCTTATACAAATTGAAATCATTCACATGAAACTGCATTCTCAAAAATACAAGTTTTCTCCTACAACAGTTAATAATTTACTAAAGTAGCAGAGTCAAATGTTACCAAATTTTCAAGCCACAAATTAACTGAACATTTATGTTTTATCGTGTGTTGACTTATTTTTCTCATTTTCGAAACACTGAAAACTGTATCTATCAGAGTAGCAAGAGACAGAGATGCACCTCCATTGTTTGTTTTTACATGCTCCATTTATACCCCGCCTTTAACTGCAATGGTCATATGGGCGGCCGTTCTCCTTTGGAACATATCAAAAGTGTTAACTCGTATTCGTTGGGTTTTAATCATTAGATCACACACACATTCGCACGCTCATTCATACTTCCAGACTCTGGGAAAGATGGGGAGTCATCTTAGTTGGAGAAAAATCCCCCACCCCCAGCCAGGAATCGAACCCGGGACCCCTTGCACAGCAGGCAGGTCCATTGTCTTGCTTTCTTTTAACGTTTTCTTGTAGAATGAACATAATGCATGCATGATTCAGCTATTAAATATTTAAATATATGAGTTATATATGTTGATTCTGACAGTTCACTGTTGCTGTAAACATAACTAGAACCACAGCAAGAATTACAAGATAGCTCACTAAAGCACAAATGACACCAAATATTCAGGAATAAATACAATTTAGTGCACTTGCTTTGTATATCAAAGTGTTGGAAATATACTACAAAGTGCAAAACATATGAGCTGGATACAACTAGCAGATAGCTTTCACCCTGATGCAGTGGCGGTTTGCAGCCTCAACTATAGGTGAAGCTCTTTCTCACATAAAAATTGCATGCAACATACCCATTTCTTACATATTAAATTGATTCTTCTGTCCTTTCTGTTGGTGTATTTCTCCATTATGTCACTGTGAAATGACTGCTTCTTTCTAGGTCATTCAGCAAGTCTTGTAGATGGAAATGCTGGCCAGAAATGTTAGTCTTTCCTGGGTCATTGAACTCTATAAAGTCTTTATGTTAGATAGAGTCAACATGAAAAATTCAATGCCATGGCCTATGAAATATATTTCAAAAGACCTTAGCCTATATACGGCTAGTGTGAAGAAATGATTAATTTTCATCAATTAACTAAAATAATAAGAGTTAAATGATGAAGCCTGGGACTTAAGTACCTACGATAGTAAGTCGCCACAAACAGTGTATCTCGGATGCGAGAGCCCCTAGTGGTCTACCGGGGAAATATACGAGTCAAATGGAGAATTTAATGCCAGGACGGAAACCAGGAGATCCGTGGTTCAAATCCTGGCCATGGCATTGAATTTTTCATGTTGACTCTATCAAAGACCTTAGCCTATATACAGCTAGTGTGAAAAAAAATGATTAATTTCCATCAATTAACTAAAAGCCTCTATGTATTTGAGAGCAGAGAAACTTCTCCCCATGAAATGGTCCTTGACGGCAGTGCTACAACATGTGTGAAAAGTTTCTACACCTGCTGCAATATATTCTTTGACCAATTTCAATGTTTGTGTAATGGGAATGCTATGCTGGTATTCTTCATTTCCATAAAAAATCTCAAGCTCCGTTTTCAAATTACTTATTTTTAACAAGAGAGCTGAGAGCATCAATGGAGAAAAGAGTCGAATGCTGCAGGAATCTTGAAGAATTAGTGAGGATACAAAACTGAAGCTTCCCAGGGTTTTGGATTCTAAGGGTAATTTATGCCATGATTAACTTTAATATTTCAAAATATAATAATTTGTACTTCTGGAAAAATGCAACTTAGAACAGTTTGGCACATTTTCACCCTGAAAGCTCTCCTCTTTGTTTAGGCATTTCAAAAAAAAAAAAAAAATGAAGAAAACATCATCAGTTTTTTTCTTTGAAGTATATAATAGTTTTTTCTATTTTTTCTGACAGAAAACTATGTCAAGTAACTTTTCTCAAGAATATTAAACAGAAGAATGGTAACCTACAAAAGTCTTGTGAAAAACAATGACCAAAAATGCAAACTCAAAATCATTCATGTTATTGAGAAAGCCATTTGAAAGCTGAACTGCTGTCTGGTCAAACTCAAAAGCATCTGCTTTCCCCTGGAAAACCTAACAGAAAACATTCCAGTTTTCTTCAACCACTTTAAGGAATTTTGAGTATGAACTGTAACAAGTGTGTTGCAGTGGGTATATTATGCTGCCCTGAAATGGTACCCAGGGCATAGCTTCTCTTGGCAGAATAATGAAAAAATTAAGGGATTCACATAGCACAAAGAGAGCCTAAGGTGCAAAATCCTTTACCTTTTTTTGCAAACCATTTAAATGTCCAGACATGATACTGGCTCCATTGCAGCACAGTCCTATTAGCTTTGATTAACAGTCATATGGTTCCAACACTGAATCAACCAAGGCAAAGGATACTTCTGATGTTCTATTGTAACTGACATCAAAGAAGCCCAAAATGCATTTGACTAATTCACCACTGGCATACTAGCGTGACAACTATGAAACATTGACATTTTCATGTGGTATGATATAACCATCAATGTACTTTGAAATATGGTCAATAATCTCATTTGTGCGGTTTTCAAATACCAATGAAGACGCTTTAATTTTATTGCAGTGAGTCTTAATCTCTAATGCACTAGTCAAAATTAATGACAGCAGTTCTTTGAAAGTTCTCCTATTTGATGAAGGCGAGCTTTCATTATGATCACAAAAAGCAAGTTCCTGTCAGGCCAAATAAATTACTGTATTAATTCTGACCTTAAAAATATATTGGTTCAGTTTTACATTTTCCTCCTACTGAGCAACATACAACCAGTTTATCAAAATTTTACTGTATTGGAACACCACAGTGAAGCGAAACATATCAAATTATAGATGAGTCATATTTTTTACACATCAACTTCACTTACGTACCTATATTGACGACATGTTTTGCGAACAATAGTTCATGAAACATGTCCTCAATAGAGGTACATAAGTGAAGTTGATGTGTAAAAAATAGGACTCATCTATAATTTAATATACAACCAGTTGTTTTCTTTCAGAACATCAGCAATGATGTTCTGATTCTTTTCGAGTTGCTTCAATTGGAGCACACACTTGAGACATCCAGCAGTCTGAGTGTTTATGTAAAGACCAATTAATGTTCAAAAGGTCACAAAAACCAGCACTGTTCCACAAGGTATTTTTTAAAGTAAGTAATAAGCAAGGCCAACAAAACAGTTTTTTCATATAACTACCGGACAGGCACTCATATTAAGGTACTACAACCTTTTGAAGTGCTTTTTGTAACATTTTGCACCATTTTGTTCCACTTTTTGTGCCGACAAATTATGAATAGGGTTTGATCTTCTTGTTAACAGCACATCCACTTTATTTTAATCTACCATGAAAATGGTGCATGTAATATACTAAACGCTATATCATTTACGGATTCATTTCTCCACTAACTTTAACACAAAAAAAAAACAACAGTACGGAGTAGTAGGGAAGCTAACTTCAGTAAAATAAATGAACACAATACAATGGATAACTGGAGTATGCAAATACACAACCACCTTATGCGAGTAGTATTTGTAGACGGTTCACTTCAGGCAGCATCGTGTTGGAGGTGACAGAACTAGGAGAGGGGGTGACTTGTAAAGCTTGCCTTCCACAAGGGCAATAAACCCATGGAGTAACCTCTAGCTGCACATTACTCTCAAAGCAGGTGTATATGGCAATACATGAAACTTTAAATTGCTTCCTTGTCATGGCAACCAGGTACACATAAGGGTCAGACTCAGCTCAGAGATAGCCCAAGACGTACTTGCTTTAATACTTAAATCATAAACATATAGTTACATATCAGCTGAGAGAAATAGCTGCACAACCTTTTTCCCCTAATTTGTCCTCAAATGCCCTATTCAAGTATGCAATGTCAGTCAAAAAGCAAGTGGCTGCTGGCTCCTACCCATCCTTCTTCAGTCATAGATATGTTCTCAACTCATTGTTTGGGTACTTGATCATACAACAAATTAAAAACCTAAATCATATTTAATAAATTAAAAATAAGTGAAGTAGAGCTTCACTAGCTTCTTCACCTGAATAGCCGCCACTAGCCTGACACAAGTCTTTCCCACTGTAAGCTTTAACTGAGTTATGTCAAGCAAAGCTCAAATCTGCAGCAGTAAAACATGGATATTAAACAATTACAAGAAACTGACAATGCCAATTACACTGTCCTGAAAAATATAAATTTTGTTTACTGGTTTGTGATCTGAAAGGTGATTTTAAGCAATTTCAGTGTGCTAAATTGAATTAGGCTGTCCAATTTTCTATATCAAGTAAGGTTTTCTCACAAATCACAAAATAATAATTTGAAAATAGTGTTTTTATGTAAAAACTGTGCATTCCAAAATGAATAAAAAAGCAAAATTTATGATTAATAAATATATATAAATACTTGTATTTCTGTAAAATAAGGTGTGAAGTTAAATTTTCCTTGGCCAGAAAGTCGCTTGCGCTGATTTATGTTTTAAGTTATGATTAAGGAACTTTCCTTTTCAAGTACCAACAGCAGTCCGCTCGCAATGTTTCATCTCCCGTCTTGGCTTTTCTACATGGTCCTCCATCTAGTTGGTGTTTCTATTTCAAGCCCCACCTACATGAGGAAGGCTATATATATATGGGGACGACTGGCCAACATTTTTCATTCAGTTCCTCAAGAAGGCCATGGAGCTTAGAATGGCCGAAAGCTCTAATTTAGTTACTCCGACATGGCTGATCACCCATGGAGCTTTAATTGAAAATGTATGAGGGTCGGCTGTTAAGTCTCAGGCCTCACAATAAAAAAATCTCTTTATTTCTCAAAATAATCTCCAGAAAGGCTAATACATTTGTCATATCAGTGTTCTAATTTAATTAAACCATCTCTGTAGTGTGATTTAGTATGGTCCTCAAAATAGCTGTTTATCGCACCAATGACCTCATTGCTGTGAAATCTTCGTCCTCAAAAACATTTTTTGAGGTTCAGGAACAGGTGGTGGTACTCACTGGGTGCTAGATCTGGAGAATAGGGTGGATGTTTAACCAATTTGAACTTATACTGGTCACCAAACTAGAATGTGACTGATGTTTAGAAAGCACATGGAAGAACGCTTCAAATAAATGGAAGGGGATGAGTACGTCATAACGGTTGTCATAGTAGCGATTAGAAGGACCAATTAGAGTCAAGATGTTTCCATGACGTCAGATGCTAAACCTTGGTTGCTGATATTCTAATACGTGCTTAGCATGACGTGCAGTAAACACTGCAGTACACACAATACCTTGCTGTTTTCCTCTAATGATAACGCTGCATAAACACAATGCCTTCACATGTATGTTGCTATTCTTATTTTTTTGTTATACAACAGTTGGAGATACTGTACTGGCAAGTTACTTTACATCTTATTTGTGGCAATTTGCCTTGGTTTACGTGTGTTTGAGTTCGTGTATCTGTGTATGTGTTGTGATCATTTGCAATTGTGTTTTAATGAATGTTTAATGATGTCTGAAAATAGTGACAAACGAAAACCTGAACGTGCTCAGGAACCAAATAAAACTATATTTGGTAAAGGTATTCCAATTAAATGACAGGCACGGAAAATAATATACTCTGTGGGAGAGTACTTCAAAGAGACAAAATTGAAAGCAGAACATATTATTCCAATCTCTAAGGTGCTTCAGAGGACTTCACAATGCTTTAGGTAAATGAAAATTAAGGAATTTTGGAAGAAACTATAGAACAACTTGTTACTTCATGGGGATTCCAGCAGCTCTTCAGATGATGACGACAATGGCAGTGGCAACATTGTCTATTAATTGAGCAGCAGCAACAACAATGATTCAAGCGATTAGGATATAAGTGGCATTTCCCCACTTCAATGAGCATCAAAATGTCACAGGTATGCCTCTTTTGTTACGATGATCTTTACATTGATGTGTTCTTGGATGTTCTATTGTTTGCATGTAGATCCACGAATTTACTATTGTCTTTGTGTATAGTATTATACATAATAATAAATAAGAATAATAATAATAATAATAAATAAGAATAATAATAAGAATAAGAATAATAATAAAAAATAATAATAATAAATAATAATAATAATAATAATAATAATAATAATAATAATAATAATAATAATAATAATAATAATAACAATAATAATAATAACAATAACAATAATAATAATAATAATAATAATAATAATAATAATAATAATAATAGTAATAGTAATAATAGTAATAATAATAATAATAATAATAATAATAATAATAATAATAATAATAATAATAATAATAATAATAATAATAATAATAATAATAATAACTGATAATAATATACCCATTGCAGTCGCAAGTTAATCACCTTCGCAAGCATAATCCTATCGCACTCTCCACATGGCAGCAATAGGCGGCAACGTTGCCTCAATCTCCATACGAAATGTCAATCACTTTCTAGATTGCGACCAGTATAAATTCACACATTTTTCCCATTGCAATGGCTGAACGATGAGCCGGAGCATTGTTGTGAAGAAAAAAATTGTTTTCTTTGCCAAATGAGGAATTTTTCTTTTCAGCTCATCACTCAAACATTGAAGTAAGCTTGCATAGTAGTCACCATGATACTTTTACCCTTTTCCAAGTAATCAATAAAAATAATTCCTTGTGCATCACAGAAAACACTCATCATAACCTTGTTAGCTGACAAAATTGACTTTGCCTTTTTTGGAGTTGGTTCACCTGGCACAATCCACTGTTTTGACTGTGATTTATTTTCTGCAGTGTAGTGATGTATGCAGTTTCATCCATGGTAATAAGCTGTCTCAAAAATTCAATGGGATTTTTACAGCAGAACTCCAAATTCTTAACAGAAACAGCTTTTCTTTACAACTTTTGATCATGTGTCAACAAACATGGCACACATCTTGCACAGACCTTGTGAAAACCCAAAACATTGCTTAAAATATTACCTGCCTGTTCTTTTGATATGTTAACATCCTCTGCTATCTAATACAACTTTAATCTGTGGTCTTCCAGTACTGAACAAATTTGTTCAATGATCTCTGGAGTTGTGATTTCCTTTTTTCTTGAAATCTCTACACTTATCTTTAAAATGCTGTCATTTAAAAACTAAAGAAGCTATTGGTCTTTAACTATGGATACAAGCTAGTCTATAGTTAAACTATGTGATGCTATTCATCAAACTGGCCCAGAGGCACCATCTCTATGTGAGGCCCAGGACTTATCAGCTGACCCTCGTATTCATTTTGGGATAGTTTACCCATTGCAATAGGATTCAAGACTTCTTATATGTTGAAAATTATTGATATGCATGATGTCACTTAAAAAATCTTGCACTTTTTTATGCCTCACAACTCATTGTATATTGTGGAATTTTACCTAACCAGTTTCTGTTACTCAACACATCATAAGCATATAAATGAAAATTTTCAAATCTTTCTGAGTTATGGACATTAGTAATGGGATTTAGAATTGACATGAACTTTTCCTGTAGAGTATATTTGTCACTTTCGCAAGTAGTAGATGCCTTCCATAGATAAATGGAATGCTTCTATTCATGAAGGATCGATGATTTTGGAATATTATTCAATATTTTCACAAGGGATTTTGGAAAATGTCATACATAAAATTCATAGTGTAGATGCAGAAATTTCATTTTCATCATAGCTCTAGTAACCTTGTGTCCATCACAAACTGTTATACAGCTGGATTTTCATTTATAGAAGTCAGTATATTTTCGCAAGGAGCTTTCTTAGAAATGTGTAGTGTTTAACGCCCGCTTTTACTACATACGGCACCGCAGGCGGTGACACGGATGATACATGAGATGAAGATGGAGCACCGGTGGAATGAGATGGCGGGGGAAACCGGAGATCCCAGAGAAAACCTGCCCCAGCGCCGTGTTTTCTACCACAAATCTCACTTTGCGGTCGCCTGGGATCGAACCCGGGCCACCTTGGTGAGAGCCAAGCGGTCTAACCACTGAGCCACAGCGTGGCCAATGGAGCTTTCTTAGTATCACCACTTAGTTTCTCTCTGTACAATTATAAAACCTAATATTTTATTTGATACCAAATTCATCTGTACATCAACATAAATTTCAGTCATTCATGTTAACTGCAAACTTACTTTCTCTTTCTTCTAACGGGACTTTGTGTACAGCAAAGAAAACAAATTTGTTAAGAAATCTATAAAACATGATTCAGAAAAAAGTATAGCTTTACTGTTTTTCAGAATGCAAAGAAACAGTTAACTATCATTTTGGAAAGATACATGCCTGAAGCTATGCATATATTTACTTTTCAAACTTTTGCTTTCACATCCAAAGTATAAGTTTATCCATTCACACGAGTTATGATGACATTAATACCCCTCATGTGTTAAGATTGTCATTCAGTGACAGGCTCACCATATGTGAGTCAAAAACTATTTTTAACATCAACATTCAACTCCAAATGTAAAACCTTAGAAACTAGTGTAGTTTCATTTTCTTGCTGAGAATCACCAAGCTGTAGCACTTGCTTTATATTAAGAAAATTAGAGGGTGTTTTTTTAGCAGGGGCGAAGGTTTCTACTCCTAACATTTTTCTTTTAGTCTAAGGCTTTTGCATTTCTTGTCCTTCATTACTCTTAAATGTATAACGCTCGCCTTGATAGCATAGATAGTAGCGTGTCTGCCTCACGTTCAAGAGGTCCCGAGTTCAAATCTTGGTCAGGGTGAGAGTTACCTGGATAAGGTTTTCCGGAATTTTCCCTTATCCTTAAAGACGAATGATGGGTAGCTCTAAGCTCCATGGACCCTGGACACATTTGAGCATCATTTCACCCATTTCATTCACCATCCGATATGACTTAACGTTGGAGGACGTAAAATTACAAAAAAAAAAAAAAAAAAAAGAATATTGTATAACATTCAACTCCTTAAAATAATACAATCAACATGAAAAATTCAATGCCACGGCCGGGATTTGAACCACAGATCTCCTGTTTTCCCTCCAGTCGCTCTAACCCTTTGAGCTACCATGTCCAACTTGCCGTCATGACATTAAATTCTCCATTTGACTTGCAAGTTGGCCATGGTAGCTCAAAGGGTTAGAGCGACTGGAGGGAAACCAGGAGATCCGTGGTTCAAATCCCGGCCGTGGCATTGAATTTTTCATGTTGACTCTATCAAAAACCTTAGCCTATATACGGCTAGTGTGAGATATGATTAATTTCCATCAATTAACTAAAATCCTTAAAATAACTTTATTTTAAATGAATTCAACATGCTCTAGATAGAATATCTGGTCAGCACACAGCTTTTGTGTTCTATTTGCTGTACACATGTCAATTCTTATCTGCAACATTTTTGCTTATCCTGAAATTATTCACAAACCGTAACTTACTGCACAGAGGCATTGTTTACCTTACGTCTCATGAAAAATTAGGAAAGAAAACTGTCGTGCTCTCACAAAATAACAGGAATTAAATACAATGTAATTTTTTCGATGTAATTTATGTCCTCCAACGTTAACTTATATCGGACGATGAATGGAATGGGTGAAATGATGCTCAAAATGAGCTCAGGGTCCATTGAGCTTAGAGTTACCTGACATTTGTCTTTCAGGATAAGGGATAACCCCGAAAAAAGCCTTATTCAAGTAACTCACCCTGACCAAGATTTGAACTCGGGACCTCTTGAACGTGAGGCAGACATGCTACCATCTAACCATCTACGCTACCGAGGCGGGCAAATACAATGTAAGGATAACTCAGGGTAACTAATGCAACTGACAGTAGAGTTGTGCAATCCTAGTCTTGGATGTCACCACAAGGCAAGCATTAAACATAAATTAACAACTAGAATGAAAACTAGAGGTTGTATAATGATGTGATTTTCAACATTATGCTCAGAATTCTTTATATTTTATTGATAGAAGTCTTTAAAAATTTAGTTAGGACCTCATTTAAGAAAATAATGTCAATTTTTCCAGCTCAAGTTTCCATGAATATACAACAGTAAGCAGTGGCTAAAGCATGATGAGCAATGGAACTCAAAACAATTAGCAGATACTGGAATATATCTCATACATGTAATGACTTCACTGATGGAAACAGAATTGAGTATGGAGCTTGATTCTTGAGATACATCATCCTAGTTCCAGATAACATTAAAAGTGCATAAGGTCAAGATTGGGATGTACAGTGTCCTAATTATGTGATTTGCCCAAATCAATAGAATGGATATGAATAGGAAGAACTGAGCAAGCACAGCAAGCAGCCATTGGAGTATCCAAGTGAAATTCCCAGGCTTTGAACTTTTATTTTGAATTAACATAGCATCCAATTGAATCAATCTGGGCTGATGTCAAAAAATAGATGGCATACAAAAATGTGACTTTTAAATTAAAAGTATGGAACAGTTCTTGCCAGTGATTTGCAGAAATTGGAATGCTAATATGGGAAAATGTATGTGGAAATATTGAAAAAATTGAGAAGCATTTCTTCAATAAAGGTAGAATGTAAAAAAATCAAACAAAAATAGTTCTCATCCAGGATAATGGTGCAGAAAATAGCAACAGCAGTGATGATGGCAACGATGTGAGTGATTCCACATAAGAGAAAGAGCTGCCCTGTATGGAAGTATTGGAGTCAGGTGGTTGACACTTTTATGTAGGTGATATGTACAGCGGTAGATTTAATAACACTGTATATAAGTTCATCTGTGCAGCGCAATATGGTGCAGTGCATAACTGGTGTATGAATATTTGACATCAACTGTTCCTCGTAGTCCTCCAGCATGCAGCTGATCGTTTAGCTCTGAATTTGGTAACTCTTTGTAGCTGTCATTAATTTTTTTTTTAATTTAAGTTTCAGTGTGAAGTCATATTGGACAATGAATGAAATGGGTAAAATAATGCTCAAATTAGCCCAGAGTCCACAGAGCTTAGTTACCGGACATTCATTTTTCAGGATACAAGGAAACCCGAGATAAACCTTATCCAGATAACTCATCCTCAACAAAATTTGAACTCGGGACCTCTTGAACGTAAGGCAGATATGCTACCACCTGTAGTACAGAGGAAGCTTTACATGCTTAGATTTGTTGGGTCAGTATATATAAATGGTTTCCAATGACTGGTATATCAGCAAATATTGTCCATTGCAAACCACAGCTCCCAGTGATGTAAGCACATGCTTCAGCTTGTCATGAACCTAAGCATACATGCTTACGCATGTAAATAGTCCTTGATTATATCTATTTATTTATTATCCAATTTTTTTATTCCTATATCTATTGTATTATGAAATATTAGGGTAGAAAATGTTTGAAAGTGCAAATTTTATTGCAGTTATCATAAGAACTTATTTGTAAAGCTAATGGGCAAACCCTAACTGTTAAGGTATTACAAAATACAGTTCTGTTAATGCTATCTGCTATTTGTAGCTGAGAATATCTTGCTTGCAAATTACCAGCTGCATGCATAACTGCCGTTCTCTTACATATAAGAGTAATACACCAATGAGTTCCCCGAGGATTGTGATTAACATAAGTAATCTGTTCATTTCCACATGCTTATTTAAACTTTGAATTTCATGCGGGGAGCCTTTTAGCAGATTGAAAAATACTCAACTGCAGCTCATATGTAACCAGCACATTGAGCATGAGGAATACACAACTGTTAGAGGCAGGGTTTGTGAACTACTTTCACGTGGATAATACAAAGTCTTTGTTTACAGTGATATGCACTCTGGTTTGGAGTGGTCAATAGGCAATTTTCATGTCTGAACATTACTATTTTCCTTGATTATGTTAGATAGAATGGTGGAAATGGCACTTTTCTCTACATATGAGCAGTATTAAAATAACGGTGTAATTTGTTGAAGTATCACTATAACAAGATTTGGAGAGGGGACTTAGCACATCGACCAATGAAATCTTTTGTGCTTATGCCCCTGACAAGCAAACCCTGGGAGAAAGGGGTGAGATGAGAGGAGGCCTGGAAAACAAATACTTTCTCCAATCCAGAGAACAAGGATTAACAAACAGCAATGCACTTTGAATGCATGTTGAAACTCCCACCAACATTTACAAACTTGAAATAGCCAACCAAGATGAAATGTGAAACGAGAGGCGAGGTGAAATGCAGGGGATATAATTATTCTTCCCAGCATTCATTTAGTGATCTGGGGAAATGCTCCCGCACAAAAAAAAAAAAAAAAAAAAAAAAAAAAAAAAAAAAAAAAAAAATCTGGAAGGTTGGCTATAAGAATTGGATCCATGATCTCTCGAATGTGGGCTACAGATGATACTGCCCGAAATATCTCACTCAGTCTAAGTATCACTAAGACATACATTGTTTTATTGTTTAAGAAAATGGGCAACAGCATTAAAGCTTTCATTAATCATCTCATCTCCTCTTAAAGCCACTATTATATGCATTTTCTTTCCCTAAATTACCAAATTTTACTAAATCAACCAGAAAATAAGCATGATGTGGACTTCCTTTCTTGGAAGTGTTGAAAACAGTGTTATGATAAATTAAATTTAAAGGGAGTCGATTAATGATACTAAACAACACTTACTTTTAAATTTTTTCGGAACATGTTTCAGAGACTTTGCCTCTATCCTCAACCGGCCATCGAATGTGCATGTTTAATCTCTATTAGGTTAAAACATCTACTCCTTTTTTGAAAATCTATCCATTGTTTTTCTAAAACTCTATGTTTGGAATTCCAGAACGTATTTTGCAGTGTATTAACTTTTTACTAGACTATACACAACTTTTATGGTCAGTCTGAGGGTTGCGGTTATATGACCTTGGGAGCAGTGGCTGCAGTGCACAGTAATTGATTGTCCTTCATCCCACTCCCGGAAAAAGAAAAAGCGCACCTTCCCACCCTCCTACTTGGTGCATCTTCAGTCAGTCACATCTTCCCTCGCCCTCCAAATATTACATTCTGTCTCAAGTGTTTAAAGTGTATGTTTTGTGAGAGTGCAATGCTGAAAATTAAAACTTCAAAGGCTTCGCTGATAAGTCAATGGCTTCAAGGATTTCTAGACTTCACTATGGATGGACAAACAATATTCTGTCAAACGTGTAGTAAACAGGTGAGCAAATGAAATGTACATATTTCATATATTTCTCCTTCTTCTAAATTTATACTGAGTAACCGTTTGCTAGATAAACTGCCATAGTGTTATCTTTTCATGTAATTTATTGAAACAAAATTTCAAAAAATTTCTAATATGCTTTGGCATAGGCATGCTGAACACACTTTCTGAAAATTAAATTTTGAATTTACATAACTAAAATCTTGCTGGAAATTCAAAATCTTCAGTAATACAATAAAATTACAATTATTAAAAGATACAGATTTATTTACCCACCATACTTTTGCTTTATCTGTGAGTATAGGTATCCAGCGACAGAAAGTTGCACTTAACATGTACAACGAGCTGCACTTCAAATTAACACTGCACAGATAAGAAAACTGAAACAGTCTCTGCTAACCCAGACAGTAAACCATTCTTCAAACAAAAATGAATTTCATGCTGATCTATGTTGCAATCGTCGCAGCAAATATCCCATTTAATGTACTGGAGAATCTACATTTCATAGGCTTCTTAGAAATATACTGCCACAGAAATAATCCCTCAAAATCCACCATAAGGAAAAATTATGTTGACAGTACATGTGTAGAGGCTTTGAGCAGAATTCGTTTGAACATAAGTAAATCACTTATCTGGCCATCAGTAGATGAAACTATGGACAGTATGGGGTGCTACATAGCACATTTAACTGTTGGGAAGTTGAACTCTGATATTCCCACAGTAGCACATTTGAACTGTTGAAGACAACTGGCCAGAACCAACTATCAGACGATAGCAAAATTAATTAATGATAGTCTCAAGGTATTGTACCCAAACAGTCTTGATGATAATACTGCTAATATATACTGATGCAGCAGCATACATATTTGCTGCAGTGCAGTTGCTTAAAGCTTTTTACCCTTCCACAATGCACATTACTTGCTTTGCACATGGTGTTGATCGTGTCGCAGAGCATATCAGACAACAGTATGCAAACGTCAACAAATTGATTTCTACAGTAAAAAAGTTTTCATCATGGTGCCAACAAGGGTACAAATTTTCCGTGAGACACTGCCCAATATTTCTCTGCCACCGGAACCTGTACTTACTCAATGAGGACATGGCTTAAAGCTGCAGAATACTACAACGGTCACTTAAGTGAAGTGAAAGATGTTTCAAGCCTAGAAGACAAGTCTGCACGCATTGTGTCTGCAAAGCAAGTGATGGAAGATTCTGGAATTCAGAGGGATCTAGCATTTTTAAAGTCACACTTCACCTTCCTTGTGCATATTATTGCATCACTTGAAGCAGCAGGAAAACCTCTGTATGAACAAAGGCAAATATTTAATGATATGCAAGAAGGATAAATGTTTCTGGTTCTGTTGGGGATAAAGTACGGGATAAACTGGAGAAAGTTCTGCAGAGAAATGAAGGACTGAAGGATCTGCGTAGAGCTTCAGATATCCTAGCAGAAAAAAGCATGGATGTACAATGTAACATTCTGTCCACCTAATGTCGAAGTTTAAATATGCACCTGTTACTTCTGTGGATGTGGAGCATTGATTTTCAGCTTACAAATTAGTATTGAGTGACAGATGGCATTGCTTGTTGGTTGAAAATCTATAAACATTATTAGTAATATATTGTGAAGCTAATAACTAGACATTAATGGACAAAAATTTGTAAATTTGTTAATTTTGACTTGTTTGTGTACTTAATTTTTATGTTCAAAACTTTTTTTTTTCACATTACATTGCTTAAATTCATGTATAAACTACCTATAGTTACACATTTGTCCTTCTTGTAATTTTAGTAGTAGTGGATGTCGGAGAGTGAGTATTTTAAATGATTAAACTCTAAAAGCAGAATTCCAGATTTCAAGCATGTCTTTAAAGAACATTTTTAAAGACTCTTTTTTTTTTTTTTTTTTTTTTTTTCGAGAGTATTTCTTACATTATAAAAACTATTTTGGGCACCTAAAGTTACATGTTAATGACTTTAAAATCTGAAGCCTACTGATAAACATTGTGAACGTTATTACTTTAAAATAATTTACAACATGTATTGCTTTCACATGGAGGTTTCCCTTCCTCTGTCCAAATGCCATAAAATTAATTGAAATTTCTCACATAATTCCAGCACATTATTGTGAATTTCCTTTAAAATATAAATAACGAAAATTGACAAAAAAATCTTTGGGTACTATGTGAACCAGAGAAAAGTCAATGTCAAATTTCTCACGCCATGCACATTTTTGTGACTTTCTTCGCTTTGAACTCTTTGTTGAGCATGTGGATAGCAAGCAGAGGAAAGTTCTGTCGGACATGTCATTCAGCAGCCACTAAGACATTACACACTCGCTAAGGGGGAAGATATGAGTGGAGGGGAGTTGAGCTGTGGGCCAGGGACTGTGAAATACAATGACTGCTGTGAAATATCACAATGTGTACTTTAAAGGTATTATAATGATATATGATGTAGTTATTGGGTTTTTCCATTGACACAGAAGTTTGTTGACACATATTAGACTACGCACTATAGTCTAAACACACTAAATTTCAAAACCAAAGGAACCTGTCATTTTATTGTGTTTTTCACTCAAATGTTGGCAGCTCCACAAGTATACAGAAAGCAAAAGTTCTCCCTACTAGTAAAAGTGCAAATTAATCAGAGAGGCTGGATAAAAAGGTTTGTAGCAAAGTGACAGGATACCTCATCAGTAACTTAAGTCCATTCAAGCAGTGTTAGCCATACATACAGATCAAAACTAAAACAGAGCAGAAATTATCTTGTAAGTGGCACGTATTCCTCAGAATTAATCACCAGAGGGCTTGAGGTCAGCAAGATTAGTTAGCTGACGAACGCTCCAGCAACTATTGGAGAGAGGTGAGCAAAATTTCTCCGATATAGCAATTTCTCCCACACTATAACAGATTGTTGTTGCTTTAACTGCTTGTCATTTAAATGTTGAATCTACTTAACATGCACCTGATGTTTTACTTGGAACTTCTTGTAAACACTGAGTAAGAAACTCATACAATGGTGTACTTACTGTATCAAACATATACAAGCAAAATAAAGAATAATACAGGCTGGAATTGTAGCATTATGTTTGTTCTTCTAAATATGGTCATCTGATCCACTAGTTTTACTGAGCATATTTTCATTGACAGTAAATCAGACATAACCTAGCCAAAAAAACAGCATTTAAGGTATCACTACAAGCATGCTTCCTCACTTGTATCAGTCCTCCAATCAGCTGCAATTTATGATTACCCATTTTTTAATTTAAAAAAAAAAAAAAAAACATTAAAATTGCACTGAATGTGTATGTGAGAAGCTCAAACCACTACACACCTATCTGCAGGGAGGTGTTTCTTTCATTCCAAGACATGCTGACAGATTCATTGAGAAACTTCCTTGCTAATGTAGGCTGTGGTGGTCTTGAATTGACATCCAGCATAGTTATGCGTAGATTTCTCACAGTTACCAGAGTTCCAGATGGTTCTCGGAAATGTGCTGCAAAACAAGCTTAAATTATTCAAAAGTCACATTACATTCGAGCAAGTCTTTAAGAATTAAAATTTGGACTTCAGTTCGAACCATTTATCAGAACTTAACCAAATCTTCAAAACTAACCTTCAGTATTTAACTTGCAAAACGGCTGTATCATTTCTATAAATGACAAATTGTTTTTTTGGCACGTCTGATCTACATAAGAACTGCACATCACCGCTACCATGGGTGAAAATGCATTTTGGATAAACTCATGAGGAGTTAATTTGCACTGTGCCATTGTAATACTTTCAACGTTTTTTTTTTTTTTTTTTTTTTTATTTTCACAAAACCACACCTTTTACTACACTGGAGAAGTTTGATGGCCAGAAGAAAACAAACAACAAAATATTTCCGTGCCAGATCATGTTTATCACCAATTTTTCCAACTAACGATTATTTCTCCCTACGCGCCTCACCATTAGTCGCCATGTTTACCTCTCAGCTGTTCAACAAATTTGGTTTGCGATCAGCATGGCACGTTAATACGTCATAATATTCAAAGAGAGCGGTTTTTTCCACTTTACCTCATAGGTTACAATGCATTTAAGTTTAATAAGGTACATCGGCATATATTATTGATATAATTCTTCGCACTATTCTTGTATTTGAGCAAAAAGTTAAAGAACGAGGTTAAGTTCGTTTAAGAATTTCTGTCGGTGAGTTCGTTTTAACTATTTCATAATCGACACACCAGTTGCTGAGTTTATATCAAATTTGACGTAAGCCTTTTTATGAAAACGCATTCAGTGACGCGGGAATTCCTATTCCAGTTGTGACACTCTTAGTGTTATCGGTAACAAAACAAGTGACTGCTTTACATTTCCCTTGAAATAACCAACTATGCTATCATCTAGTTGCCTGCTCATCAACGATTTTGAATAATCGGGAAATAAAAGCTTAGCAATAATTTCATAGGAAATATTGTGTACTATCACTTCTGTAACCTATTTGTGGTCCCCCCTACCATCAGCACTGTAAACTATAAATCCATAATTAAATTATTCGAATAACTCGGTTGATACATAGGAATATACATAATTATTTTGCCAGATCTTAAAGACAAAATATTTATATTGCTTATTTTAGGGAGCCCCAAAACATAGAATAAGTAGTTACGTTTTGCAGCTAGTAGAAATATCAGCAGCCTACCAATGTCCAGCCATTATAATTGCAAGAAGTTAAAAAATATATTATTTGATCTACAGAAAGCATGTGCCTAGATCAGTAATATCAAATAGAAGAACCAATTTTCTCAAAGTTTTGTGTTGCAGCCCTTAGCTATGTCCTTACAGTTTTAGCAAGGGTATATATACAGTGAGAGAGAGAAAAAAAATTATATATAATATATATATATATATATATATATATATATATATATATATTGGGACAGCTTGAAATTCTAAGTAATTTTCTCAATAACATCATATTGTATAATTAGAAATCATGCACACGTTATAATACATAACAAGCTATTTACAAACAATAAAAATGGAAAATAACATTTTCTGGTATCTTCAAGGTCAACAAATGTAAAAACGTAAGTTACATATTGCCATTCAGAATAAAGATATTGGCTCATTGTAGACTCAAGTATCCAATGCATCCCATAAATTCTCAACTGGTTTCAAGTCCGATGATTTTGGAGGTGGATGAAGGATATGTGGACAGTTGAAGCCATACCTTCACAACCCTGGAATAATTTTAGGGTCATTAAGTTCATAATAGAACTTAAAATTATCCCTGATATCAATTTTCTCTGCCCTCCTGTGTAGGGTCTCCTTTATAAGGTTCAAATATTTCATTTTATCCATTTTTCCCTCAATGAAAACCAATTCTCCAACTTCAGATGGTTCGATCCCAGGCGACCGCAAAGTGAGATTTGTGGTGGACAACATGGCACTGGGGCGGGTTTTCTCCGGGATCTCCGGTTTCTCCCGCTATCTCATTCCACCGGTGCTCCATCTTCATCTCATGTATCATCAGTGTCCTTGCCTGTGGTGCCGTATGTAGTAAAAGCGGGCATTAAACACTACACATTTCACATTAACTCCAGATGCTGCCATGCAACCCCAGACCATTATAATCCCACCACCATGTTTTAAAGTAGATTGAAGATCAGTCTTTCCTATTTCTGTATTAGGTTTCCTCTAAACTATTGTTCTTTCATCCAATCAAAAAACATTAAGTTTAATATAATTTTGAGTTGAACTAGTACTCAATGCTCCACTTATTGCTAGTATTTACCTAGAACACATTTCATTAGGATCTTCCTAACATAATCAGCTGTTGTCGACATCCATTAGTTAAAGATTCTAACAAAATGCGTTCTAGGTAAATACTAGCAATAAGTGGAGCATAGAGTACTAGTTTGACTCAAAATTATATTAATTTTGTGCTTCATTTATCATAGTCCTTACACATTGGAACATTAAATTTGTTTTATCTGTAAAAATAACGTTCTCCCACCAGAAGAATTTTCTTCTTTATAAATGAACACTTGCAAATTTTAGCTTTTTCCTTCTGTTCTTTTTATTTAGTTATGTCAGTCATTCTTACTAATGCCTACTACAAATGTGTACATGCTAATGGAGACAAGTTCTTAGTCTTCAAAACATATTCAGATGCCTTCTTTAGTTAGTAATGTTTAATGTTTCTAATCCAACTCATCTTTATAAGTTATGAATATACATATCAACAAAATAAATATGTTTAAATATTATTTGAAGCAAAAGGTTAGAAACAGTGATGTATTTAACATTTAAAAGTAATGAGTCGGTAATTCAAAAACAAACATCACTTAAATTATCCTTACTTGGACATGTTTCGGAGAATGTTTTGTTCCCATCGTCAGCAGTTATCCGACTGGTTGGATCTGTGGCTTCTTGAAGTGAGCTGGTTGTCTGTTGCGGCATCTGTTGACTGTGAGATGAACTTCCAAAGAGAGTTTTCAGGCGGCAATTCGAAATTTAAAGTATACTGTTTGTCTCAGAACCTATTTGTAGTTGGTTTATTAATACTCGTCACTTACTTGTTTATATTAATGAGAGACTAGTTTCAAAGGCATTTGCCTCTCATAGTTCCACCACCAGAGAGAGGGCAGACAACAACAGATGCCAGTTGGAAAGAGATTGAAAATGGAGGCAAATGCCTTTGAAACTAGTCTCATTAATATAAACAAGTAAGTGACGAGTATTAATAAACCAACTACAAATAGGTTCTGAGATTAATTTTGATGTCACTGTTACTAAATTCCTCCAAACACGTATACTGTTTGTTTTTTATAATCAGGAAGTTTTCCCAAACATCGAGTTCGGCTGCATTACTGGCTGGCTTTAATAGTTAAAATTTTTGTTTCTTAATAAAGGCCTAAAAACATGTGTAGGTTACTCCAATAACATTGATGATTTAATAGCAGACATAGAAATAGCTTCCTGTAACCTAAAAGAACAAGAAAAAATAGTCATACGTAAACAGTGTGAAACAGCCATTTTGGAAATACAGACAGACGTTAGAAATAATTTCCCTTCCAAACAAGTATTCAAGGCCCTCAAATCAAAACCGGTAATATACACAAAAACAGACAAAGGCAACCAAATAATTATCCTAAATAGATCAGATTACATCTCTAGAGTAGAAAACATGTTACAAAGCAATGAATTCACAAAATTGGAAAGTAATCCACTAAAACTCTGTATGGAAGAATTCGAGAGAACCTTAAAAGAAGTCTGGATATTATCTGATATACAGAAATCTAAAGTCAAACCAGACCACCCAGTATTACCGAGACTGTATGCGTTGCCGAAAATTCATAAACCAGAGATAAAATGAGGCCCATAATCAACAACATAGATGCACCTACCTACAAGTTAGCCAAACATCTAGTACATACATTTGCATCACTGCCACAGTCCCACAGACTAGCCATTAAAAATTCATTAGAATTAGTAGACAGGATCTCAAAATTGCATTTGGACACAGACACCTCTCTTTTTCCCAGTATTCCAACAGTTGAACTCATGTTACTCCTCAAGAAATGGCTCATACAAACTAACATTTCAGCAGAAGAAATAGAAGATCTCACGAAACTTAGTCATTTATGCATACATCAAAATTTCTTTACATTCAACGGTAAGTTCTATCAACAGACCTCGGGCCTAACAATGGGCAATCCACTTTCACCTTTCCTAGCCAACCTCTTTATGAGCTACTTTGAAACACATATTACCTCATCCTTCCCATACATCTTCAAATACTGGTAAAGATATGTTGATGATATTTTTGCCATTGTTCCACACAAATTCATACAAGATTCCTTAAAACTATTGAACATACAGAATAGAGCAATAAAGTTCACAATAGAGATAGAAAAAGATGGCTACTTACCTTTCTTAGATTTGAAGATAATCCATGAATTAAATAACATCTTTTGGCATCTACAGGAAGCCAACACAAACAGATAATTACATCAAGAATGAGAGCTACAACCCTACACCCCACAAACATGCAGTTTTGGACAGCTTAGCATATAGATTAGTCAACATCCCATTGAAAAAGAATGAATTCAACAAAGAATGATTAACATAGCTGCAATTAATGGATACAGTAAACAATTAATAGATAAGAAAATTTGGAAATTCAAGAAACAGAAACACATATTGGATACCACAAAATTAACAGAATCAAAAACCAAGACACAGTTCAGGAAATTCACATATCATCCCAGAATGCATCATAAAATCAACAACATATTCAAGAAGTACAACATCACCCTAGCCCTAATAAATAAATTCAGTTTAAAAAACTTATTATGCAACAACCTGAAAGACCCAGTACCTGAAAACAAGAAATCAGGTATATACAAAATCAACTGCTTAGATTGCAATAAGTTCTACATAGGAAAAACTAAAAGAAGTTTACATATTAGGTTACAGGAACATATGAGATGCATGAAATACAAACAAATAGAAAAATCAGCAATAGCTCACCATTTTTGGTCTACCAATCATGAAATTGTACCAAATATAAAACTATTAAAGCCAGCCAGTAATGCAGCCAAACTCGATGTTTGGGAAAGGTTGCTAATTATAAAAAACAAACAGTATACTTTAAATTTCGAATTTCCGCCTGAAAACTTTCTTTGGAAGTTTATCTCACAGACAACAGATGCCGCCACAGACAAACAGCTCACTTCAGGAAACCACGGATCCAACCAGTCGGATAACTGCTGACGATGGGGACAAAACATTCTCCGAAACATGTCCAAGTAAGGATAATTTAGGTGGTTTGTTTTTGAATTACCGACTCATTACTTTCAAATGTTTAAATATATTTACATATATTTATAAATGTAAATAAAATTTGAAGTTAGTGAGTCACATGTCTTGCTTGAACTGCCATGGAAATGCTTTTTCTCTTACCATGTAAATGCTCATACATGTAATACTGAAAGTCTCTTTTATGATATCCCACAGTAATCAGGATTAATTTGGAGGTTTACTAGGTTATATGAATCAGATGTGAGTACTGCATGTTGAGGTATCTAATCCTAGATGTCAGCATCGAAAGTTGAAGATCCATTGTTCAAGCCTTGGCCATGGTATTGTATTTTGTAAATCTCATTCAACCGTCCAGATTTAAATGTAGTTTCTATAGATGTAATCATGTTATCTTAAGTCAAGACAGATTTTGAACATCTAACCCAAACTGCAGCAGATAATTGTGCCACGTTTTGTTGGAAAAGTTATTGCAAACATTGTAATCAACATTGCTGCTACAAATAATTTTGACTTGAATATCCCAATTAATTGTGTTGTCTCATTTCATGATACCTGCTAATATAAGATTCTTGTTTCTTTTTAGGCTATCCAAACTGCTGTTACAGAAAATTGCCACAATGGCTTCTTGTCCTTTCACAGTATTTGTTGAAGGCAACATTGGGAGTGGAAAAACTACATTCCTGAACCACTTTGCAAATTCCGGTGTTTCGCTCTTAGCTGAGCCAGTGGAAATGTGGAGAAATGTGAAAGGTCATAACTTACTAGTGAGTATCTGTAATACAGTTGTTCCTGGGTTATGATATTGTGGTGGAACTTCCACTAGCTATTTAAAAAATTAAGAAGCATTGTGCTACCAGCAGTCAGTAGTTTTGAAACAGTGAGTTTTAAGTTCAAAAAAAGAAGACCACTTATGGAGCAATTTTATAGTACACTTACATGTAAACTAAAGCCCAAAACTCTAGGGTTCCTATTTTCTTTAGAATTTATAAGTCACTTATACAAAAACTCTTCTTTGCTCTAACTTCCTCATTTGTAAATGTTATTTCTATGGTGATCACACTTGCCAGTGCTCAAGAGATTGGCTCTAAATACAAAGTTTGTGTGTTCTACTGTTGAGGATTCCTAATTAGTTTTACCATTATTTCATTTTTTGACCACTGGAACTGAATGTAAAAGTATTATGGAGTTACTTTTAGCTGTGACCACAAATAACTACTATAGAAGTTGCTTGCATGAGAGCAAAGATACCACACATGTTGGGCAAAGGCTTGCACTAGGGATAGAAGTATAGGTGTCAGAGTACAAATATACAGAATACAAATAGGGTTATTAAATTGAATTGACCGATTCAAAGAAATAAGGAAAGTAGTAGGAGCATTAAAGCTGAAATTCAAGATTTCCATAATAAGAACCATGCTACTAATGACCAGGGTACAGAAATGAGTCCAGGACTGGGTAATGTGATTGACTGCTCAGAACCATAGCAGAAAGCATCAGAGACATTAAAGGGAGTTAAGAAGGAAATGGAGAAGGAGCTAGACGAAATCAAAAACAGTATTTGTTTACCAAGTCATAGGGGAAGTGAGAAAAGAATTAATGAAATGTAAAAACAGAGTATAATACATGTAAACATAGTAGAGACAAAATCAATAATAGAGAAAGAAGGAAATTAGTTCATCTTATGAAATATAGAACGACAGTCAGAATTCATTCACCATCTGATCTTACAAGTTGTTGTTGTTGTTGTTGTTGTTGTTGTTGTTGTTGTTGTTGTTGTTGTTGTTGTTCTTATTATTATTATTATTATTATTATTATTATTATTATTATTATTATTATTATTATTATTATTATTATTATTATTATTATTATTATTATTATTATTATTATTATTATTATTATTATTATTATTATTATTATTATTATTATTATTATTATTATTATTATTATTATTATTATTATTATTATTATTATCATTATCATTATCATTATCATTATCATTATCATTATCATTATCATTATCATTATCATTATCATTATCATTATCATTATCATTATCAGTATCAGTATCAGTATCAGTATCAGTATCAGTATTAGTATTAGCAGTGGTAGTGGTATTTATTCTCCAAATGAAGTAACCCTATTTTACCAGTAAGGTATGTTAGGGTTCTAGTTACAAAAACACATAAATACAAAGATCAAAATAACAGAACATGTTAATAATTGTAATTATTGCAAGATATTGGTTTCGTCACAATATTTATGTATTTATAATGCTTGTCTTATATAACAAACCTAACTACTAATATTACTAAAATAATACAGTCATTAATTTATATCTAATTCATACATCACTGATAATATTGTGACTTTGTGGGTTCGTAGAATTAAAAGTCTGAGTTGCAGATATTCCAAATGTTCTTTATTTCCGTAGAAATACACTCTGATCAATTCTCACATAACAGCATTACGTCACATACACACAGTCTACCAAGGTCGATGACAATAACAATCTGCCCACGTTACAACAACACTCTACAGCTGTTTACTGCTTACGACTCTATGCGACTGACTCTTGGCGAGTTGTCGCCTTCTTAAATACCTCATTGATAAATTCTAGATATTTCCAGAACAATAAAGAAACCGAAAATTCTATCACCTTCCAGAAGCGTAACTTAATCTGTGCTGGCAAGTCCTTTATCTCAGCTATCTTTATTTGCCGGCTCTTTGTGTACACTAGCAGCGCTATTGTAGATAACAGCTTCGTGACACTGGTCCCTCCTCAAGGCTGGTCGTCCCGAACAGCATCATCGTTGCGGGCCAGACGATCCAGGTGTACCACCAAATGAAATGAAGTGTGTAGTGTTTAACGCCCGCTTTTACTACATATGGCACCACAGGCGATGACACTGATGATACATGAGATGAAGATGGAGCACCGGTGGAATGAGATGGCGGGGGAAACCAGAGATCCCGGAGAAAACCCGCCCCAGCGCCGTGTTGTCCACCACAAATCTCACTTTGCGGTCACCTGGGATCGAACCCGGGCCTCCTTGGTGAGAGCCAAGCGGTCTAACCACTGAGCCACGGCGCGGCCGTGTACCACCAACATCTTCCCTCTGGGCACCTTCTGGATGCGATAGCCCACGTCGTTAATCCTCTTCACCACCCGGTACGGTCCTTGCCATGGCTGCTGAAGCTTCGGGCAGCGTCCCTTGGTCCGGGTAGGGCGGTACAACCAGACCAGGTCACCTTACTGGAACCCTTGGCTGTTGGCTTGCCTGTCGTATCGGGTCTTCATGCGGTCGCTCGCCTTCTGGATGTTCTGGCGAGCCATCACGTGCGTGTCGTGGAGGTGGTTCACCAGGTTCTCCACATACTCGGTCGCTGGCTGTTTCGCTTCCGGAGGGCTTCCAAAAGCCAGGTCACAAGGGAGGCGTAACTCTTGGCCAAACATTAAGCTCTCTGGCGTCATCCCAGTGGTGTCGTGTGTTGATGAGCGGTAGGCCAGCAAGAGCAGTGGCACCTTGATATCCCAGTCTTGCTGATGGCTGGCCATGACCTTCCTCAGGTGCTCTTCTAAGGTCTTGATATATCTCAGTTTGGTCTTGTCCCTGCCTCCATTTCTCTCAAGAGTGGCCCCAAGTCTGCGTCCGCCATCTGCTCCCTCCTCAGGCCTGTGCTATCCCAGCCGTCCGCAGGCACTGCCGTGACCACTCTGACAGCTGCGGCACGCTCCTTCTCTTCCACTCTTGTGCATTGGCCGCACTCCTCTGGGCAGGGTCTTCGGGACATGGCATCTGTGTTACTGTGGCTGTTCCCTCTACGATGTTCAGAGGTGAAGTCATATTCCTGCAGCCTCTGGACCCAACGTGCTGTCTGGCCTTCCAGGTTCCTAAAGCTGAGTAGCCCGGTTAGTGCGGAGTGGTCAGTGCTCAGGTGTAATGGCTGACCATACAGGTATTTGTGGAAGTGCTCCAATGTCTTTACTACCGCCAGTAACTCTCGCCGGGTGACGCAGTAGTTGTCTGCCTTGGCTGAAGACGTGCTGATATCGTCTCAGTAGTTGTCAAATCTTCTCGAGCTGTTCTGCAATCAGGTGGTTGGCCGCCCTCTCCAATAAGCCTTCCAGCCGGGGCCCCAGGTTTTGCGTCAGCGCCGGCTCCTGTTTCTTGCTGATTGCGGTTACGCTGACCACGAGCTCGCACGTCCCCATTTCCGTTCCGGCCTGGACATCGTGATCAGTGTCCGCTAGGTTAAGCAGTCTCACTAGCACCTCCTCTAGGCACGGCAACAATGTCCTGGCTACACATAGTCCGTGCACCGGCGTCTTCTGGTCCAGCATCATGCTCTTCGCCCAATGGCCTTCCAGTCGCACCGTCACCACCACCTCCTTTCTCGCGGGGACAACCACGTCTTCCTTCAAGACGACGCTGCACATTCCAAGGCGCTCTTCGGGTTGCCAGAGTATGACCTCTTCTCCATTGCCGCAGGACCTTCCTGCCGACGTCAACCATCGCCTCGTGACTCCTGAGGGCATGCAGTCCCAGTATCACCTCCTCAGCCACCTTCGCGACGAACCCCCATTGACGCACAGCACTCCGTCCCAAGGTCAACTTCAGCAGAGCCTCCTCCACAGGCAAGGTATCTCGCGATGCCGTCACTAGCTGGTATGGTCCGCTAGGCTTTCTCCACGGCAAACCCTTGGCCACGTCAAGTCTGATGATGGTCATGGTTGCCCCTGTGTCTACGAGCACGCGGCACGGCTTCCCTCTCACCCAGTCGTCCGCAATGAGGCTGTCATCCATCCGTCGGCTGACGGCGTGCAGTGTCACTCGAGGAGATAGTGTAGACGGCGCTGACGTGCTATTCGCCACGCCGGGCCTTACTCGTTCTTCCGGCTGCTCTTACTGGTATTGGTCATCTTGTGCATGTTATTTATTGATCTAGTGCTATAAACATAAATTTTGTTATTAAATAGGAATTGAGAACTCCTTCATTTTCCAAATGAAAGCTCCAAAATATACATGCATGTCAAAGGTGGAAATCCCATTCGTTAGGGTAACATACTAGCCTCTGGTTCCTGAGTTTGTAATGGATTTGTGCAAAAATCCTTAGCATGGTTTCCTTCAGAAGGGAAGCAAAGCTATTGGTCCCATATCATAGATTTATGGCATATAAAAGAACCTCAAGGCTGTTAAACAGGTATTTGAGCAAAATTGAATAGTCTTTCACATACAATATAGAATGGGATGCTGAGAACCACAGAACTTAAAGAACATCTATAAATAAAAATCTAATTTCAACCATTCATTTTAAGATTGGTCACATGAATCTCTTACTCTGCTCCCCATCATTCCTTTACATATTCATTTCTGAATAATAAATATTCTTTTTGCTAGTGGTAAGTTACTCAAATATACTTTATATTATCAAGGATAAGATTTTCCAAATACTTGGTTCTTAAGGTTTTTGATCAGTGTGACATGCCAAAGTTCTTATTGCAATATGTATTTTGTGTAATGTGTTAAACAGATTATTATAATGAGTTCCCCATTTTAAATTGTTATGCATACATAGACCTGAAAATTTGGTTTGATCTTTTAATTGCAATTCTATACATCATTTGGATTTATTATAGGAATAGAGAATATGATGACAAAAATTCAAAGTTTGCCTCAAACTTTGGTATTTGTCACCAAATCCTTAGCGCAATGTTAAAGTACTATCAGTCTCTTTTTACAAAAATATTACACTTCAACAAATTTCAACAATGTTTCTTTATGTCTCTTTAGCATACATCCTTTCTGCTGTTGATAATCTTTCTCACGTATAAACAAGTCCACCTATTAAATGGACCTGCATGTAAATTCCAAACATGACTCCAATATTCACACAAAACTGCTTCGCTGCCTGCTCCACAGGCTGCCAATTCCTTATTATGGAGCTGCACTTACTGTCCTGTGAACTACTTCCTGTACCATGTCACGGCTTGCAGACTTCTCATGGAGTCACTCTCAATTCAAAGCACAACACTGCTTGAGCTACTACTCTTATACTACTGTCTCACTACTCTCTGCTCCAATCTTTGTATCTGCTTTTGTATAATCCCGCTGGGCATGGTGGATCATTTCATAAGCCAAATGTTCTCATCTTGCATTCTGGAACAGTATCCAATGGTATTCGTGCAGTAACAACACAGTTCTGCCCTAGGCTCGTGACTTTTCATGACGTCTGCTACTAGTAGCCTTTTAAAGTGTGCCACTCATGTCCACCCAGCCAATAAGCAACAAGGCGAGGCGATTCTCCTACTCCTCCCTCACAATGGCGGCTAAGTTGCAGACTCAATTCTTCCTCCAAAACAGCTTGGCTTTCACCAATGCGACAATATATTTATTTGTTTGTTTATAAATTTTAGGCAAACTGTTTTATCTGTTCATTTATGGAAATTGAATCATTCTTCCACACTAGCCATGTATAGCCATGCCATGCTAGTTTTATCTGTATTTATTAAATTATTTGCATTAGTCCAGGGCACTAATTTGTGAAGTATACAGCTCGGACAATGGTTCTGTGCCGGTGAGTACCATGTGCGCAGTAGTCTAAAGCCAGTTGCCGAGCCTACACTCTCAATCATGCACAGTACACTCACTCTCGGTCATGCACAGTGCACTGAAATGGTCAGTATCGTGGAGAGGTTTGACCGAGTAATATCAGTGTTCTAGTGCTTCGTTGTCGACACGTTAAAATTTACAAGTTTTATTACATTTTGTAACTGTGATTATTAATCCCACTGTGTATATGTTTTCTTATTTAGACAAAAATTCCCCCAATTCAAAGTAAACTTAGTGGAAAAACACTTCACAGTCAAACACATGAAGTTGTTAATAATGTCCATCTCTTTATGAAGCGGGAAGCAGCTTCTGGCGACATGCTAATACCATTGAAGAAAGTACAAGAGAGGGTGAGTGCGGCAACAAAAGTTCCTGAAAGAACAGTCCGTAAAATAATTAAAGAAGGGGGAAAATGTGAGGAACAAGGGACCTCCTTTGGAACACCTGGAAAGGTACATCATGTACCAAAAAGAATCACTGACATTGATGATTTTGATAGGTGTGTAATTCGCCAAACAAATCATAATTTTTATATTCAGGAGAAAACTGTGCCGACTGTCAAAAATCTGCTCCTGAAACTTCAGGATTCCATTAACTTTAAAGGGGGAAGCACAAGTTTAAAGATATTTTACGTGGCATGCGGTTCAGATGGAAGAAAACAAGGAACAATAAAGTCTTGTTACAGGAAAGACATGACATAAGAGATTGGTGCGTGTCATATTTACGTGCCATAAAAAGGTTTAGAGAAGAAGGAAGGCCGATTATCTATGAAGATGAAATTTATCTTCATAGCACTCACACAAGGCCAAACAACTGGAGCGACGACAGCAGCTCTGTTTTATTAGTTCCTATTGCAAAGGGACCAAGAGTCATTATAGTTCATGCAGGAGGACAATTGGGCTTTCTTCCTGGAGCATTTTTGATGTTCCAGTCAAATGAAAAAACCAGAGACTATCATGATGAGATGAATGGAAGGAATTACAATAAATGGGTAATTGAGAAACTAATTCCTAAATCAGTTTTAGTGATAGATAATGCTCCATATAACTGGCAGATCGATAAAGCTCCTACAAGCTGCTCCACAAAAAGAGTTGTGCAAGAATGGCTTCAAGCAAGAAACGTGCCCTTTCAAGAAAAAATGTTGACAGTAGAGCTTTACAGCCTCATCAAGGCACATAAGCCATCACATAAAGCGTACGTGATCGATGAGCTCTTATCCCAGCATGGCCATTCATGCTGACGTTACCACCCTACTCACCCAACCTAAACCCCATAGAACTTATGTGGGCCGACATCAAACCATGGTTAGCAGGTCGTAACACAACTTGTAAGTTACAAGATGTCATGAATTTGTGTGAGCAACGGGTTGCGGATATTGATGAAGAAAAGTGGAAAAATGTGTCTGCATGTTGAAAAAATTGAAAATGATTACATTGAAAAAGAAGGAATCTTCAAAAATGTAATTGAGAGCTTCATAGTACAACTATCAGGAGACAGCAACAGTAATTGCAGCGAAGGAGAGGAAACAGAAGACGAAGAAGAGGAGGAAGAAGAATTTCATGATTACGATAGTGAGTTGTCAGGTGTAGAATATCTGGCAGATGATTAGAATACCTTGTTGACTAAACTCTGTGCGTGTGCATCTACGTGAATGCGTGCATGCGTGTGTTGGAAGCGAAGAGAGACAAACTGGACCAGAATATTTAAAGTTGTTTATAATTATAACATTAACCTCGAGTTCTGTGATGAGTGCAATACATTCACCTGTGAGCAGCACGATCTGGCACCCACCATAGCAGCCTCATTCTGTGAATGAACAACAATTCGGTGAGTCACATTATACCATGTTTACTTTCTTTTATTCTTTTTTGCTGATTTATTTTCAGCTGTTTTCTGTTTTACTGTTTATTTGCCATTACACACACAACATTTACACGAACAAATACACCCATACCCTCCCAAGGCAGGATTCGAATGCAGTCCTCTACATGACAGACCACCAGTGGCAAATGCTAAGGACCATGGCCATGAGAACTGGCTAACTCGCTTTCAGGCGCTACAAGCCACAAAGGCATCACCTCAGATTTTTATTTTCCCATAAATTAAAACACTTATGATATTGTCACCCGAGCGTTGGAACACCCTACAGAAGCAGCTGAGAGCGGGAAGCAGGGGAGGTCCGTGTTAGCCACACCCCCCCCCCCCCCCCTCGTTTGTCTTATAGTGGTGACAGGCGGTGGCTGGGAGAAAAAACATCATTGTGTCGTCTCTTTCTGTTCCACCTGTGTTCTCGAACTTACGGGATATTTCATCTAATGGAGAACCTTCCAGATCGGCAAGCGGACCCTATATAAGCAACACGTCGTGCAAGAGGAGTCAGTCAGAGTCAGAGTTCTTGGCAATCAGCGTAAGAGTGCAGTACTAGTGTAAGGACGAGAAGACTGTGTATGTGCAACGGAAGAATTTACGTAAGTGTGACCGTACAGTGGAATTGTAACGGACGAACTGGTGAATTGTAATTGTGTGCAGTACGTAATTCTGTGTAATTGGCAAGTGTTAAACTGTAAGTCGGTGGAAATAAAGAACATTGTTGAGTTTGTGTAATTGGACTTTTCATTTCACGAACCCACAAAGTCACAATATCAAAGTAGTACAAGTAAAAACGTAAAAAACATGAAGTAGTAAAGAATATCTGTTGTTGTTTCTTAGTAGCTAAGATGAGCAAGTGCTCATGTATTAAGGTATGCAATTTAGTAAAGCTGAGTTTGTGAAATATGGCCGTGCTGCATTGTCTCCCATCCTCCAGCGCCAGCAGAAGGTGCAAGTGACGTTTGGGTATAGACTCTCCTCAGTGCGCAAAGAAAGTAGGTCACCGGCACAGAACTATTGTCACAACTGTACAGTTGACAGTTGATTGGAGTTCTTCAATTTTTTTTTTCTCTTTAATATTGTAATGAGTCACCTCTTATAAAGAGAGGGTTACTAGAGTTGGGAAATACAAAAAGGAGGGGAATAATAATAGAAAGAATAATGAAATTCTGGTATTAGTGTATTTAATGGCAGAAAGGGGAATTATTGAATCTGTGCATGAAGCAACAGAAAAGCATTAAGAACACAAATAGTTGATGATCGGAATTGGAAAGAATAGTATCAAAGATAGGCATGGGGGATTTATGGAGAGCAGAGGAGTCAAATCATAGCGATTTTTGGAAGGAAGTGAGAACCAGAGTACAAGACATAGATAAGCAGGAGATATGGGAAAGTATAGAAGAAAAGAAATCTTTGAAATGTTCTAAGCAATTAAAGACAGAATGGGGTAGGGAAAAAGATATATAGATCAATGTGACAAAACTGGAAGAGAAGGCATACCATGGATGAGAGTAGAAATAATATATCTAAAAGGGCTGCGAAGTAATGAGGTAGGGATATGTGAATTTTGTGGAGATGAAGAGAGCACTGTTCATTACCTGGTAGCATGAAAGGAGTTGACAAATTGCAGGAGAAAAATATGGGATAAGAAATGGGACAGTGTGAGTAAAGAGGTAGTGGCATTAGGCATGTTAACGGGGATGGGTGAAAAGAAAAATAGATGTATAGGAGAATTCTTATATAGGTTAAGGGAAAAGTGGATTAGGATAAAAGAAGCGAAGGTGAAGAAGAAATGACGCTAAGCTGCTCAGGAAAACCAAAGGCTTATGGCCAGGGGACCTGAGTCAGCGAGTAAATCTTGGGTCAGCAATTTCATGTATTTGTACAGGATGTATAATAGTACATGTTTGGTGTTAGTCATTGTAGTGAAACTGCAATGGAAGCTGTTCAAATAAATATCAGATATCAGGATGTTTTAGAATAAGGTAGAGCATATACATTTACTTGGCAAGATGGAAAATTTAAATTCAGATTGTATTTATGGATGCTGTTTAACCGCTTAATTCTCAGCATCCCATTCTACACTGAGCATGAAAGCTAGCATAATTTTGCTCAGAGGACTTCTTATCAGGCTTGAGGTTCTTTTATGTGTCATAAACCTACGACACAGTACCACAGGCTTTTCTTCCCAGCAAGAGCGATGAAAGGTAGGTAGTGACAGTTATGTCCATGACTAAAATATTACTTAGAACTTGGTTAGATAGAGTTTAATGCTTTCCCAAGAGCTACTTTGGAACTTCCACTTTTACAAATACTTTAATATAAGTTAGCTTGAAAACTTACCTTAACTGGCAAAGATGTTGGAGCTGTGGTACATACAAATTTCAAAGTGTCAGTCTGATCTCCAACTGATGCAGATTTGTGTTGCACCAACATACTAAAAATCTGATACACAACCTGGTAATTATAAATCATCCCATTCCTACATCACAGAGTAAACTCTTAAACTGTCAGTGAAAACTTAGCACATGGTTAATAATGACTGCCAATAAACCCAGAAGTAATAACATACCACCCATTACTTTTATAATTGTACATGTTGCAGGATCCATTCATCTCGGCTATGCCTTCTTAAAATAAATTCAACTTCCAAAAATATATACCCAAGATAATCACTTGTTCTCCCCTCGTCAGTTTCAACAGCTGACAAAAGCTGAAAAAGAAAGCAGGCATAATCTTTACTATAACAATACCTGAAGGAGGTGAAAAAGTTACAAAATGAAATAATAGTGTGTGGAAGGCCCAAAATATATAGTACACAAGAATAATAACTATGTGCCTCCTAGAAATTGTAAGATGGCAGGAATAACCAAGGAACCAACCAAGCGGGACGGCTCAGGCAGTTTCGTCTGTGATCCACATTTGGGAGACCGGGTTTGATTCCCATTGCCGACCTACCTGACCCATGGATTTTTCCGGGGGTTTTCCCAAATCGTTAGCCGAATGCTGGGCAGTTAATTGGCCGGTTGAGGATGGAGGCAAAGTCTCTGAAACATGTTCCAGAAAAATTTAAAAGTAAGTGTTGTTTAGTGTCATTAATCGACTCCCTTTAAATTTAATTTAAGTTAATTACTTCCCCGAATTTCCTGTCCCTCCATTTCATCTCCATTATCATTTCATATCATCTCTCATCTAGTGGTCTCTTTCAGGGTAGAAGTGTTGGTGGGAGTCTCGGCGGTGCATGGCAGGATGATATGCTCTGAGTTAACCACTTTCTCCTCCAGTAGGTCGGTTTGCTGGTCTCCTAACCGACTGTTGGGATGTTAGTATGGGGGAATGTCCATTGTCCTGGCCTGCCAGGGGAGGTTTCCATCTAAGTAAAATGTAGGGACCCTGCCCTTTGCACTGTAGTGGTTCCTTGGGATGGCCTCCCTCTGTCTCCTCCCACCTCATCCTTCCTCCAGGGAATGCCCCACTTGGGAGCATAAGGTACAATGGACCAAGACTGGTCGCAGTGCCAAATCCCCTCCGAAAACAAAAAAGAAAGAAACCAAATAACCAAAAATGGAGAGGGAGGTATAGGAATTTCTTTTGTTTTTCAATTTATTGAAAAACTTTCTATACATATAAAAAGTATTTTTAGTTCAGATAACAAAGATAAAATTA
Organism: Mantis religiosa; assembly: GCA_030765055.1. NCBI lineage: Eukaryota > Metazoa > Arthropoda > Insecta > Mantodea > Mantidae > Mantis > Mantis religiosa. The sequence goes on from CM060950.1 coordinate 187,751,836, forward strand.
TTCAAAAGAATAGTAAACATGAGGTTGCAGTTCAGTGTCTGTCCTCATTTAAAGTGTTTTGAGATCATTCCAAATTAGTAGATCTGTGTGTCGTTTTCATTTCAGTCTTCTCTGTGCTCATTCTTTTGGCATATGCAGAGGAATCTGTCTCAGAATTGCATTTTCATGTTCACCAATGGAAGTGAAGAGGCGTGTGTAGCAGGAGTGAAGGGTATCTTCTGTTGTTGGAGTAAGCAGATCTTTGTGTTATGTTGAATTGTAAATGTACCAAGGTGCATTCACTATTAGGTGCAAAACCCAATTTTGTAGAGTCTATATTCTGTTGATTTGCGTTTTGGATGCTGAACCCCAAATTGAACAACCATATACCCAAATAGGTCTGAAATGAAATGAAATGTGTAGTGTTTAACGCCCGCTTTTACACATACGGCACCGCAGGCGGTGACACTGATGATATATGAGATGAAGATGGAGCACCGGTGGAATGAGATGGCGGGGGAAACTGGAGGTCCCGGAGAAAACCCGCCACAGCGCTGTGTTGTCCATCACAAATCTCACTTTGTGGTTGCCTGGGATCGAACCCGGGCCGCCTTGGTGAGAGCCAAGCGGTCTAACCACTGAGCCACGGCGCGGCCAAATAGGTCTGATAAGCGAGAAGTAGATAAGTGTTTTTGAAGATAAGGGCAAAGGAGAAGTATCTGATATTAGAAATTTCAGGTGATGAATTTTCTGTCTAAGTTTCTTGATAAGATCAGTGATGTGTGTGTTCCAGGTTAATTTTGAATTGAGGGTTAAACCAAGATACATAACTCTATCACACTGTGGCACTATCTCATTGGCAAAGCTTGTTTCGGTATTTGCAATATTTCTTTTATAGGTGAATTTCACTAATTTGGTTTTCTTTGGATTAATCTTTACTCTCCTCTTTTTGCACCATTCATCAACTTTATCCGTGAAAGATTGTAGTTCACTAGCAGCTGCAATATCAGATCCTTTTGCTAAGGATAGCTGCATCATCTGCGAATTGTGAGATAAGCAGGTTGTCCTGTGTAGGAAAATCCAAGCTAAATATTAATTAGGGAGGCTGTGCCATGGCTCAGTGGTTAGACCGTTTGGCTCTCACCAAGGTGGCCTGGGTTCGATCCCAGGCAACTGCAAAGTGAGATTTGGGTGGACAACACGGCGCTGGAGCGGGTTTTCTCCAGGATCTCCGGTTTCCCCCGCCATCTGATTCCACTGGTGCTCCATCTTCATCTCATGTATCATCAGTGTTATCGCCTGCAGTGCCGTATGTAGTAAAAGCAGGCATTAAACACTACACATTATTAATTAGAGGAATGGAGCCAATGCACCACCTTGAAGAACTTCTGCTTGTACTTGCTGAACTGGAGATAACACATTGTTGCATTTCACCTAGAATGTTCTTCCAGAAAGATAGGATTTAATTACTAAAAATATGATGTCTCTAACAAAATATTTTATTTTGTACAAAAGTCCATAATGCCACACTTTATCGAATGCTTGATCTGTATCGAGAAACAGGCCAAAGCAGATGTATTTCTCTTCATAGGCATCAAGTATCAAGTCTACAACTCAATGTAGCTGCTGAGGACAAGAGTGGTTAGGTCTAAATCCAAACTGCATATCTGGAATCAGTGGGCATAGAGGACCAATCAGGTGAGAGAGGAATAGGCATTCGAATATTTTGGAAAATATTGTTAGTAGACTTATAGGTATATGAAAGTGGGTCTGACTCAGATTTTCCTGATTTGGGTACCATTACAACCAAGGCATGTTTCCAGGATCTTGGAAAATATGCAACTCTAATTATTGCATTGAATATTTGCAGTAGTAGCACCAAAGGTTTTCTTGGAAAATCTTAAATCAGTGGCAGTGTGATCACGTCATGCCCAGGCGACTCTCGCTAGAGTTCTGTTTATTGCATTTAGAACATGAGCTAGAGTGAAATAGAATATTTCAGAAGTCAGTTGCAATGGACTGGATACTATTTCATTTACTTGAGAACTGTGCATCAGAACTAGGGTTTGGTTTGAACTGTTCTTGTAATATTTCAGAAAACACAAAAGCCTTGTCTTTTTGAGAAGTATACCATTTTTTGTTTATATGTAAATGCGGTGTTCCCCTGATTTGTTTAGTCAAATTTTTTTTTTTCCCACATTTTTTCATGTCACTGGCATTTAGTGACAGGAGATGATTGTGTGTGGCCCTACCATCCTCTTGGTTAAGTACGTTTTGAAGATGTTTTGTTGCTGTGTTTTATGCTTTCTTATATGGTGGATATTTTGTTTGCTCCCGTAGTTTGCGGCATTGGTACTTTTCATGCAAAAGTTGTTCACTGTGTGATAGTAGTGATATATTTATTTTAGGTTTCATTGCATCATTGTGTTTGTTGGAAAGATTTGCACCATACTGCACATTACTAGTAAGATACTGCACAGCTTTGTCGATATGTTGAGGAGTTTTAATACTACTTTCAAATTAGTGGTGGACTTTAAAGTATTTACATGGCATTTTCAGTCGAAGGATATTTAAACAGGTTGTTGATTGAGTTGGTACGAGTATTTGGTGTCACATGTAATGTCATAGTTACAGGAAAATAGTTGGAGCTAAGCTGGTGTGTAAGCACCACAGGAAAGGATTAATATTCTTTAATATTTTTACCAATAAAGAACTCTAATATATCAGGCTTATATCCAGCTGGAGGATAAAAGGTTGGTTCTATAGGATGCATAAATTCAATGGATAGCTGGAGTGCTACATCATGAAGGATATGTCCTCTTGGATTTACAAGGTTCAAGCCCAATCTTGGGTGTTTACTATTGAAGTTTCCACCAAGAATATAGTGTGTGCTCATTTCATGTGGTATATCCCAAAAGTGAGAAGCTGTAAGTTTGTTTTCAGATGCTGAGTAAAATGAACCAATTTAATATTTTGTGTTTCTAATATATATTGCAATACGAGCTATTTGAAATTCCTCTTCCACGATTGGTGGATATTCTTCATGCCTGATGGATGTTTTAATAAAAATGGCCAAGCTTCCTTTCCTTCTGCTACTCGGATGATCTGCTCTGTAAATATAGTTAGTTAGTTACTAACACTCCCCACATGGCAACCTTGGCCTTCGGGGTAACCTCACCCCACCAAGTGATGACCGGACCCATTTCTCAGGTGGAGGCACCCAGAGGGCGGTGTCCATTACCTCCGATGATAGGGTGATAGTGAAGATGGCGGTAAGGTGAGAGGACCTACAGTTTTTACCGTGGACTCCGAACCACGTTGGGCATAGGGGATACTTCACGTGTGCTAGACAGAGGTGAAGGCGTGGATAGGGCCGACTTAAAATCGCCAACCCCAGAGCCGGGAATCGAACTCGGGACCCTTAGAACGGGAGCCGCGAACGAAACCACCGCGCTACCCCGGCGCCCGCTCTGTAAATATTATAACCAGGAATATTGAAGAACAATTGGGGTGATAATTTAGTTTTGTTTGCCAAGAGAATGTCTATATTTTGCATTTGAAGAAATAGTTGTAATTCATGATATTTATTGTTTAAACTTTTGTTATTCCATGTACAGATTTTTATAGAATTATGCAGACTCAGTTTGTTTTTAGCAACATAGGTAACACTTGCTGTAACATGTTGATCAGCAGGACTATGATAGAAATTAGTGAATCAATTTTGTCCAGAATTTTGTTAAGGTCATTACTGACTGCCACATGGCTGTGCTTAACAGTGTTTGCATAGTTCAGTTGTGTGTTGTACTGTTGCTGGGTTAGAGGGGGAAATTCACAGTCAATCTTTCTGAATGTTGGCAAACTGTGTTGTTGGGTTATTGACTGAGGAACCTGATAGGGCTTATTGCTAGCAAGAGCCAATTTCACATTACTTACATAAGGCGTACGCTTCAAGTTTTGAAGTTCCGTGTGTTTAGGCCAACCTCTGTAGTTTGCTGTGTGATTTCTCTTTCAGTTCACACAAACAGGAGCAGCATTGGGGCTTTTAGTGCATCCTGCTGTGGAATGCATTCCATTGCATTTTGCATAGTGCGTAGATCTGTGACAATAGTTTCTGCTATGGCCATAGGATTGACAGTGCATTGAATTATGTAGCGTTTAGGTTTGGGTGGTTCTATTTTTACCACAGCATTGTATAGATGGTTTATGATGTATATTTTGTCTTTGACAGCATTGGGTTTAAGATCTACAAAGAATAATGGCAGAGGCACTTTCACAATTGGATGGTGAACTGGAATCATTTGAGCTGGATTAAAGCCTGCCTTCGGAGTTCCTCCATTATCATGGTCATGTCACATGAGGGATGCAGCCCTCTGATTACAACCCGGAAGTTTCTTTCATTTTTCATCCGGAATGTATAATATTCAGCTTTGTTGCTTGCTGGACAACTAACTGCAGATCTGTAACCTTCTACTGTCTCACATATTAGTTTGACTGTGTTATCACTGACTGTCATATGTTTGAAAGGGCCAATTTTTAGGTTATTCAATACTCAAATAAGGTTGTTTATGTTAACCAAATTGGTTATATAAATAGGCGGAGGTTTGCTTGTATTGTCAAAATTGTAATTTCAAACTGTACTCACATTTTCATCTGAATATTCCATTTCTTGTAACAGAGAATACATATTACACATATAACAGTATCTGTTAATTAATCTCCACTTATCTTAAGAAACTGATGTTAATACTTCTTTCTTCTTTTTAAAAAATCAATTTCACGAACATTTACTCACATGGTCAGTTAACACACTTCGTCATCTTGTTTACTTTGTTGTCAAGGATACTATGATTTTTCGTATTACGACGAAACAAACCTAAAAACAGAATCACTTGCCGGCATGTCAAAATTCACTACGCTATTTTTATTTTTTAAAATAAATATTTTTTCCCACACTATTAAATCTATGTGAACATTTAATTGTTTTAATAATTTAACTTCGGGATTTATTTCATGGTTAAATGACCAAAAATGATCTGCTACGACCGATTTATCAATTTGTTTATATTTTATGTTACGAAAATGTTCTTTCTTTCTGGTTTCCAAACTACGTTTCGTCTTTCCAATATAAACCTGATCACAGTCTAAACAATTAAATTGATAAATACCAGATTTTTTATTATTAGGAATTTTATCTTTTTTAGAAAATTGTAATAAATTTTTAATACTATATTTATTTTGAGGAACTAAGGTTATACCAAATTCTTTAAAAAAAAATCGAAAATGTTTATTAACCCAAGGATGGTAAGTAAATTTTTTAAATCTATAATCATCTTTTATTTTTTAAGAGTAGAAATATCATTAATAGATTTTTGATATTTGAATTTTTCAATCTTCTTGTGTATAAAATCTTTATTAAAATCATTAATTAAAGCAGTATTAATAATATGTTTATATTCTTTATTAAATTCTTCTTTATTCAGGGGTATATTTATTAATCTATAAATCAAACTATTAAAAACAGCAAATTTATGTGAAAAAGGGTTAAAACTTTTATTTATTATGTAATTATCAATATGAGTATATTTCATATAAATACTGTGCCTTTGTGGGTTCGTGAAATTCAAAGTCCGATTGCACCACTCAAAAATGTTCTTTATTTCCACCGAATTACAGTTGAACACTTGCCGATTACACAGAATTACGTAATGCACACAATTACAATTCACCAGTTCGTCTGTTACAGTTCCACTTTGCTCTCGCAGTTACGTACACTCTTCCGATGCACGTACACAGTCTTCTCGTCCGTTCACTAGCATGGCGCTCATACGCTGCTGTCAAGCACTGACTCAATTCACTCACTGCAGCCCTTTTTATAGGAATATCGCCGTTTTCTCGAAGCCTCTAGTTTCAGTGAATCACCGCAAAGGTTCCAGACGGCAGGGGAGGGGGGGAAGAGGCGGCCAGCGACAAGTGACACTTCCCTAATCATCCTCTCAGTTAGTGACAGAGACTAATGGGTGGGTGTGGCTCGGATGCCTCTGGTCCCTTCTCATCTGTCGTTGGTCGGGCTTTCCGATAATTGGGTGACACTGCTCCCTCCTCAAAGCTGGTCGTCCCAAACAGCACCATCGTAGCGGGCTAGACGATCCAGGTGTACCACCAACATCTTTCCTCGGGGCACCTTCTGGATGCGGTAGACCACGTCATTTATCCTCTTCACCACCCGGTACGGCCCTTGCCATGGCTGCTGAAGCTTCGGGCAGCGTCCCTTGGTCCGCGTAGGACGGTACAACCAGACTAGGTCACCTAGCTGGAACCCTTGGCTGTTGTCTTGCCTGTCATACCTGGTCTTCATGCGGTCGCTCGCCTTCTGGATGTTCTGGCGAGCCATCTCATGCATGTCGTGGAGATGGTCCACCAAGTTCTCCACATACTCGGTCGCTGGCTGTTTCGCTTCCGGAGGGCTTCCAAAAGCCAGGTCACAAGGGAGACGTAACTCTTGGCCGAACATTAAGCTGGTTGACGTCATCCCAGTTGTGTCGTGTGTAGACGAGCGGTAGGCCAGCAAGAACAGTGGCACCTTGACGTCCCAGTCTCGCTGATGGCTGGCCACGACCTTCACCAGGTGTTCCTCTAAGGTCTTGATGTACCTCTCAACCATGCCATCCGACTGGGGATGTAGAGGTGTCGTGCGGGTCTTGTTCACCCCAAGCCTTTGTAGTGCCTCCTTCATTAGGTTGGACTCAAAGTTGGTACCCTGGTCACTGTGTAGCTCTAACGGCACCCCAAATCGACAGAACACTTGCTCCACGAGGCAGTTTGTGATTGTCTTTGCCTCTTGGTTTGGGATGGCATACACCTCCGGCCACTTGGTGAAGTAGTCCACGACCACCATTAGGTACTTGTTTCCTCGGTCGGAAACTGGGAACGGTCCAGCAATGTCAACGGCGATCCGTTCGAATGGCGCTCCGACGTTGTACTGCTGCATGCGACCCCGGCTCCTAGTCTGGGGGCCACGACTCACTGCGCACACGTGACACTGACGGCACCATCTCTCAGCATCTGCTCGGAGTCTCAGCCAGTAGTAGCGCTGCCGTAGTTTGTCAATCGTTCGGTTCGCTCCCAGGTGTCCTCCGTCCACACATAAGGTTGGTGTTCCTCTGTCAGGCGGGTGAGGGGTTTGGCGATGTTAGAGAACCCCTTTATGAAGCGTCGGTAGTAACTGCACAGCCCTAGGAAACTGCGCAACTCTTTCTTATCCTTTGGGCGAGGCCAATCTCTCACAGCCTGCGTCTTCCCCGGGTCTGTGGCCACTCCGGTCGCTGAGACTATGTGGCCCAAGTAGTTCACTTCCTTGCGGAAGAGCTGGCACTTCTTCGCGTTCAGCTTCAAGTTGGTTGCCTGCAATCTCTGTAGCACCTTACTCAGATTTTCGAGATGGTCTTCAAAAGTCTTACCGACAATGATGATGTCGTCCGGGTATAGCAGGCAGGCGTCGTAAGTCAGTCCTCTCATCACTGACTCCATGAGGCATTGGAAGGTAGCTGGTGCGTTGCAGAGGCCAAAGGGCATAACTGTGAACTGCCAGAGCCCTTGGCCTGTCGAGAATGCGGTCTTCTCCTTGTCTCTCGGGTCTAGAGCTACCTGCCAGTAGCCCGACTTCAGGTCCAGGGTCGAGAACCACTGTGCACCAGCTAGCGTGTCCAAGGTGTCGTCAATCCGGGGTAAGGGAAAACAGTCCTTCCAGGTGACAGCATTCAACTTTCTGTAGTCTACACAGAAGCGCAGCTCACCGTTCTTCTTCGTCACCAAGACTACAGGGGAACACCAAGGACTGTCAGACACTTCAATCACTCCCCTGGACCTCATGTCCTCCAGCATGTCTCGTACCGCCCCTTGCTTCGCCAGCGGAACGCGTCTAGGCGGTTGCCGAATAGGCCAGGCACCCTGGGTGTCGATGCGGTGTAGCACTTTATCCGTGCGGCCGTAGTCACTGTCGCCTTGGCGATCAACCAAAAGCAATAATTCTAAACATCAACAAAGAAATACAGGTGGTAAAGATTACACAATTGTGCGACGAACATGTTAACTGCATTGAGGTTACAACTGATGGTGTAAGCTTCATCCTGTGTAATCATTATTTTCAATATAGTGATGATATTCAAATACACAATGACAAGATGGAAAGAGTGCTAGACATGATGTCAAGAAAGTCCATTATATATGGTATGGATAGTAATGCCAAATCAAAGAGGTGGTATAGTAAAAATCCTGATAATAAGGGAGAAAGATTAGAAGAAATATTACTACAGAACGATATGATCATAATGAATACACCATTTAATCCATTTACTTTTGAAAATAGAGCTGGAGCAGAGGAGAATATAGACCTTACGGTAGCCAAAGGAGAAATTGTGAATCGTATCAGTAATTGGAAAGTGGCGCAACAACTAACAACTAGTGACCACAATTTAATATATTATGATATAGTAACATGGACAGAAGGGGAACATCAAAATCATCAGAAGAAAAGAAAATATCAGATAAAGAATGCTGATTGGGCAAAACTTAGAGGTTCAATTAAAATTCCCAATGAAATACAAATTGGAGGAAATATAGATAAAAAAGCTAAGCAATTAACTCAAAGCATACAACAGGCGATGGAGCAGGCATTAAAGAAATGTACAAATACTGATGGAAAGTATAAGGTATGGAATGACAAACTGCAAAAACTAAGGAGCAGAGTGAGGAAGTTAAGAAGATATTATCAGCTAAGTCGGACTGCGCAAGAAAAACAGATTAGACTTCAGGAATATAGAGAAGTGAAACAACAATATAAGATCAAGCTGGAAGAAACGAGACAAGAAACATGGAAAAGATTTATAGAGGAAAATTTGGATGAAAATGAATGGGGGACTCCGTATAAAATAGTCATGGAGAAAATAAAAACACCGGAAGTAATCTCAACAGTAAAGAAACCTGATGGAACTTATACAGAAGCGTGGACAAGCTCTATGAATCACCTGTTGCAGATATTGCTTCCTAGTGATGAACAAGAACAAGAGAATGAGGAACAGCAAGCTATGCGACATGACTTTCAAAATGTATATATTAATCAAAGAGTAATCTACCCATATGACGTTTCAGAAGTAAAGTTAGCAATCCGAGAACTAAAGAAGAAAAAAGCACTAGGACCAGACAATATAAATGCAGAAATTCTATAAAACTTGGAAGAATCTATAGCACCATACTTATGTAGCCTACTTAATGAATGCCTGGTACAGGGGCGAGTTCCATACTGTTGGAAAGAAGCAGAGGTAGTAATACTAAAAAAATCAGCAAATAAGGATCCAACAGAGCCAAAAACATATAGACCAATATGTCTATTAAACACAATAGGAAAGGTACAAGAGAAATTAATATTAAAAAGGATAAAGGAATATCGAATTATGATAGGCATGACCCAGAAACAATTTGGTTTCAGAAAGGGGAAATCCACTGAGGTGGCCATAAATGTGGCGTTAGAAGCGATAAAAAGAAGTACAAATAAATATGTATTAGGAGTATTCATTAGCCGTATCTATTTAAAATCATGGAAGCGAAACAATACCCAAAAGTTCTATACAATGTACTCAGAGATTATTGTAAAGATAGACGGGTACATGTCACCGGCAGAGATGGAAAAATTACAAGAGAAATTACCAAAGGTTGCCCACAGGGATCCATTTTGGGGCCCCTCTTCTGGGACATCATGACGGAGCCAATACTAGAAGAGTTAGCTGTATCACAAGATATCATCAAAATTGTTTCCTATGCAGATGACATTCTGATTATTACAGAGGCAAATAGTAGGATGGAGTTAGAGAGAAAAACGAATTCAACTTTAAAGAAATTTAACAACTGGTGTAATCAAGCCAAATTAAAAACATCAGCGAACAAATCTGCCTATGTACTAATGAAAGGAGCGTTAATTAGGGACCCGACTATTAAGATAGATAATGAAAATATAAAAAGGGAAAAAGTAATTAAATATCTTGGAATACACCTGGATGAAAAGAGAAACTTTGAGCAACACATAAAGAAAACCAAAGAAAACACTATAAAAATAATGATGAAATTGTCTACTTTAGCAACGAGAACATTTAAATTACCGCCAAAGGCTATAACTTCATACCACATGAGTTTTGTTGTGGGAATAACAGCATATGGAGCTGGGGTATGGGCTGATAGAGTTAATATAAAAAGAATGTGAAGATGATAAGATCCATACAGAGAACAGGATTATTGAAATGTATTGGAGCCGTTAAGGTCATATCTACAATGGCACTATTAATTGCAGTGGGGACATGGCCATTGGACTTGATAATCAAACAGCGAGGAGCCAACTATTGGGTGAAAAATGGGGACTTGAGTAAAGTAGAGAAAATAATAGGATATCCGTCATCTACCAAAAAGGAAATAAATCAGAGACTTATAGAAGAATGGCAGCAAGAGTGGAACAACATAGAGGAAGGTAGAAGAATGTACAATTTGTTTCCAAATATAAGAGAAAGATTACGCTTAAGACAAATACAGCCCAGAAGAGCAGGTATACAATTTCTAACGGGCCATGGACCATATCGGACCGATTTCAAAAGAATTGGAAGCTCAGATAGTGATATATGCGACAGCTGCAATATACAGGATACACCAGAACACACATTGTTTGAATGTAAAAAATATAAAGATCTGTTAGAACACCATAGAAGTATGCTACAAGGGAAATATGTATATAATATCGTCAGAGATCCTGGGGACTTTAGAACACTGGAAGAAATGGCCGAGATCATCTCTACGCGAGTCATGGAGGAATATAAACAACAACAGATAGAAAGACGTGAAAGAGGAGAACCACAGAGAAGGAGAGAGGAACAGGCAGCTGTAGAACCAAGGAGGTCAAAAAGGAATATACAAAGGGAACCAGAGGATGGAATAAGGCGAGAAAATGAAATGGAAGATCAACAGGAACAACATATATGTGACCAGGAAATACCACAAAGGATCTACAGGAGACGCCAATACTGGACATCCATACGCAGAATGGGAGCAGGAGCGACAAGCAGATTAGCGGAAGACTCAGAAGAAGAGCGGAGTTAGCAGACATCTGCAATAGAATAATGTTTACGAAAGAAATCTGAACTGATGGACGAATTCTCTCCAAATGATGGTGGAAACACTACAAGTCTAACCGAGAGGAATATTACTACCAATAGTCGGATAGGAAATGACAGCAAATAAATGTTAGAAAGTCTTATGCATTAGACTTATGTAGTGAGTTAGTTTGAGGAACTGTAAAGCTACTGGTTTCCGGTAGCTAGTGGGACAGGACAATAGTGAATGTAAATGTTAGCAAGTAGGATATATGATATAGGTAGGGTAGGTAGTTTTCATGAGTTCTAAAGCTACTGGTTTCCAGTAGCAAGTAGGTTAGAATTAGCTAGTAGGTTAGGATTATTTGGCAAGTTAGATTAGGGAATATCTGCAAAGATAAGTAGTGTAAATGGAACTAATAAATAAGGCAGGAGGATAAAGAATATAAATCTGTGAAGAGCTTTGCCCTGGTATAGCTTCAAGATGCCAGGGCATGTGTTGAGCAGATTTTATTTATTTATTTATTTTTTTAATTTTGTCGATTTGGCTGAAGACGCTCTGGTATCACCTCAGCAGTTGTCGAACTTTCTCCAGCTGTTCTGCGGTCAGGTGGTCGGCCGCCCTCTCCAGTAGGCCTTCTAGCCGGGGCCCCAGGTGTTACGTCGGCACCGGCTCCTGTGTCTTGTCGATTGCTGTTACGCTCACCACGGGCTCGCACGTTCCCAACTCCGTCCCAGCCTGGACATCGTGATCGGTGTCCGTTGGATTTAGCAGTCTCACTGGCACCTCCTCTCGGCACGGCAGCAATGCCCTGGCTACACACAGTCCGTGTACAGGGGTCTTCTGGTCCAGCATCATGTTCCTGGTTCTCTGGCCTTCCAGTCGCGCCGTCACCACCACCTCGCTCCTCGCGGGGACAACCACGTCTTCGTTCATGACGACCCTGCAAATTCCAAGGCGCTCTTCTGGTTGACGGAGTATAACCTCTTCTCCGTTGAGCCGCAGGCCCTTCTTGCCGACGTCGACCGTCACCTCGTGGTTCCTGAGGGCATCCAGTCCCAGAATCACCTCCTCAGCCACCTTCGCGACGAACACCCACAGACGCACGGCACTCCGTCCCAAGGTCAGCTCCAGCAGGGCCTCCTTCTCCACAGGCAAGGTGTCGCCCGATGCCGTGACAAGCTGGTATGGTCGGCTCGGCTTCCTTGTCGGCAAACCCTTCGCCACGTCAGGTCTGATGATGGTCACGGCTGCCCCGGTGTCCACCAGCACACGGCACGGCTTCCCTCTCACCCAACCGTCCGCGATAAGGCTGTCATCCATACGCCGGCTGACGGCGCGCAGTGTCACTCGAGGGGATGGTGGTGATGACGCCGACGTGCCCCTCTCCACGACGGCCCTTACTCGTTTTCCGGCTGCTCTTCCTGGTGTGGGCAGTCTCTTTGCAGGTGTCCGGGCTGTCCACACCCCCAACGGGGCTTGTTAGGTAACTAGGTCTTGCCCTACGGAAAGCCCCACGGAGGATGCCGAGCGCCCTTTGGGCCAGCTCGGATACTCCCTGGTTGAAAGAGGCCCGGGTCTTGTTCCTACGGGTTCAAGGCTAATGGGAGTAGAACCTCTGGACTCAACTGTCCACACCCCCAACACAGGCCACTAGGTGTTCGCCGGCGTCCCTCGGCTAGTCTTCTGTCTCCGGTGTAGCGGACACTCCTCGTCCTCGACGTCGGGATCGCTGTTACCTTGGCCGCCTCCATCCTTAATGCTGCTGTCAGCGCCTCGTGGATGGTTTTATAATCGCTGAGCGTTAGGCGCTGACGAATCTCCGTGTCTCGTACCCCGTCCACCAATGTGTAGGCAGCTTCCCGGGATACGAACTCTGGTGGGAGGTCGACTAGGACCTTGCTAGCCAGTTGTTCAACTGCCAGGGCGAACTCCTGCAGCGTCTCCCCTGGCTGCTGTGACCTTGCCTTCAGCTGGCTGCGGTATGCTGCGGCTAAGCGGTGGTTCCCAAAACGATTCTCCAGGGCCTCCCAGATGTCCTTGGGTGCCGCCGTTGACTGTACCGCGTTCAGGACTTCCACGGCCCGTCCCTGGAGGCTGGCTATTAACTGTGTGGCCTCCTCTTCTGGTGACCATTTGTTGTGCTTGGCCACTGTGTCGAACTGGCGGCGGAAGACTTCAAACGTTGACGCGCCGTCATTCTTGGGAGGTTTGACGCGCGCAGATGCTGTGTCGCGTCCCGGCGCGTCGGCCTTCAAATCCTTCAGTCTTCTGCCGACGACGTCCTCCACCATGGCGTTCAGGGACTTGACGCTGCTGTCGGCCTTTCCCTCCAGGTTGTTTACGCTTTTCGCAAGGTCTTCGACGTCTTCAACCATGGCGTTCAGGGACTTGGCGTTATTGTCGGCCTTTTCCTCTAAATCATTAAGGCGGTCGTCTACTTGACCCATCCGCTTGCCCAGCTTCGCGACGTCATCCCTCACGCCGGCCAACTGTTCCTCAAATTTGGCGGCGAGGACCTCGTTCGCCACCTTCATTTCCGTGTCCAGACTGTCGTTCGCTGCCCTCATTTCTGTGGTCAATTCGGTCTTTATTTGTTTCAACTCTGCGGCCAGGTTGTTATTTGCCGCTTCTGTTTTTGCAGCGAGGTTGTCATTCGCCGTCTTCATTTCCATCATCTTCTCCAAAATCATTTCCAATGCCGCGTCCATGGCTGTAATGTTCGGTGATGTTCACCAGTGTGACTTTGTGGGTTCGTGAAATTAAAAGTCCGATTGCAGTACTCAAAAATGTTCTTTATTTCCACCGAATTACAGTTGAACACTTGCCGATTACACAGAATTACGTAATGCACACAATTACAATTCACCAGTTCGTCCGTTACCGTTCCACTTTGCTCTCGCAGTTACGTACACTCTTCCGATGCACGTACACAGTCTTCTCGTCCGTTCACTAGCACGGTGCTCATACGCTGCTCGTCAAGCACTGACTCAATTCACTCACTGCAGCCCTTTTTATAGGAATATCGCCGTTTTCTCGAAGCCTCTAGTTTCAGTGAATCACCGCGAAGGTTCCAGACGGCAGGGTTGGGGGAGAAGAGGCGGCCAGCGACAAGTGACAGTTTCCTAATCATCCCCTCAGTTAGTGACTGAGACTAATGGGTGGGTGTGGCTCGGATGCCTCTGGTCCCTTCTCAGCTGTCGTTGGTCGGGTTTTCCGATAATTGGGTGACAATACCAAAATCTAATTTGCTATTATTTCTTACTATTTTCAAATCTAGAAAAGGAAGATATCTATTAATTTCAGTTTCTAATGTGAATGTTATATTTTTATCTTATACATTTAGTAATTTTAAAGCATCATTAATTCGTTTTTCAGGAACAATAGCAAAAATACCATCAACATATCTATACCATGTTTTAAAAATCAAAGGAAAAGCTTTAGTGACTTGAATTTCGAAAAAACTCATAAAAAGATAAGCAAAAAAAGGTGAAAGAGGATTACTCATTGCTAAGCCAGAAGTTTGTTGAAAGAATTCACCATTAAAAGTGAAAAAATGTTGATCCAAACAAAAATCAGTAACAGAAAGAGTCAACATGAAAAATTCATTGCCATGGCCGGGATTTGAACCACAGATCTCCTGGTTTCCGTCTGGTCGCTCTAACCAATTGAGCTACCATGGCCAAAGTGTCGTCCTGACATTAAATTCTCCATTGACTTGTATATTTCCCCGGTAAACCACTGGGGGCTCTCGCATTCGAGATGCACTGTTTGTGGCGACTTACTATCGTAAGTACTTGAGTTCCAGGCTTCATCATTTAACGCTTATTATTTTAGTTAATTGATGGAAATTAATGATTTCTCCACACTAGCCGTATATAGGCTAAGGTTTTTGATAGAAAGAGTCAACATGAAAAATTCAATGCCATGGCTGGGATTTGAACCACAGATCTCCTGGTTTCCGTCCAGTCGCTCTAACCTATTGAGCAACCATGGCCAAAGTGCCGTCCTGACATTAAATTCTCCATTTGATTTTTCATGTTGACTCTTTCTAACAACAACATTAGCCTATATACGGCTAGTGTGGAGAAATGACTAATTTCCATCAATTAACTAAAATAATAAGAGTTGAATGATGAAGCCTGGAACTCAAGTACTTACGATAGTAAGTCGCCGCAAATGGTGTATCTCGAATGCGAGAGCCCCCAGTGGTTTACTGGGGAAATATACTCTTCATTAATTTTTATAAAATCTTAACCTTGAAGTAAAAGGTTTACTCTATTAATATAATCTAATTTATCTAGAATTACAATTCTATTACCTTTATCCGCTTTAGTGAAAATTAAATCTTTTTGATTTAATGATTTAATGATATGTGTATCATTATTATTTCTTTTTGGTTTTTATTTATCTAAATTTTGCAATATTTTGCTACATTTTAAGTTAATCAAAGATTTATTATTTTCACTTAAATCTTCACTAGCAATTTCTATATCTGCAATATAATCATCTATATCATTTGAAAAATCTACACACATTTTTAAACCTTGATTTAAAAAATTTAACTCTTTTTCATTGAGGTTAAATCAGAGAATACCTGTTTTCCATTGCAAATTGTGACTCATATTCAACCTTTTGCTTCTTAGCACTGGCAAACTGTTCTGATGAACTCATATTTGATACTCTAGTGAAGTTAGTATCAAATTATAATAAAATAAACATACCACATAACACAAACAAAACTGTAATATAACAAGAACAATAAAATTCACACTAAACTTAGTTAAATTGCACTTTAAACGAGGAGCAATATTGGCTTAGTATTAATACTTAGGAAGGCCTCCTATTTCTTCTTTGTATAGGAATTGGGATGCATAAGCTATGCAGGGGAATAAAGGAAGGGAAGGCACTGGGACACTCACACAGCAGATGAATAAAGGATTGATCCAAGCATGCCAAGCAGTATCACACAAAGTCACATCCATAGGCAAAGAAGAATGAAAAACCCTCTGTAATTCAGATGTTGATGTTTGAACAGCTAAGGTCATCTGCTGCTACCATACTTAGCATACAGGCTCAACATACAGGAACAACAGCCACCAGAACCTCTCATCAGAAACGTCATAAATGCCTTGTAGACTACTGGATCTCATAGATATCGCTAAGTGCCAAGCAATATTATATATAGTAAATAACCCAACAGCCCTTAGAGGGCCAAGGCCTACTAACCCGACGGCCGGCCTCACACCCACCTACGCACGGCAGAGGTGGAAGATCATCCAACCGATACGGGGAGGAGATGTGGTCAGCATCTCAGCATCCCCCAGCTGGAAGCCAAGCACTATTATTTCATTGATAAAACAGGAGCAAAGCTGGAACATTCTGAAATGGAAAGCTGGAAAAAGTATCCACCAGCACAAAGATGAGCTGTACATCAGCAGTTGGTTTGTACCCAGATGACTGCATTTTAGACTTTTTGGGTTTGCCAGCTGGTAAGGAGAAGAAAAAAAACCAAGCATTAGAGAACAAGAAGAAAGAAGCCAGCTGACATAAAAAGAAAGGGAGAAACTTTCTTTTGTGCAATGCAAGAATATTTTCCAAGTCCAAAGGTGCACGTATAGCATGAAAGATGTTATAGGATCAGCCGGTTCTCGCTTTGCAGCCAACATATGTGTAACAGATATGTAAAACTTGTAGCCAACCTCTGCAAAAATGCCCCAGACATAGGTGACGGAGTCTGTGTGCAAAGGAACATGGTTTGAGCAGGCTAGGTTATCGTCCAGTCAAATTTTGTTACTCATGCACTGCTTTGCACATAAACAATCCTACGACACTATGATAATGGAATGCTCTGTAGGAAATACATGTATGAGTTAGCGGACTGTATTGGACTGGTTTGGCTACTGCCGCATGATGTCAAATGTGCATGATGTGCATGAGTCAAATGACACCAAGTATACTGCAAGGGAGTAAATTGGCGGTCCCGGCCACATCATCCAAATCGACAAATGCAAAATAGGACGACGCAAGTTTTATCATGGGCGCATTGTATGGGTCAACTGGATCATGATCGACGTGGAAACGAATGAGGTGCAGATGACGATATGCCCCAACAACAGGAGGGATGCAAATACCCTCTGCAATCTAATTGCAGCGCTCACAATGAAACTTGTGTCGTCCTATGTTGCATTCGTCGATTTAAACGACGTGACCGGGACTGCCAGTTTTTCCCCTTTCAGTATACTTGGTGTCATTTGACATCATGAACACTTCCCTGCAGTAGCCGAACCAGTCCAATACAGTCCGCAAACTTATACATGTACTACTTTGTGGGTGTTAGTCTGCTAGATAGTGTAATTTCGGGACAAGTAAGACTGTTGGCAGCATTGCGTTCAGTGCAGAAACAAGCATAGTTTGGCTGCACTGAATTCTTCAATATGGCTACATTATGCAGTAAGTAAATAAACAAACAATTAATAACGTTAAAAGAATGCTCTCCAACACGACATTGCACAAAAAAGTAAAGAAATTATATTAAAAATTATGGTTGCATATAAAAACATGAAAAAGTGTGAAGGAATTGGAAAAAAGTTGCTGTGTCACATATTAGAAAGAAGAGCCAAAGAAAGAAATCACACCTTAGGAGAAAGTGCAGAATAAAAACTAGTGACACAGGGAAAGAAGCTCGAAACAAGAGACATCAAATTATAATATGTCTTAAACCTAAGCAGGGGTAGGATGCATAGCACAACACATAGTGAGGGGAACAACACAGGCCATAGGGAATAGTGTGCATTTCTTGCTCCTACTCTCCATCTCGGTCCAGATGTTCTGCCTTTCGCAGATGAGACCAAATTTTTGGGTTTGGTGATTGATTGAAAGCTTGGCTTAGCTTAGCTATCTAAAGGCTAGGTGCAACCGTTCCCTTAATATATTATGCATTTTGATTAGTATTGGTGCTTTTGCAACCAGCCCCATCATCAGCTTGAGTGCAGAAGCTGCTGAGCCTCCACTTTCTATCAGTGTGATGTTCTTTTACATAGCTATGGCTGCAGACTTAGTGGCCTACCGCAACATCCATCTTTAAGTTTGTTTTTTAATGATTCATTTTATCACCAATACTCAATATGTTCCCTCACTCTACTCCCTCCTGGAGTTCAGTTCTGGTCAATTCTTCGTCTCATGGATGTCACTTTGTTGGCGATACTACCCCTCAGGGAAGTATGCTTCCCCCCATGGCTCCCCTCAGAGCTTTGATTTGATTTCACCTTTCTGTCAAGACTGAAGTTGACCTGCCTGGCTTCATCTGTTCATTTGGCCTTTTTAGAACTTCAATCACAGTTTGCTCACTGCTGTTTCATTCACACTGATGACTCAAAGGATGACCAGGGAGTAGGATGTGCCTTTGTCCATGATAGCCACAGTTTTAGCTTTTGTCTTTTACCACAGAGAATATATATATATATATATATATATATATATATATATATATATATATATATATATATATTCATCGGCAAGCTATACAGTCTTGGAATGTTTTTTCTGATTTCTTGAGCGCCCTTCAGAGCATTAGGTCACAGTTATCACCCTCTCATACAGCATATCCAGGATATCCTTTACTCTATCGGTAATGCTGGCATTAGAGTGACATTTGTGTTGGTTCCTGTACATGTGGGCTTATATGGCAATGAGGTTGCTGATGTTGCTGCGAAGGCTGCTGTTTAAGATTCCAGTTGTTTTAGTTCTTTATCTTTTCAGAGGACTTTAGCCAATTTTTACTTAATTTTATCCTTTCGTGTTGGGGCGATGCCTGGAATGGGATTCAGGACAACTAACTTTGTGAGACTAAACCCCACACAGTAACCTGGAATTCTTCCTCATGCCACTGTCATTGCGAAGAAGTCATTTTAGCAAGATTACTTATTGGGCCGCCGCCGCCGCGCCGCCACAGCTAGTAGCCCATTATTCAAAAACCTGGAAATATTGACTTTCCCATCACAATATACATTGCAGCTTTACAAATACATACATTTAAACTTTTGACAAACTATATATTACACAAATAAAAACAAAAAAACACGGCTATCAGATCAGAACCAAAGGCAACTTAAGGCCTCTAGAACACAGATTAACATTATTTGAAGAAAGCCCACTATATGCAGGAATAAAAATATATAATAAATTACCCACCAAAATAAGACAAACAAAAGATATGAAATCATTTAATAAAGCTATCAAAGACATGCTGGTAAAAAGGTCATATTACTAAGTAAAGGAATATCTAGAAGATAGTTTGTAAACGTTGTTTTTCTTTTCTTTATGTAAAGGCATTATTGCCTAAATATACATTATCAGTTGTGAATAATATTTATCAAGTTTTTGCTCACTTTTGTAAATGTTTGTGATGAATAAATTTATTATTATTATTATTATTATTATTATTATTATTATTATTATTATTATTATTATTATTATTATTATTATTATTATTATTATTATTATTATTATTATTATTATTATTATTATTATTATTATTATTATTATTATTATTATTATTATTATTATTATTATTATTATTATTATTATTATTATTATTATTATTATTATTATTATTATTATTATTATTATTATTATTATTATTATTATTATTATTATTATTATTATTATTATTATTATTATTATTATTATTATTATTATTATTATTATTATTATTATCATTATCATTATCATTATCATTATCATTATCATCATCATCATCATCATCATCATCATCATCATCACTGCCACCGCTTTTGTGCCTGCCTGCCCGCCCACCTTACTACTCTGTTCCTTATTTATTATCCTACAAAAACTTTATGATTTTCTATTTTCGAGCCCTCCACATATTTCGTCTTTCTATATCCTCCATTTGGGTTCTAATTATTTTTCATAAACTGTCTACATTCATATTTTTAGTTTCTTTATGTTCCCCATTCCTATTTCTTCCGTAGATTTTTTTTGCTTCTGACCACCATCTATTCCTGTTTGCCAGTCAGTTTTGTTGATTCATTCATACCTTTAGGATTTCATCATCTTCTTTGGCCAGGCATTTATACCCAAATTTCGGGATTCTTGCAGTTATTATAGATTTTCTTCTGGCCATCCTATTTATATAGTCTGCTTTTTCCAAAATTACTAGCTTATTCTCCTTATTTGCTTTAGTATATCTGACTGGTTTTATTTTAAGTGATCTTATGATGTGGCTATTAAAGTTGATTTTCTTTTCATTCTTCATGTGGTCTACTATTTTCAACCATTTGTTTCTCACTATGTTTTTATTTTCTTCATTTAATGTTTGTGTAGCAATTTGAATGTCTGCTGTGTAGTCTTCTATTTAGTTGGAGTAGTCCACACATGCTTTTAAGCCTTGGTTAAGTATATTCAACTCTGGCATTGTGAAAGTGAATCAAAATGTAAGTGAAGTAGTGTGAAAAACCGATTACAAATATTATTATCAATTAATTTGCACATCACTATTACTAAATTCCTCCGAATACACGTAAGGAAATATCAGTTGATAATGCTGTCCATAAATTCACTAATGGTGTGTTAATATCATTAAATGAATGGAAACATGTAAGTGGGATATTCTATGGCTTTTGATGGTATAGACCAGCAAATACTTTTGCAACAATTAGGATATTATGGCATTCAGGGAAATCCATTAAAATGGTTTAACTCTTATTTAACAAACATAATGCAAAAAGTTAATATCTGGATACCAAATTCAAATATATGAAGTTATTCAAACTGTGAACTAATAAAACAAGGAATTCCACAAGGTTATGTTTTAGACCATTACTCTTTTTAGTTGTTATGAAGCGGTTCACAAAAGTCTTTCTTTTTATTGACTATACAATACTATTAATCTCCCATAAAAACTTAGATTAAAAGAAAATTCATATCACATAGTAACTCTAATACAATCATTTTTAGTGCAAATGAAATGAAACTTAATATTAACAAAACAAATATTTTAAAATGCACTACAGTCAATGCAACACATAACTTTGCTATTGAGATAAGTGAAAATTATGCCCAATGTTCAGATGGTAATACGATAAAATAATCCCTAAAATGAGCTCAGCATATAACTTTTGGCCTCTCGTGTAATTAATACTACAAGTCTTTAAATAATATTGTAAGGATATTGATATGTTCCACATCCTGTTTTCAGTGAAAAAATTATAAGATCTATCAATGTAGGAAAGATGTTGGTGGTACACCTGAATCGTCTGGCCCGCTATGATGGTGCTGTTCGGGACGACCAGCTTTGAGGAGGGAGCAGTATCACCCAATTATCGGAAGGCACGACCAACTGGCAGCTGGGTGGGGGACAGTAAGCATTCAGTCCACGCCTACCCATATGTCCGTGTGGCACTCGCTGAGGGGCTGGGGGAAAACTACCACAAGCCAATGGACCGTACCTTTCCCCTCCCCCTGAGCTCTGGAACAACCATGATATTTCATCTAACCCGAAAGCTTCTAGATTGGCCAGTTGGTGCCTATATAAGCGACGCGTCGGGCTGGAGGTTAGTTTGTTCTTGGCGAGCAACCGTGAAGAGCGCAGTGCTAGTGAACGGACTGGAAGATTGCGTGTATCAGAGGAGCTTTTAGTCCGCTCTAGAGAGAGTTGTACGGCAATGTGCCGAGTAGTGAGTATTAAGTAATTGTGAGTGTTACGTAATTGTGTGTGATACGTGATCCTGCTGTGATCTGTAAGTGTACCAACTGTAATTCGGTTGAAATAAAGAACATTTTGAGTTTGTGCAACTGGACTTTTAATTTCACGAACCCACAAAATCATAACTGGTGTCAGGAAGTGGAACAACGGCCATGGAATCGACATTGGAAAAGATTTTGGAGAAAATGATGGAAATGAAGGCCGAACTGACCTCGGAAATGAAGACGGCAAATGACATCACCGAGAAAATGGAAAAGAAGTTGGAGACGACGAATAACAACTTGACTACGAAGATGACCGAATTGACAACGAAGACGGACACGGTAAACAACAACCTGGCCGCGGAACTGAAGGAAATGAGAACGGCGAAGAAGATGACCGAATTGACCACGGAGATGAAAGTGGCAAACGAGGCCCTCGCCGCAAAGTTTGAGGAGCAGTTGACCGGCGTGAGGGATGACGTCACGGAGCTGGGCAAGCGGATGGGTCAAGTGGACGAGCGCGTCGAAGACCTGGCGAGCCGCGTTAACGAGCTGGAGGGAAAGGCCGACAGCGGCGTCAAATCCTTGAACGCCATGGTGGAGGACGTCGTCGGAAGAGGTTGAAGGATTTGAAGGCCGATGCGCCGGGACGCGACACAACATCTGCGCGCGTCAAATCTCCCAAGTACGACGGCGCGTCAACGTTCGAGGTCTTCCGCCGCCAGTTCGACACGGTGGCCAGGCATAATAAGTGGTCACCGAAGGAAGATGCCGCACAGCTAATAGCCAGCCTCCAGGGACGGGCCGCAGAAGTCCTAAACGCGGTCCACACAGCGGCGGCTCCCAAGGATATCTGGGAGGCCCTGGAGAACCGTTTCGGGAACCACCGCCTAGCCGCAGCCTACCGCAGTCAGCTAAAGACAAGGTCGCAACAGCCAGGGGAGACGCTGCAGGAGTTCGCCCTGGCGATTGAGCAGCTGGCTAGCAAGGCCTTGGTTGACCTTCCGCCGGAGTTCGTATCCCGGGAAGCCGCCTACTCCTCTGTCGGTGGGGTACGAGACACCGAGATACGTCAGCGCCTAATGCTCGGCGACTACACAACCATCCACGAGGCACTGACGGCAGCATTGAGGATGGAAGCGACCAAGGTGACGACTACCCCGACGTCGAGAACGAGGAGTGTCCGCTACACCGGAGACAGAAGACCAGCCGAGGGACGCCGGCGAAGACCTAGTGGCCTGTGTTGGGGATGTGGACAGCGGAGACACCTGGAGAGAGACTGCCGACACCAGGAAGAGCAGCCGAAAGAACGAGTAAGGCCCGTCGTGGCGAGGGGCACGTCGGCGCCATCACCGCCATCCCCTCGAGTGACACTGCACGCCGTCAGCCGGCGGATGGATGACAGCCTCATCGCGGATGGTTGGGTGAGAGGGCAGCCGTGCCGCGTGCTGGTGGACACCGAGCCAGCCGTGACCATCATCAGACCCGACATAGCCAAGGGTTTGCCATCCAGGAAGCCGAGCCGACCATACCAGCTGATGACGGCATCGGGCGACACCTTGCCTGTGGAGGAGGTCCTGCTGAAGCTGGCCTTGGGACGAAGTGCCGTGCGTCTGTGGGTGTTCGTCGCGAAGGTGGCTGAGGAGGTGATTCTGGGACGGTGGTGGTGACGGCGCGACTGGAAGGCCAGAGAACTAGGAACATGGTGCTGGACCAGAAGACGCCTGTACACGGACTATGTGTAGCCAAGGCATTGTTGCCGTACCGAGAGGAGGTGCCAGTGAGACTGCTAAATCCAACGGACACCGATCACGACGTCCAGGCCGGGACGGAGTTGGGAACATGCGAGCCCGTGGTAAGCGTAACAGCAATCGACAAGACACAGGAGCTGGTGCCGACGCAACACCTGGGGCCCCAGCTAGAACGCCTACTGGAGAGGGCGGCCGACCACCTGACCGCAGAGTAGCTGGAGAAAGTTTGACAACTGCTGAGACGATACCAGCGCGTCTTCAGCCAAGGTAACAGGTGAGCCCAGAGGTTCTACTCCCATTAGTCCTGAACCCGTAGGAACTGGACCCGGGCCTCTTTCAACCAGGGAGTTATCTGAGCTGTCCCAAAGGGCGCTCGGCGTCCTCCGTGGGGCTTTCCATAGGGCAAGACCTTGTTTCCTAACAAGCCCCCCCCCATCTGGTCCTATGGACTCAAAACGGGATGGAAGTGGATACGCCACTTACGCGCGCCAACACCAAAGGTGAAGACTACCGAAAAACCTCGGTGGGGCTGCTTGGTGATCTAGCACACCTTCTACTAGCTTTGCAGGCTAGTACCCGGGAGAATTAATGGCTTCCCTCATCCCCGTCCGAAGACGTACCCGATTCCCACGGGTATCGGGAACACACTGCCCCCTCGAAGCCATCCCAATCCGAACAACTCCCGAAGGAGGAGCTCAGATGTTCGGCCCGAGATTCCTCTAGTAACGTCAGAGGTACCACGAGTGCTAAGGGTCCGCAGCGCCCGCCAGCCAAGGTAAGAGTTACTACGGCCGCATGGACAAAGTGCTTCACCGCATCCACACCGGGGACGCCCGGCCTATTCGGCAACCACCTAGACGCGTTCCGCTGGCGAAACTAGGGGTGGTAAGAGACATGCTAGAGGAGTGATTGAAGAGTCTGACAGCCCTTGGTGTTCCCCTGTAGTCTTGGTGACAAAGAAGAACGGCGAGCTACGCTTCTGCGTAGACTACAGGAAGTTGAATACTGTCACCTGGAAGGACTGTTTCCCCTCACCCCGGTTTAACGACACCCTGGACGCGCTAGCTGATGCACAGTGGTTCTCGACCCTGGACCTGAAGTCGGGCTACTGGCAGGTAGCTCTAGACCCGAGAGACTAGGAGAAGACTACATTCTCGACAGGCCAAAGGCTTTGGCAGTTCACAGTTATGTTCTTTTGCCTCTGCAACGCACCAGCTACCTTCCAACACCTCATGGGGTCAGTGATGAAAGGACTGACTTACGACGCCTGCCTGCTATATCTGGACGACATCATCATCGTCGGTAAGACTTTCGAAGACCATCTGGAGTGAGTGAGTGAGTTAGTGTGTGGTGTTTTAGGGCCCGTCGTCAGCAAGGTCATTTGGGCCCGGAGAACCTGAGTAAGGTGCTACAGCAACTGCATGCGACCAACTTGAAGCTGAACGCGAAGAAGTGCCAGCCGAAGTTAACTACTTGGGCCACATAGTCTCAGCAATCGGAGTGGCCACAGACCCGGAGAAGACACAGGCTGTGAGAGATTGGCCTCGCCCAAAGGATAAGAAAGAGTTGCGCAGTTTCCTGGGGCTGTGCAGTTATTACCGACGCTTCATAAAGGGGTTCTCCAACACCACCAAACCCCTCACCCGCCTGATAGAGGAACACCGGCCTTATGTGAGGACAGAGGATGCCGTGGACGCTTTGCAGCACCTGAAGATGACCCTGTGTAGTGCTCCAATTTTGGGTTTTCCACAACCAGGTGGCACCTTCATTGTGGACACCGACGCCAGCGACCATTGCATTGGAGGCGTCCTATCGCAGATCCAGGACAGCTATGAGCGGGTGATAGCCTACTACAGCAAGACGCTATCCAAGGCAGAGAACAACTACTGCGTCACCCGACGAGAGTTACTGGCAGTAGTAAAGACATTGGAGCACTTCCACAAGTACCTGTACGGTCAGCCATTCCACCTGAGGACTGACCATTCCGTCCTAACCTGGCTATTGAGCTTTAAGAACCGGGAAGGTCAGACAGCACGTTGGGTCCAGAGGCTGCAAGAATACGACTTCACCTCTGAACATAGTAGAGGGAAGAGCCACTATAACGCAAACGCCATGTCCCGTAGACCCTGCCCAGAGGAGTGCGGTCAATGCACAGGAGTGGAAGAGAAGGAGCTTGCCGCAGCAGTCCGAGTCATCATGGCAGTGCCTGCGGATGGCTGGGATAGCGCAAGCCTGAGGAGGGAGCAGCTGGCGGACGCCGACTTGGAGCCACTCTTGAGGGAAGTAGCCCGCCTCGGTAGCGTAGATGGTAGCATGTCTGCCTGACGTTCAAGCGGCCCCGAGTTCAAATCTCGGTCAGGATGGGTTACCTGGATAAGGTTTTCCCTTATCCATAAAGACGAATGTCGGGTAACTCTAAGCTCTATGGACCCCGGACACATTTGATCATCATTTCACCCATTTCATTCGCCGTCCGATATGACTTAACATTGGAGGACGTAAAATTAAAAAATTAATTATTATTGAGGGAAGTAGATGCAGGGACGAGACCAACCTGGGAGGACATCGCACCGAGGAGTGCCACCTACAAGTCGTACTGGCCCAATGGGACTCACTGAAGGTCAGAGAGGGCGTGCTGTTCCGGGTATGGGAATCACCCGATGGGAAGACGCAGAGAGAACGGTTGGTACTTCCCCGGAGTAAGGTCCCGGAATTCTTGGAGGAAGTGCACGCCGGTACTTCAGGAGGACACCTGGGAGCGAAGCGAACGTTTGACAAACTTCGACAGCGCTACTACTGGCTGAGGCTCCGAGCAGACTCTGAGAAATGGTGCCGTCAGTGTCACGTGTGCGCAGCGAGTTGCGGCCCCCAGACTAGGAGCTGGGGTCGCATGCAGCAGTACAAAGTCGGAGCGCCATTCGAACGGATCGCCGTTGACATAGCTGGACCGTTTCCAGTGTCCGACCGGGGCAACAAGTACCTGATGGTGGTCGTGGACTACTTCAAGTGGCCGGAGGTGTATGCCATCCCGAACCAAGAGGCAAAGACAATCACAGACTGCCTCGTGGAGCAAGTGTTCTGCCGATTTGGGGTGCCATTAGAGCTCCACAGCGACCAGGGCACTAATTTTGAGTCCAATTTGATGAAGGAAGCTCTAGAAAGGCTTGGGGTTAACAAGACCCGCACAACGCCCCTACATCCCCAGTCAGATGGCATGGTCGAAAGGTACATCAAGACCTTATAGGAACACCTGAGGAAGGTCGTGGCCAGCCATCAGCGAGAATAGGACGTCAAGGTGCCACTGTTCTTGCTGGCCTACCGCTCGTCAACACACGACACCACGGGGATGATGCCAGCCAGCTTAATGTTCGGTCGAGAGTTACACCTCCCTTGCGACCTGGCTTTTGAAAGCCCTCCGGAAGCGAAACAGTCAGCCACCGAGTATGTGGAGCACCTAGTGGACCACCTCCACAACATGCACGAGATGGCGCGCCAGAACATCCAGAAGGCGAGCGACCACATAAAGACCCGATATGACAGGAAAACCAACAGCCAAGTGTCCCAGCAAGGTGACCTGGTCTGGTTGTACCGCCCTACCCAGACCAAAGGACGCTGCCCGAGGCTTCAGCAGCCATGGCAAGTACCGTACTGGGTGGGTGGTGAAGAGGATTAACAACGTGACCTACCGCATCCAGAAGGTGCCCCAAGGAAAGATGTTGATGGTACACCTGGATCGCCTGGCCCGCTATGATGGTGCTGTTCGGGACGACCAGCTTTGAGGAGGGAGCAGTGTCACCCAATTATCGGAAGGTATGACCAATTGGCAGCTGGGTGGGGGACAGAAAGCATTCAGGCCATGTCTACCCATATGTCCATGTGGCGCTCGCTGAGGAGCTGGGGGAAAACTACCACAAGTCAATGGACCATACCTTTCCCCTCCCCCTGACTTCTGGAACAACCATGATATTTCATCTAACCCGGAAGCTTCTGGATTGGCCAGTTGGTGCCTATATAAGCGACGCATCGGGCTGGAGGTTAGTTTGTTCTTGGCGAGCAGCTGTGAAGAGCGCAGTGCTAGTGAACGGACTGGAAGATTGCGGGTATCAGAGGAGTTTTCAGTCAGCTCTAGAGAGAGTTGTACAGCAAGGTGCCGAGTAGCAAGTGTTACGTAATTGTGTGTGTTGCATAATTGTGAGTGTTACGTAATTGTGTGTGATACATGATTCTGCTGTGATCTTTAAGTGTACCAACTGTAATTCGGTGGAAGTAAAGAACATTTTGAGTTTGTGCAGCTGTACTTTTAATTTCACGAACCCACAAAGTCACAATTTTAAGAATCTGTAGCACTATCCTGGTACATTTTTGTAACTTCTAAAATTCTTTTTAGACTGTTAGTTCTGTTTTATAAATTATAACACAATTGATAATTGAACAAGTAAATTTCATTATCTAATTTTTCTAACATTTCTTTCTTTCAATTCAGCAATTGATGTATGAAGATCCAATGCGATGGGGACTGACATTTCAAACTTACGTCCAGCTGACAATGTTAGACCTTCACAAACGTGCAGTACCACACTCAGTTAAACTAATGGAACGATCCATCTTCAGCGCAAGGTATGGTCAATTATTAACCATATACTTTTTCAAAAGACAAAGATGATGTTGGGCATTTATTCTTGGAACAAGCTTACTTCACAAGTGTTTCTGTCATCGAAGATAGAAATCATATACAATGAAATGCAAGCTGTATTAGCTGAAATCCTGTTGTGATGTAATACATTGCAGTGGATTAATTTTCCAGATCTGATGGCCTTTTGATTTTATTCGTAAGACAGATTAAAAGACAAACCTTAATACAACAATATCCATTTTACAATGGTTATTTTTTCTTATGATAGTAATATCCTCAAGACACTTTTCTTTAAGCAGTAATATATTTAATTCTGTTCACATGCAGACCCCTTCAAGCACTCATTGAGATAGCATGGCATTGATCTGTTGGTTAATCCACCGTGGAGTCCCACAGAAGAAATTATAAAGCTGATTGACTGAAGGTGTGACTATACCTATTCATCATACAAATTCACTTTCATAAAACATTAGACTCTCACCACATTAAAGTTTGATAAGTTATTTCTGTTATTTTATAATGATACATATTCCTGTGTAAAATGTGTTATGTTTCAGCTCATTCAAAATATAAATTGTAGGATATAGTAAAAACAATCACCATTATGATCCTAATACAGTATTGTGTGTTGCCACTGCATAATTAAGAAATCTTTCTAACACAGCAGAATTATGCCCCTTTGTTTGTAATCTTAGCTTTAGATCATTACACAGTAACTCCTTGATTTAATAACTTAAGGGGTTGAAAGGGTGTCCATAAAATTAGAAGTCCATTAAATTATGAATCATATAATGAATCTTTAATATAAAATGTTGTACTTGACTTTATGTTGTATGATGTAAAAGTAAAATATTTAATGTGTGCATTGTATTAACATCAAAAATCCCTTTTCTTGAGATTATTATCATCATCATCATCATCATCATCATCATCATCATCATCATCATCATCATCATCATCATCATCATCATCATCATCATTAGTTATTATTAATCTGTCAAAGAAAAGTATATAGGTTTTGCTAAGCATGTTGATTTTTCTCTTTCTGGGTTAATTTCATTTTGAGATTTATTGCCAACGAACTTGAAATACAAGTTTTTAGCATAGTCGAGATTATAAGGCAAAAAACAGGATTAGCAACTTAGTGGCATGTTAACAATATTAATATAAACAGTCATCTCTTAGAGAGATAAAGTCATTACAATTGCTTTAATTAGATAATTCCTCTAGTTTTTACTTTGAATTAAAATTTCTTATGTTTGGTCTAAAAATGCCAGTGAGTTTAATAATAAGCTTTTAGCATTGTAAAAAAATCATGAAACAAGACTAGCAACTTACTGCCATGTTTACAATAGCATTGTCAAAATTGTAAAACAAGGAATGATATGAATATGACAGTAATCTCTTGGAGAAATACAGTAATTGCATTTCCTTTAAGTAGATCCTAATCCCTCCAGTTTATACAATGGATTTAGAATTTAATATTCAAAAAATGTTACGCTTTGCTATTTTTAATTTTTCAGGTAACAAGTTGAAAAGTCTGAACCATTTATAACTGGATCCTTTACTAGAAATTTTTTGATAAACAGAAGCAAAGAAGTTGCACATTTTGAGTAAATGACAAGTTTGGGTTACATCTTCATTTCAAATTAACAACAAAAATTTGGAGACTAATCCGTTCAAAAGCATTAATTTGTTCTCCGCAGGTATCCTTAATGAATTTTGGTGTAAGTATACAACAACACACCAGCTGTAAGTTTAAAAATTGGTAAGTTTTGTTATTAAATGCTGGTTTTAGTGGAGATCTGTCGAAAACATCGGCCGTCTGTGACACGCCCCTGCGACGTTGCCACATTGTAGGCTCCGGCCTGTGTAGAGTCGGCCTTGGCTGAGCTGAGAGTAGACAGTTGACAGTGAGACTTCAGTCAGTTCAGTGAACAGGGAAAGTATAGTGATTTGATTTCAGATATCAGTTGTGTTTTATTCTGAGTGCACACAACAGTGTCACAGTTATAATGTTTGCACTATGTTAAGTGCCTGAGTGATAAATAAACCATGTTTAGCAGCCTTTGGTGTTCTAATTTGTTATATTGTTAATACTTATTAATATATTTACCTAGCATACTTCCATTCCATAGTCAAAAAATTTGCAAGAAGCTATGTGAGCATATATGTCATTTCATTGTGATAATTAAGGGGTGGATTCCTAGATCATCTATTGGGTCTTAAAAGCCATATTCTCACTTTTTCAGATATTTGGTAATATGCTTATTTCCATGATAAAGTCATATTTTGATCATATTTTTGGGATTATTATAGTGTAGTCAGCAGCCAATTAGAAATAAACCAATTGTGATTCTTTAGAAAAAAATAGTTCAAGATTTTGATTCTTCTGATCCATCATCCATTAACATTGTGCAAGATGCATTTTCTTCATTGATATTAGTAGAAAATTTGGTATATATAAAAACGAACTTCAGTCGAATATCAGGTCCGATTACCCACTAGAAAGTGTAGGAATTTCACTTAGTGATGTATAAAAAAATTGTGAAAATAATCGAAAGTTAATTAAAGCGAACAAAAGGTAAAGTGGGTGAATAAATTACTGCAAATCTGCAAATAATTTTGGCATCTAATGCAGGTTATACTACCCTTTCCAAGATCAGTGACATTCTTTGTGGGCTCGAAGCAAACTTTGAAGATTTTGAGCCGGAATTTCCCTAAATGAATGAACTTCAAATATGCTCCTATAACATCATGTGATATGGAACATGATTTCTCCAGATATAAGAACATTCTGTCTGACAGTAGAAGAAGAGGCTTCCGATTTGAAAATCTAAAAATGCATATTGTCATTTAATGTAACTTTACTGCTGATGAAAACTTATCCCCATGTATGAATGTTTTATCTTAATTATTCTTCTGTAATTTAGGAATTTTTAAACTTACAAATTCCTTAAATTGCTGAATTAGGTAGAGAAGATTTTTTCTGCATAAACAATTAAAAATGTTTACACGAACAATTATTACTTGTTAATTAAAGTTTGCCAGTTAATATATGATTAATAAATTCATTAAGTTATAAAGGTCATACTGTTGTCTTTTTAGGTCATATTTAAGCTATCTTTAGGTCATAAATGCATGCCTATTTTCCATTTTTTAGATCATAGAAATCTGCCTTTAATGTTACTAATGGTACATATCAGGCGAGACACAGTGGTGTTTTAGAGATGCTGAAAAATAATATCTTAAAAAAAGAATCTGCAGATATACTATATACAGAACAGATTAAGGTGATGTGTGATAACAGTTGGATAAAAAATTGCCATATAAATTCTAGAACTGTGAAATTATTGGCTTGTCTAGAAGCGAGTTCCCTTTGGAAATCTACTTAAGAGTTTTTTTGTAAAGTATATAAGGTAGACAGTGAACATACGAGGGTGTATCATAACGTTTTAATTATCACGTGGTAGTTTTTATGGTAGAGTGAGCACAGAGTCATCATTGATCCCTCAGAGCATAATGTTGAGACTTTCGGTCAATTGTGTCCTTTTCTTTTGTCACAGTGAGTGCTAGAAGAGACTAAGGTGTAAGATGGAGAAAATTGAGGCCCTTAATATGATAAACTTCCTGCATTTAAAGGGCAGAACTGCCCGGGAAATACATGAGAGATGACAGCCGTTTATGGCAATGATTGCCCATCTTATGACACTACTGTGAGATGGAAAAGGAATTTTCAAACTGGTCACATGTCCCTGACAGACAAGCCAAGAGAGCTGATGGACTATCCTTGACAGATGATGCTGTCACAGTAAAGAAAGTGGAGTGTTTAAGTACAAAAGTGAATCGAGAAGATATTGACACATTGCTTCACTCACACTGTTTATTCACAGGACATGTTTCAAGAGCTCTTGCTCCTATCATCAGCTGATACTCGATCCTGTGAATAAACAGTGTGAGTGAAGCAATGTGTCAATATCTTCTCGATTCACTTTTGTACTAATTTGTGCTTCACTGTCCCTACGCTTCTTTCAAGTTTATACTTTGTTTGGAGTGTTTAATCCTAAAAGACAAACAAGCAAGGCTCATCTTAGTTATAGTATTGTCTGGAAAATAATTCATGACGAACTGCACGTCAAAGATGTCTGCACAATGGGTTCCATGTTACCTAACCTCTTTCCAAAAGCAAACACGGTATGACATTTCAAGATAGATGTCATCCTTACAGATTATCTTGACAAGGGTCAAACCATCACTGGCAGATACTACTGAAATCTTCTGTAAAAGTTACAAGCAGCTCTGATTAAGAAACGACGTGGTATGCTCTCCAAAGGCATTCATCTTCTGGCTGACAATGCTCCAGGTCATTCATCTCAAGTTGCAGTTGACAAAACAAGAGAATATGGCTTTGAGATCTTGCAGCATTCACCTTATTCGCCCGATCTTACACCAAGTGACTTTTTCTTGTTCCAAAAAATGAAGACTCTGTTGCATGGTCACTAATTTGACAATACAAATGACATCATTAATGATGTGGAAGAGTGGTTTAAGTCCAGAAGTGTCAACTTCTATAATCAAGGTATTTTAAAGGTCAAGAAACACCGGGAAAAATGTGTAAATCTGGATTGTGACTCCTTAGAGAAGAATTAACAACTAAGTTGTTAAACACAACAGCACAAACTCTCTATCACATTTTTTTAAAGGGCGATAATTAAAATTTTACAAAACCCCCTCATATATACCTAAAAACTTTGGTGTCTCTATAAGCACGTGCAGCAGGCATTATTATTTCAATTTTGAATTTTCACCTTTAGTCTTATTATTCTTTTCTTTTTCAGATATTGTTTTGTAGAAAATCTAGCAAGAACTGGGAAAATGCCTAGTAGCGAATTAGTTGTGCTGGATGAGTGGTTTAAGTGGATTATTTCTAATATGAATCTTAAAGGAGACCTCATTGGTAAGCATACTTATAAATAAAATATATGAATGGTGGGTTATGCATGATTGGAGTAATTTTGTCTGATTATTACAGTGATTTTTATATAAGATTAATGTTTGATTCAAACCCTGACTATACAAGAATGGAAAGCTTCATACGAACCTGTACAAAAAGTCCAGCACGAATACTGGCAAAAGAACAATCTAGTAAAGGAATAAACAGAATAAGTTTTAAATAAGTTTGTTGGATTTTCCAATGATAAGGGCAGCAGTGATGGTGATAAGACAATGAATGCCCACAGTGATAATGAATCAGACGTGGAACCATTAAATTAAGGTAAGCCATAGTTTGCAATGTTAGTACAGTGACTGTACTTACTGTCTGTCCAAACTCTTAAGAAACTTATTTACAATAAGTAACATGTTGCTTACCCATTCCATTCCACTCCATTGCAAAGTCATACATGAGTACAATGGAACCATGCATTTTGCAGATCTCTCAGGAAGCATTGAAGTGTTGCAAAATATACTAGTTTTACGACAGTTCTGTATTGCTAGTAATGTAGTTAACAGCTTCTCTTTAGACTGTGGTTGAATAGTGAGAGTATTAATAATGAGATTGGGGGAATTAATGAAAGTAATGAGAAGGTGAAGTTAACGAAGATGATGATGATAATCAGCTTGCATTCCAACCAAGAAAAGGGGTGTTATAAGGTTATAAGGTAACAGAGTGCAAATATGTTGGTGAATTTTAGAAATTTTGCTGAAAACTGTAATTGAAAATGGAAGAAAAAAAAAACTGAATAGACTAACTACCGATATGACTGGTGTGGGAATTACAACAGTCAGAAAAATTGCACTAATTAACATTGCAGCTACAGTAGTCCAACTAAATAGAAATTGAATAAAACTGAGTTTTCATTTGACAAGGTTGACAACTTCAAACATGATTTATTGCATAGGACTGTGCACAAATGTTATGCCAAAGATGAATTTCCTACTGTTTGTCACATGACAGAAATTATGCACAGAACATGGTTGGGAGTAAATGTGTATTTTATATAGTAAAAATACAGTGATATCTATGGGATTTGAGCATGATGCTATGAAAAGAAATGGGTGGAATGAAATTGTTGCATGGAAGTATAAATATTTGAGTCAAATCATTCATCTTCACATGCAAGGCTAAAATGACATATTTAGACAAAGTATGTTATGACAGTAATTTCTACTAAAGGAAAAACTGGTCTGATGATAGTGGCAGTTGCTTTATATCTATACCGCACACTAAGTGTGAAGAATTGTCAATAACATTGTGGTGGAATGTTGGGCTTGTGAAAAATATTTTATTTGTGTTGCATAACAATATGGCAAATGCGCCTGCAGATTATCAAGGGTCAATAAATGCATAAATTGTCAAAGATTGGTTTGAAAATAGCATACAAGACATCAATACAAAACACTTATTTGCACAAGTACACAAACAGAACCACAATGTGATGTGTATAATCGTAAAAATTAAATAAAATGCACAAAAAGATGTCTAAAATAGGCACAAAAAGTGATCATACACCTGCAGTAGTGCTTCGAGAACATAAGCTCAAAGGCATAACAAGCCAACATTCACCTGGCAGCTTACCTGTGGATAGCAGTGATAAGAAACAGAGCGGGTCAGACGTCAGTTAACAGCGAACAAACACACAGGAACGTCAAAATGGGGAGCAAGCGAAGGGAAACCAGCAAAGAAACAAGAAAATTGATTATTATCATGCCAATGAATGGCTACATGTTTACACTGATGGTTCCAGCTTACCAAATAATGATGGTATTGGCGCTGTTGAAATATGCCCAGTCTTCTCTTTCTACAAAAGATTTAAGTTTAAATGCTACAAATTTTGATGAAGAAATTTTGGCAATCCTTCAGAGTTTACAAACTTCTATATCAAATAAATAAGTCTGAAAAAGTTGTATTATTATCTGACTCTAAGGCAGCTATAATATCCATAACATCTGATATAACAACTAAAAACCTAAATACTGCAGAATGTTGCAAAGTCATAAAACAATTTAAATGAAAGACTAATACTTTAATGGCTACCAGAACAATGCAGAATTTATGGTAATGAAACAGCTGACTTTACAGCCAAAAAAGGCAGTGAAATTATGTCAAACTCATTTGAGCCACTAAGTTATCACTGTCTCACTTATCACTCTGGACTTCGACTAGCTGGAGGAGTAACAACATCAACAATGGCGCTCTTGGTGACCTTAGGAATCTGGCCAATTGATTTACTAATAAGGCAGCGAGGAGCATATTATTGGCTTAAAGAAGGAAACTCTGGAAGAGTGGAGGACATAATAGGAATAAGATGTGGAACCAAACTGATAGTGCGAAGGAAATTGATTCAAATTTGGCAGGAAGAATGGGACCAGATACAGTAGGGTAGAAGAACACATAAAATATTCCCTAGTGTACAGGAAAGATTGAAGTTAAATATTGAACCTCGAAGAGGAGTAATTCAGTATCTTTCCAGACATGGACTGTACGCGACATACTTTAAGAAGATAAAGAAAAGAGAAAGTGATGTTTGTGATAGATGCAGCGTTCCAGATAATCCAGAACACGTGACATTTGAATGCAGAAAATACAAGGATTTGTTGTATGCAGTAAGGAATGAGCTGAGAGGAAAATATATATGGAACATCGTGAGGCAGTAAGACCACTTAAGAATTTTGGAGCAGATCACAACAAAGATATCAGAAATAATCATGTTAGAGTATAATCAACGACAACGAGGTGAACACCAGCCTAGAAAAACGGAACAACATGCATATGCCACACCCAGAAGATCTTCAAGGATTCAACAGATTAGAGAGAAAAGAGGAAATGCTAGACAACACGAGGAGCACATAGTACAGGGAGAATTTGAGGACGATGAAGTCGGAGCCAGCTATTCGATAAGAAATATTATAAATTGTTAGTTAACTTGTAATTTCAAAAAGATTTTGATATAATAAAAACACTAATATTAGGAAGCTACTGCTTCTCAGTAGCTATAGGTTAAGAACTGTAGGACTAGAGTTTATCTGCACAGAAAATTGTTAATAAATTATTATTATCCTTGAGAAATGTAAATATAATTTAATTTTTGAAACATTGTCTTGGTATAGATTCGAGAAACCAAGACAACAGAAACGCAGATTATATTTTTTAATTTTTTATATTTTATATTTTTTAATATTTTTTATATTTTTTATTATTTATATTTTTTATTTTTTTATAATTTTTATTTGTTTTATATTTTTTTATTTTATAATTTTTTATTTTTTTATGACATTTAATATTTCAGTCTGACTCTACCTATTTATACAGTAATTTTGCTTATTTGGCTATGTCCATGGTTGCCAAGTTATTGTGTGATAAGCTGGATCGCACCCAAAAATAAATAACATTCCTTCAACCAAAATACATAGAGGCATTGCTTCATTCAGATACACAGTACAGGTAATAGACCGCGTGAGAGCGGTCAGATCCAGACTGAAAAATTCAATGCCATATCCATGGTTCAAATCCCGGCTTTGGCATTGAATTTTTCAGTTCTGCTCTACTCATCCAAATCTTAGCCTACACACGGCTAGTGTGGAAGAAATGATTATTTCCATCATTTAGGTAGATTTGGGAAAAAATACTGTTCCACACTACATATTGTTAATGACAGGTATGTATAAAAATTAGCTGTATAATGAACATGTGAATTACAATTGTTTCAGCTGCACACTGTTGTACTATTTATTCATTTGCAGCAAGCTTTAGCCTATCTATTCCCCTACCTTCACAACTGTTGCAGAGAGGAAGGAAGGAAAGTAACTTCCCCTATGTGCAAGTGTTGCTCATTTCTCACCTCACGACATATATTTCTGTATATATAGCACAATCATGTAGAGGTTATATGAAAGTTATGTATTCTTACCACACACTTTACAAAAGAGAAAGATGGTGTGCATCAATATGCTGATTTGACTGTCTAATCTTAAAAATTGTCGACCACAAGCACCAAACCATGTTAAATGATAAATTGTTAATAGTGAATGCCTCATAGCTTACCACTTAAAGAGAACAAGTTTCAGTAGTGGATTATAACTTTACTTTTATAAGTCACCTGCTCATTACAGCGAGAAAAATTTATTCAAGTGACTGTTTTGAGTACCAGAACTGTATGACTGTTCTATCATTCCTCTATTTCCAAGACTTGCTTGCAATCCTATATTCATGCTGCTATAGTATTAGTATTACTTCACCAATATAATATTGCGCTGCTTGAGGAGAGGGTATCTACTGTCTGTTTCATATGGAATGATGTATGTCCTTGAGCACTGCTAGGTGAGCAACCAATTAGTCCTGCAGTGTTGTCATATTCCATTCCCCCTAAGTGGTGTGTGACGAGCGCCAACCTAATAAATCTCTATTAAATACTATTTGCACTAAGACAAAACTTCAGATTTTGCCAAAACTGATCCATGTGAAGGTAGAGAGTAATGTACAAAAGTGAATCGAGAAGATATTGACACACTGCTTCACTGCTAACAGTGTGAGTGAAGCAGTGTGTCAATATCTTCTCGATTCACTTTTGTGCTGAGTTGTGCTTCACTGTCTCTACGCTTCTTTCAATTTCATACTTTTAGAGAGTAATGTATCTAACATAACCATGAAAACCCATAATTTTTAGCTCAAATAGTTTTCCTAATACAAATAAACAAAGCACTATTATATTATAACAATGCATCGCAACGTAAGCACTGTAATGAATAGCATTATTGGGTGGTATGTATGCGTGTATGTATATTTGTAATTACTCAGAATTGAAATATAAACATTTGACATGTGAGAACAGAATTACTTTGAATAAATCGAGATTTAACTGTATTGGAACACCACAGCGAAGCGAAATAATTATTAATTCATAGATGAGTCGTATTTATTACACATTGGCTTCACTTACGTACCTATTTTGAGGACATGTTTCGCAAATCATCGTTTGCATCTTCGGCTCTTATGCGACTAAAGATTTATCCAGTGGTGTGGGTAATTCTGGAGTTGCTGCTGCCATCTGTTGATTTAGTGATGAACTTAAATGTGGGATTCTCTTCTGGCGGGATTTCAAAGTTCATTAGTTGGTTTTTATGTTTTTCTATGTATATCCTCTCCCATATGACGAGTTCACTATGTTTTTGTACGTATTTTAGTAATTCTGTGCTATCTTCAATTGCATGATTTTCAGACCAGAAATGAGCTGCTATTGCGGACTTATCAATATTTTTGTTTCTTAAGTGCCTGAAGTGTTCTTTCTTTCTAGTGCCTATGTTTCTTTTTGTCCTCCCTATGTAAATTTTTTCACAGTCTTTACACTTGATCTTGTAAATGCCTGACTTTTCCTCTGGTTTTATCTTATCAGTATTATTACTGTGAAGTAGGTTTTTAATGTTGTAATTGTTTTTTTGGTGCCAATGTTATATTGTATTTCTTGAATATTTTTTGGAACTTTTTTGTGGCCCAGGGGTGGTAAGTAAATTTAGCAAATCTAATTTCTTGTTTTATTGGTGTGAGAGTTGTGATCTGTTTTAATCTCTTTTGAAGTTTGAATGATTTTAGTTTTTTATCTACAAGGTGTTTTCCATATCCATTTTTAATTGCAGTTCTTAAGATTTGATGGTATTCTTTTTGATATTCTTGCTGGCTGATGGGTAGATTTACTAATCTGTGTGTGAGACTGTTGATGGTGGCATGTTTGTGCCACACAAACATGGCTCGGGAAAATCATCCCGATTGTTCCAGACGTCAGGGGGAGGGGAAAGAGATGGTACAGTGGCTCGTGATACTTTGCTAACCATCCCTTCAGTGAGCGCCACAAGATAAATTGGTAGGCGTGGCCTAAATGCCTCCTGTCCCCCACCCAGCTGCCAGTTGGTCGTGCCTTCCGATAAGTAGGTGACACTGCTCCTTCCTCAAAGCAAGGAGCCCACACCATCGTAGTGGGCCAGGCGATCCAGGTGTACCACCAACATCTTTCTTTGGGGCACCTTCTGGCTGCGGTAGACCACGTCGTTAACCCTCTTCACCACC
This sequence comes from Mantis religiosa, assembly GCA_030765055.1. Taxonomy (NCBI): domain Eukaryota; kingdom Metazoa; phylum Arthropoda; class Insecta; order Mantodea; family Mantidae; genus Mantis; species Mantis religiosa. Next base: position 187,791,095 of record CM060950.1, read on the forward strand.
CGGTACGGTACTTGCCATGGCTGCTGAAGCTTCGGGCAGCGTCCCTTGGTCCCGGTAGGGCGGTACAACCAGACTAGGTCACCTTGCTGGAACCCTTGGCTGTTGGCTTGCCTGTCTTCATGGGTCTTCATGTGGTGGCTCGCCTTCTGGATGCTCTGGCGAGCCATCTCGTGCAGGTCGTGGAGGTGGTCCACCAGGTTCTCCACATACTCGGTCGCTGGCTGTTTCGCTTCCAGAGGGCTTCCAAAAGCCAGGTCACAAGGGAGGCGTAATTCTCGGCCGAACATTAAGTTGGCTGGCGTCATCCCCATAGTGTCGTGTGTTGAGCGGTAGGCCAGCAAGAACAGTGGCACCTTGACGTCCCAGTCTCGCTGATGGCTGGTCACGACCTCCCTTAGGTGTTCCTCTAAGGTCTTGATGTATCTTTCGACCATGCCATCCGACTGGGGGTGTAGAGGTGTGGTGCGGATCTTGTTCACCGCAAGTCTTTCTAGTGCCTCCTTCATCAGGTTGGACACAAAATTGGTGCCCTGGTCACTGTGCAAATCTAACGGCACCCAAAATCGGCAGAACACTTGCTCCATGAGGCAGTCTGTAATTGTCTTTGCCTCTTGGTTCGGGATGGCATACACCTCCGGCCACTTGGTGAAGTAGTCCACGAGCACCATCAGGTACTTGTTGCCTCGGTCGCACACTGGGAATGATCCAGCTATGTTGACAACGATCCGTTCGAATGGCGCTCCGACGTTGTACTGCTGCATGCGACCCCGGCTCTAGTCTGGGGGCTGCGACTCGCCGCACACACATGACATTGACGGCACCATCTCTCATCATCTGCTCGGAGCCTCAGCCAGTAGTAGCGCTGCCGTAGTTTGTCAATAGTTTGGTTGGCTCCCAGGTGTCCTCCTGAAGTACCGGCGTGCACTTCCTCCAAGATCTCCGGGACCTTACTCCGGGGAAGTACCAACTGTTCTGTCTGCGACTTCCCATCGAGTGATTCCCATACCCGGAACAGCACGCCCTCTCTGATCTTCAGCGAGTCTCATTGGGCCCAGTACGACTTGTATGTGGCGCTCCTCGGTGCGATATCCATCTAGGTTGGTCTTGTCCCTGCCTCCACTTCCCTCAAGAGTGGCCCCAAGTCGGCGTCCGCCAGCTGCTCCCTCCTCAGGCCTGCGCTATCCCAGCCGCACTGCTGTGACTACTCGGACTGCTGCGGCACGCTCCTTCTCTTCCACTCTTGTGCATTGGCCGCACTCTTCTGGACAGGGTCTTCGGGACATAGCATCTGCGTTACCGTCGCTCTTCCCACTGCAATGTTCCGAGGTGAAGTCGTACTCCTGCAGCCTCTGGACCTAACGTGCTGTCTGGCCTTCCAGGTTCTTAAAGCTCAATAGACAGGTTAGGGCGGAATGGTCAGTCCTCAGGTGGAATGGCTGACCGTACAGGTACCTGTGGAAGTGCTCCAAGGTCTTTACTACCACCAATAATTCTCGCCGGGTGACGCAGTAGTTCTTCTCAGCCTTGGATAGCGTCTTGCTGTAGTAGGCTATCACCCGCTCGTGGCCGTCCTGGACTTGGGATAGGACGCCTCCAATACAGTGGTCGCTGGTGTCGGTGTCTACCATGAAGGTGCCACCTTGTTGTGGGAATCCCAAAATTGGAGCACTGCACAGGGTCTTCATCAGGTGCTGGAAAGCGTCTTCGGCATCCTCCGTCCACATATAAGGTCGGTGTTTCTCTGTCAGGCGGGTGGGGGGTTTGGCGATGCTGCAGAACCCCTTTATGAATGGTCGGTAATAACTGCACAGCCCCAGGAAACTGCGCAACTCTTTCTTATCCTTTGGGCAAGGCCAATCTCTCACAACCTGTGCCTTCCCCGGGTCTGTGGCCACTCCGGTTGCTGAGACTATGTGGCCCAAGTAGTTCACTTCCTTGCGGAAGAGCTGGCACTTCTTTGCATTCAGCTTCAGGTTGGTCGCCTTCAGTTGCTGTAGCACCTTACTCAGGTTCTCCAGATGGTCTTCGAAGATGATGTCCAGGTAAAGCATGCAGGCGTCATAAGTCAGTCCTCTCATCACTGACTCCATAAGGCGTTGGAAGGTAGCTGGTGCATTGCAGAGGCCAAAGGGCATAACTATGAACTGCCAGAGGCCTTGGCCTCTCGAGAACGTGGTTTTCTCCTTGTCTCTCGAGTCTGGAGGTACCTCCCAGTAGCTCGACTTCAGGTCCAGGGTCGAGAACCACTGTGCACCAGTTAGCGTGTCCAGGGTGTCGTCAATCCGGGGTAAGGGGAAACTGTCCTTCCGGGTGACAGCGTTCAGCTTCCTGTACTCCTGTACTCACGCAGAAGCGTAGTTCGCCGTTCTTCTTCGTCACCAAAACTACAGGGGAACACAAAGGTCTGTCAGACTGTTAAATCACTCCCCTGGATCTCAAGTCCTCCAGCATGTCTCGTACCGCCCCTTGCTTCGCCAGCGGAACGCGTGTATGTGGTTGCCTAATAGGCCTGGCGTCCCCGGTGTCGATGCGGTGAAGCACTTAACCGTGCGGCCGTAGTAACTGTTACCTTGGCTGAAGACGCGCTGGTATCGTCTCAGCAGTTGTTGAACTTTCTCCAGCTGTTCTGCGGTCAAGTGTTCGGCCGCCCTCTCCAGTAAGCCTTCTAGCCGGGGCCCCAGCTTTTGCGTCGGCACCGGCTCCTGTGTCTTGTCGGTTGCTGTTATGCTTACCACGGTCTCGCACGTTCGCAACTCCGTCCTGGCCTGGACGTTGTGATCGGTGTCCGTTGGATTTAAGAGTCTCACTGGTACCTCCTCTCGACACGGCAACAATGCCCTGGCTACACATAGTCGTGTACAGGCATCTTCTGGTCCAGCATCATATTCCTGGTTCTCTGCCCTTCCAGTCGCGCCGTCACCACCACCTCGCTCCTCGCGGGGACAACCACGTCTTCGTTCAAGAAAACCCTGCAGATTCCAAGGCGCTCTTCGGGTTGACGGAGTATAACCTCCGTTGAGCCGCAGGACCTTCCTGCCGACGTCGACCGTCGCCTCGTGGCTCCTGAGGGCATCCAGTCCCAGAGTCACCTCCTCAGTCATCTTCGCAACGAACACCTACAGACGCACGGCACTCCGTCCCAAGCTCAGCTTCAGCAGGACCTCCTCCAGAGGCAAGCTGTCATCAGCTGTATGGTCGGCTCAGCTTCCTGGGTGGCAAACCCTTGGTTATGTCGGGTCTGATAATGGTCACGGCTGCCCCGGTGTCTAGCAGCACGCGGCACGGCTTCCCTCTTACCCAACCATCCGTGATGAGGCTGTCATCGATCCGCCGGCTGACGGCGTGCAGTGTCACTCGAGGGGATGGTGGTGATGGCGCCGACGTGCCCCATGCCACGACGGCCCTTATTCGTTTCCCGGCTGCTCTCCCTGGTGTGGGCAGTCTCTCCAAGTGTCCCGGCTGTCCACATCCCCAACACAGGCCACTAGGTCTTCGCCGGCAACCCTCGGCTGGTCTTCTGTCTCCGGTGTAGTGGACACTCCTCGTTCTCGACGTCGGAGTAGCCATCACCTTGGCGGCCTCCATCCTCAATGCTGCCGTCAGCGCCTCGTGGATGGTTGTGTAGTCGCCGAGCATTAGGCGCTGACGTATCTCGGTGTCTCGTACCCCGTCGCCAAAGGCGTAGGCGGCTTACCGGGATACGAACTCCGACGGAAGGTCAACCAAGGTCTTGCTAGCCAGCTGCTCAATCGCCAGGGCGAACTCCTGCAGCGTCTCCCTTGGCTGTTGCGACCTTGTCTTCAGCTGACTGTGGTAGCCTGCGGCTAGGCGGTGGTTCCCGAAACGGTTCTCCAGGGCCTCCCAGATGTCCTTGGGAGCCGCCGCTGTCTGGACCGCGTTTAGGACTTCTGCGGCCCGTCCCTGGAGGCTTTCTATTAGCTGTGCGGCCTCTTCCTCCGGTGACCACTTGTTATGCCTGGCCACCGTGTCGAACTGGCGGCGGAAGACCTCGAACGTTGACGCGCCGTCGTATTTCGGAGGTTTGACGCGCGGATGTGTCGCGTCCCGGCGCGCCGGCCTTCAAATCCGCCAACCTCCTGCCGACGACGTCCTTCACCATGGCGTTCAGGGACTTGACTGTCGGCCTTTCCTTCCAACTCATTAACGCGGCTCGCCAGTTCTTCGATGCGCTCGCCTAACTCTGTGACGTCCTCTTTTACGCCGACCAACTGTTCTTCAAATTTTTCGGCGAGGGCCTCGTTGGCAGCCTTCATTTCCGATAATTCGGCCTTCATTTCCGTGGCCAATTCGGTCATCTTCGCGGTCATTGTCGTGGCCAAGTTATTGTTTGCAGCTTCCGTTTTCGTTGTTAATTCGTTCATCTTCTCCAAAATCGTTTCCAGTTCCAATTCCATGGCCGTTGTCCCACTTCCTGACACCAGTTGTGACTTTGTGGGTTCGTGAAATGAAAAGTCCATTTGCACAAACTAAAATGTTCTTTATTTTCACCGAATTACGCTTGGTACACGTAACACTCGCAATTATGCAACACTCACAGTTATGTAACACTCGCTACTCAGCGACAACTCGCTCTCTCGATCCGACTAAGAATTCAGAACTGAGAACTGAACTGAGTCGTCCAACGCGACGCTTATATAGGTAGATCGCTACATCTTGAAGCTTCGCTGCTCGGGACAATCATCCCGATTGTTCCAGACGTCAGGGGGAGGGGAAAGAGACGGTACAGTGGCTCGTGATACTTTGCTAACCATCCCTTCAGTGAACACCACAAGATAAATGGGTAGGCGTCTGTCCCGCACCCAGCTGCCAGTTGGTCGTGCCTTCCGATAATTGGGTGACAATATCGAGCCATTTTATAGGTTCGCCGCCGAAAGTTGGGTGACTGTCTTATTTTAAGTGATTCCCTCAGCACACTCCAGACACTTCGTCAGCTGTACAACCACCATCCTCTCGTACAGCGTATACAGGACACACTCCATGTTCTGCACGCCTCTGGCATTAGCATGGTTTGTGCATGGGTTCCTGGTCACATGGGCTTGTGGGGGAATGAAATGGCCGATTCGGTAGCCAAGGTGGCAACCATAGACCCCAGTGTAACCTATTCATCTGTGACCGTGGAAGACTTTCGGCTTGTTGTGCGTAGGGCGGCGCTCTCGTGCTGGTGCGATGAGTGGTCTGCTCTCTGTGACAACAAGCTCCGAACGGTAAAGGAGCTTCCAAATCACTGGGTGACCTCCTGTCGCTTATCGCGGCGGGAAGAAGCTTTTTTGGCTCGGTTGCGCATTGGACACTATCATTTTAGCTACAGTTTTTTATAAAAGAGTACACCGGCTCCTGTTTGCCCGCTCTGCGGTGCCGAACTGTCAGTGCGTCATATACTTTTAGATTGTTTTAGACTAGCAAGTCTCCGCAGGTCTCTCCAGCTGCCAGCCAGCTTGGCAGAGATACTCGCGGATGACAAGACGGTGGTGGGCAAAGTTTTAACGTTCATTTTATCTATAAATTTTAGGATTTAGGCCCCAGCAATTGGGTATTTTAACCATTTTATCAATTTTCTGGTTTTAATGGTTTTAGTTTCTATTTTAGTCTTTGCCACACCATTGTGCGGGTGTTTTCTCTTTGTTTTTATTTGATTTATTGCTTTTTAGTTTTTAGCCTTTTAATTGGTTTTTAAATATCCTCTCTGTGGTCTGGTCCACAGTTTATGCTCTTAGTGCAACACAGTCATTAGAGTTGATTGAGAATTCATAAATAAAATGAATTCCTATAAACATACAATATAATAAACTATGCTCTAATGCACAGTATTCATGTATTACTATTGCAGATAAAAATATTTACCACTCATAAAAACTTACACACATAATCCAGCTAGATGAAATTTTATTGCTAAAAGTAAACTATGTTTATTTAAAAAATACAATACTGTTGTTAAAGTGTTAATCAGATGTATCAGTATAATTATGCTGTAAATATAAAATGTAGGATTTACCCATCTCTAATATTGCCTGAGAATTTTGGTCTTCACCAGAATCACCTGATGGAGTGTCATCATTGTTGTTGCTAACATCTATAATAAATTTTTTCATGTTGAAAACATATTGAACATATTGGTTTTCCATATCCTCTACATGTTTTACAGTGAGTGTAAAAAGTGTTTGTGCACATAAGAAATTACATTAAAATTCTTGGAGAAACAGGAATGGGATGTTTGGCTAATTTGTAAATAAATTAATCATGTCCAGTAAAGCATTTATGTTGTATTTGGTAATATTTTAGATAAGAAAACATATAAATAAATTATTTCTTCTTAAAATAAAAAATATGATATTATTTCGCACAAAAAGTGATCGTACACCTACGATTTCAATAACATTTTTATAATGTATACCATCATTCAATATTTGGTGGGCTTTCCTTTTGCTTTTATAACTGCCTCCAGTCTCCGTGGCATTGATTCCACTAGCTCTCTTGTTTTCTTTGGTTCAGTTAGGTCCTATTCTATTTAAAGTGCCTATTTGAATCCTTCTTTATTGAAAAATGAGTGATTTCATAGGTGTTCTATAGGGTTGAAATCTGGTGACTGGGGAGGTGTATGAAGTTGTTTTGGTGTGTTATAAAGCAGCCACAAGCGAGTATTTCCAGCTGTATGTTTGGGGTGTCCTGCTGAAACATAAAATTGTTCTCAAGACCATGCCCTAGCATGGAGATTTTCCTTTAAAATGTCCATATAGATTTTATGGTCCATAGTTCCATCAATAAAGTGCAGTCAACCCACACCTAAAGCGCTCATACACCCCCAGACTATCACAGAGCCACCTCCATGTTTTACTGTAGGCACTAGATGTTTGGGATGCAACTCTGTATTTTTCTTGCACCATACCATATGCCTTCCATCGGACCCAAAAATATTGAACTTACTCTCATAGGAAAATATCACCCTGTTCCAAAACTTTATTCCTTTATTTTGGTGCTCTTTTGCGAAATTCAATCGCTTTATTTGATTTTTTTACTTGCCCAGAACTTTTTCCGGAGTACTCCACCATGATATTCAGCTTCTCGATGAACATTGCAAACAGTGCTGGCCAAAACGTTTATACCACTTTATCCCAGATGCGCAGCTAACTTCACAGCACTGATTTTTGGATCCTTCGTTATTTCATGTAGGATAACTCTTTTATCTTGCTCTGTTAACAACTTTGGTCTTCTGGTTCTTGGCCTGTTTTGCACCATTTTTAAAACACAAACCAATCTGTTATTGTCTGCACGGTGGAATGAAGTCTGTCAACAAGTTTAAGTATTTCTTGTAGCAATTTGCATTGATTATGGAGTTTAATAATCAATTTTCTTGTTTCTTTGCTGGTTTCCCTTCGCTTGCTCCCCATTTTGACGTTCCTGTGTGTTTGTTCGCTGTTAACTGACATCTGACCCCGCTCTGTTTCTTATCACTGCTATCCACAGGTAAGCTGCCAGGTGAATGTTGGCTTGTTATGCCTTTGAGCTTATGTTCTCGAAGCACTACTGCAGGTGTATGATCACTTTTTGTGCCTATTTTAGACATCTTTTTGTGCATTTTATTTAATTTTTACGATTATACACATCGCATTGTGGTTCTGTTTGTGTACTTGTGCAAATAAGTGTTTTGTATTGATGTCTTGTATGTTACATATTTCTTAAAACCCGTGCTTCTTGTTTGATGCACATTCTAATGCAAAACAATATAGGTGTACGAACACCTTTTACAATTTATCGAGATTTAACTGTATTGGAACACCACAGTGAAGCGAAATAATTATTAATTTTTAGATGAGTCGTATTTATTACACATCTGCTTCACTTTCATACCTATTTTGTGGACATGTTTCGCAAATCATCATTTGCAGTTGGATTTAAAAAGTGATAAAGGAGTAAGTTTACCACAGTGTGTCCATACAAAGCATCTATTTTGTCAATTACATAACTGTTAAGTCTATCATGTGGTGTTAACTGTTGGTTGATTAATTCAGTCAGAGTCAATACTGTGGGAGTGACATTCGGAATAAGGATGTTATTTTACATGTATTTGAGAGTGTCTACTTTTTTCCAAGAGATGTTAGGTTTCAGATTTAGGACAAGATTTTGATATGGAGCAATGTCTAATACAATCGCTGATGGCTCTTCTAAGATCCGCAAGATGCTATTTTCAAACCAATCTTTGACAATTTATGCATTTATTGTCCCTTGATAATCTGCAGGCGCATTTGCCATATTGTTATGCGACACAAATAAAATATTTTTCACAAGCCCAACATTCCACCACAATGTTATTGACAATTCTTCACACTTAGTGTGTGGTATAGATATAAAGCAACTGCCACTATCATCAGACCAGTTTTTCCTTTAGTAGAAATTACTGTCATAACATACTTTGTCTAAATATGTCATTTTAGCCTTGCATGTGAAGATGAATGATTTGACTCAAATATTTATACTTCCATGCAACAATTTCATTCCACCCATTTCTTTTCATAGCATCATGCTCAAATCCCATAGATATCAAAGGCTATGCACTGTACTTTTACTATATGAAATACTCATTTACTCCCAACCATGTTCTGTGCATAATTTCTGTCATGTGACAAACAGTAGGAAATTCATCTTTGGCATAACATTTGTGCACAGTCCTATGCAATAAATCATGTTTGAAGTTGTCAACCTTGTCAAATGAAAACTCAGTTTTATTCAATTTCTATTTAGTTGGACTACTGTAGCTGCAATGTTAATTAGTGCAATTTTTCTGACTGTTGTAATTCCCACACCAGTCATATCGGTAGTTAGTCTATTCAGTTTTTTTTTCTTCCATTTTCAATTACAGTTTTCAGCAAAATTTCTAAAATTCACCAACATATTTGCACTCTGTTACCTTATAACCTTATAACACCCCTTTTCTTGGTTGGAATCCAAGCTGATTATCATCATCTTCGTTAACTTCACCTTCTCATTACTTTCATTAATTCCCCCAATCTCATTATTAATACTCTCACTATTCAACCACAGTCTAAAGAGAAGCTGCTAACTACGTTACTAGCAATACAGAACTGTCGTAAAACTAGTATATTTTGCAACACTTCAATGCTTCCTGAGAGATCTGCAAAATGCATGGTTCCATTGTACTCATGTATGACTTTGCAATGGAGTGGAATGGAATGGGTAAGCAACATGTTACTTATTGTAAATAAGTTTCTTAAGAGTTTGGACAGACAGTAAGTACAGTCACTGTACTAACATTGCAAACAATGGCTTACCTTAATTTAATGGTTCCACGTCTGATTCATTATCACTGTGGGCATTCATTGTCTTATCACCATCACTGCTGCCCTTATCATTGGAAAATCCAACAAACTTATTTAAAACTTATTCTGTTTATTCCTTTACTAGATTGTTCTTTTGCCAGTATTCGTGCTGGACTTTTTGTACAGGTTCGTATGAAGCTTTCCATTCTTGTATAGTCAGGGTTTGAATCAAACATTAATCTTATATAAAAATCACTGTAATAATCAGACAGCTGAAACAAAAATTTTTAAATGGATATAAATATTCTTTAATAATAGGATTGTACGTACTAAATTAACAAGAACACTTTACTTTGATGCGACAAAATGCTGAAAGGTCTTTTGCAGAACGATGTCCTACCCCTATCCACTCAGCTGTAAATCTTTCAGCACAAAAACTTTTTAAACATGGCTACAGTATTCACAAACATTATAGTAACTCATGTTTTTGTTCGCATCCTACTCTGTAGTTTAGTAAGAGTGTTATTCATGACATAAAATTCCTATCATATTCTGCAAAAGGCTAGTATTACGCTTATTCTTTACATCAGTTCCTTTAATGTTTCAGTAATCAATTTGCTTTTCTTCACATATTTGAATTGGTGAAATTCTTTTTAAGCTTTCATGACAAGAGGTGTGTCAGTGTTTGAAGGCTCTAATTTCAAAATGATGCTTAAGGACTCAATGTTTTCATCACCAAATAATATAAATTCACTTTCTTCCTGTGGCCTTCACATTCTGTTTATAACTTTAAAAGATGAATTAGCACTTGAAAATCTTGTGGTAACCTGCATAAAGATCTCTTTTTTCTTTTAAAAAAAAATAGAATACAATTTATTTATACAATTCGCTGTTTACAATATTTCATCTACATTATGTACATATTTTCTTAATTATATAAATTTCTTGGTACCATTTTTTAACCTAGCTAGCTCAGCCTGCTTGGCTCCCAGGCTTTCTAGCATTGCTGAGTAGCATTAATCACCAATCCGTCATCTACTCTAGCTTGCTATCTGTTTCCCCTTGTTGTCCCAGAACTTTTTCTTTTCCACCCTTTACTTTTCTCATCCATTTCTCTTTAGCTTTCCAAAACAGCTTCCCCATATTTCTATTTATACTTTCATTTTTCCCCTGTAACCCTTTTTTATGGCTATCAATTCACTTTGCATCTTTTCCCATTTCTTCTCCCATACTTTTTGTCTCCATACTGCTAGCTCTTTGCACTCTGTCGGAATAGATTAGATTGATTTGCGTTCAGTAGGTTCACTTGTAGCCAGAAAAGGCTGTGAACATTGAACATGTCCAGAGGTATAAAGTTTAATAGCATATATATGTACAAAAGTTAACATAAAAGACATATTATAGTATACAAGCAATATGAACAACATTATGGAAAACAAAGCAGGGATAATTATATATGATACAAAATGAAACACTTTTTAAACCAGCTTTCACTTGGCTTATGCCAGTACGTCTCAACCTTTTTGCAATCGATACCTTTCTTGTTATTTATTAAATACATACACATTAAAAATAAACTTCCAACTTGCATCAAATATTTATTAGTAATGATTTGTCATTGGAACAGTTAGATACTACTTAAGCATTATCAGGATAATTTGTCATTCAGATAATCTTGTACAGAATAAAAAGATTTTGAGCAAAGGTACTCTCTAACAGCTTTTATAAAAGCACCGAAATTATCAACTTTTTCTTTAAGAACATTTGGAAGTGTGCCAAATACTTTGATAGTTTCATAATGCACACCTTTCTGGAAGCAAGAAAGTTTAGCACTGGGATAATGGATATTATACTTTTGTCTAGTGTTTATTTTGTGAATTACATTATTTGTTGCAAATAAGACACGATTGCATACAAAGAACTTTAGGATCGAGAATATATACATGCAAGGAAGTGTTAATATCATCAATCTTGTAAAAATATCTTTACAGGAGCATCTGTTGTGGGTATTATTAATGATTCTTATAACCCTCTTTTGCATAAGAAATATTTTTTTTTTACTTTCTACTGAGTTGCCCCAAAATAATATTCCATATTCCATAATAGAGTTAAAGTATGCATAGTATACTAATTTAAGTGTGTCAATAGAACTCACATTAACCAGCTCTCGGATAGCATAACAGGCAGAGCTGAGTTTAGGTAAGATATAATTTATGTGAGCTTTCCAATCTAAACATCTGTCCACTTGAAGGCCCAGAAATTTTATGCTGTCAGTTTCTTCTAATAACATATAATTAATTCCGATTTCTATTTCAGTATGTGATGTACGACAGGTTATAAATTTGACCACTTTTGTTTTTTCTAGATTCACAGATAATTTGTTCGCTTTAAACCAGCATGACATACAGTTCAAAACATAATTCATTTTAATTATACACTCGTTTACATTTGTACTGGTCACCAGGACACTAGTGTCATCAGCAAAAAGAACTGTACTTGCAATGTCCTTTATATAAAGTGAGAGGTCATTTATATAGATGAGAAATAATAAAGACCCTAACACGGAACCTTGGGGTACTCCATGAGTTACTACTTTCCAGTTCGAAGTTTGTTTTTCATAACTAATATCACTGACAGCTACTTCAACACTCTGATTTCTTTCATTTAGATATGATACAAACCATCTTAAATGTTCATTTTTTAGCCCATAGAATTCCAATTTTACTATAAGAATGTCATGATTAACACAATCAAAAGCCTTTGCTAGATCACAAAAAATTCCACTTACATGTCTTTTATCATTTAAAGCAGTCGACACTTCATGTGTAAGTTTGTAAGTTGCATTATTAGTCGATATTCCCTTTCTGAATCCAAACTGATCACTGACAAGTATGTTGTTATATTCAGGGTGTTTATACAGTCTGGTGAACATTACTTTTTCAAGAACTTTTGAAAAAATTGGCAAGTGAGATATTGGTCTATAATTTGAAACATTATTGCGTTCGCCTGTTTTGAAAAGAGGTTTAACAACTGAGTATTTCATTCTGTCAGTGAAAATACCAGTCTTTAGAGACTCATTACATAAATAACTAAGGGGAATGCTAATTTGTGAGGAGCAAGATTTTATGATTTTTGTAGTTATTTCATCATAACCGGAAGAATTCCTCATTTTTAAAGAGTCAATAATTCTATTTATTTCGGAAGGTGTAGTTAAACTGACTTTAAATGTAGGTACAGAGTTTGTGAAACTTGATCTTAGAAATTCTAGTGTTGCATCTTTACTTCCATAATTAATATTTAATTTTTTTGTTACATCCAAAAAGAATTTATTAAACAGTTCTGCAACTTCAAGAGGTTTGGCAGTTTCATGATTGTCAACATTGAGTGTTATTGGGCAATTTTTTGATGAGTGTTTACATGTCACATTTTTTATTATATTCCAAGTGGTTTTTATTTTATTGTCTGAGTTTTGAATTAGTTTATTATAATTCAATACTTTAGCTGCTACTATTACCTTCTTTAGAAGTTAACAATATTTTTGTAGTAGTTTTTTAAATACAAATTGTTACTGATTCTAACTTGCTGATATAGTTCTCTTTTACGCCTGCATGAGGAATATGAATTGTACTTTCTGTTTCTCTATATAATTAACATATTACTATCCTGCTACCTCTTAGTCCCATTAATAACATTGATCCCATTCTAATCCAAGCCATTCCTTCCTTCTACTGCCTGTTGCATTGTCTACATATCTTTCTCTTCCTCATTCTCTCTTTTTTATCCTATAAAACTTTAATAATTTTATAGATACTTTGTAACCCTCCCCATATTTCTTGTCTTTCTATATACTCCATTCTGGTTCTGACTGTTTACCAAAAACCTGCTGTATTCCTATTTTCTAGAATCCATTCTAGCAAGGAAAAAGGCAGAATTGTCCAATAACCAAACAGATACACAGGAATGGCGAAGAAAGGCAGCAAAATGTAAAAAAGAAATTCATATTGCCAAAAAAAAAAGCTTTCAGTGAATTTATTGAAAAAGCTGATTATAGAAAAAATGCAAAAAAAGTATACGGATATATAAGCAAAATTAATTGTCAGAAAGAAACAAGGAAAGAACCACTCAAACTAAATGGGAAAACACTTCCTTCAAATTACTCTATTTCTGAAGCCTTTAATAAGTATCACAGTTCTCAGCATAAACTTTCCTCTGAAGCAAAAAGAAAAAGACAGATTAAAAAAGATCTCAAAAAATTTAAAAAGTGCCCAGAACAAACAAAGGATATATTCAGCAAAGAATTCACCATAAGGGAACTAAATCATGCCATCCATAAGTTGAAAGATAAACAATCTCCTGGACCAGATAAAATACATGCTGAATTTCTGAAACACCTAGGATCAAAGGGAAGAAAGGTACCACTGAAATTATTTAATATATCATGGACCTCTACTGTACCTACAGAGTGGAAAAAAGCAATAATTATTCCTATTCTAAAAAAAGACAAAGCACCCGACAAAATAAATAATTACAGACCAATTTCCTTAACAAGTGTCATTGCAAAAGCAGCAGAATGTATGATTTCAGCAAGGCTAAATTGGTTCTTAGAAAGTAATAACATATTAACAACTGCTCAAACAGGATTCAGACAACACTTATCTACTAAAGAAAATACAATTCAACTATCCCAAGATGTCAAAGAATCTTTCAACAAAAATCAAGATACGCTGTCAGTTTTCATTGATTTTGAAAAAGCATACGATTCAGTATGGAAGCATAAACTTCTTGAGAAACTTTCAAAACTAGGCATTCAAGATAACATGTTAAATTGGATCACTCAGTTTCTCTCTCAATGTTTCTGTGCTACAAAATGCGACAGTACATCCAAATTCCAACAAATAAAAATGGGCCCACCACAAGGTGCAGTACTGAGTACAACCTTGTTCAACATCTACATCAATGATCTTCCCACGTCTGTATCAAACACAGAAATAAAGACAGCACTTTTTGCAGATGACATGATCATGTGGACATCTTCCCCACAAATAGAGAAATCCAAAACTTCAATGGAAAAGGCTCTGATACGATTGGGAAAGTGGACTGACAACAATTTGATGAAAATAAATACTGACAAAACAACATTCCAAATATTTAGCTTAAAAAAGAAAATCCCTAAACTAAATCTGCAGTTCAAGAAAACAAACCTGAAACAAACATATGAAACAAAATATTTAAGAACAATTTTTGATTCAAAATTATCTTGGAGACATCATATTGAAGCAGTAGTTAACAAATCAACAAAAAAAATTTCAATTTTGAAAGATTAGCTGGAGTCAAGTGGGGCAGCAATCGGGAGACACTGAACACCACATACAAAACATTCATCAAGCCAATACTTCGTTATAATGCAGAGGTAATAATTACAGCAAAAAGTTCTAACATAAATCACCTAGAAGTATGCCAAAATCAGGCCCTGCGACTAATAACCAGTGCAGCAAAATCAACTCCAATCACAGCAATGCAAGCCTTAACTCGGAACTATCCAATACATCTAAATTTAGAGGAGCAGGCACTAATACAAAATGAAAAAATGTTGCGGTTAAAAACAAAATGGGAGAAAAAATTACTAAAACCAATCAATATGAAAACACAAACAAGTTTCCTACACAAAGTTACGGAATTAAAAACAGATCTAAATCTTCCTAATTCTAAAGAAAACATTTTAATCAAAGAAAACCCACTAACTTTTTAACCACTTAATATTCAATTAGATTTAGAACAAATAGTTACAAAATCTGAAACTTCTAAACCTGTACTAAAAGCACTAGCATTAGAAACTGTAAATAATAGATACCCACCTGAAGAATGGTTACATATCTACACAGATGGATCTAACTTAGACAACTCAGGAGCAGGAATTAAGTGTGCACTGTTCTCATTCTGTCAACCAGCAAGATACCACACAACAAATTTTGATGCAGAAGTAACGGCTATTCATATTTCACTCCAACACCTTCTATACAGAATAGATAAATTCAAAAATGCTGTCATACTTTCCGATTCTAAAGCAGCATTATGTGCAATAAGTTCATATAAAAGAGGTCAATCCAAATTAAGGAATGTCACAAAATGATCCAACAACTTCAAAAACTACAGAAAAGAATTATATTACAGTGGATACCTGCACATTGTGGAATTGCTGGAAATGAATCAGCTGATTTTCTTGCCAAAAAAGGTGCAAATTTAATTCAGAACAAAAGTAAAAACTTACCCTTTACATCCATAAAAAGATTAATCAAAAGCAAATATAAAAACAAACAAAACCAATCAATATCTAACAAAGCCAAAGATAATAATGGAATATTTTAATTAAAAATCCAGAAATTATTCCAGAAATCCCACGTAAAGCTGCAGTAGCAAATTTTAGATTACTTACGGAACATGATTATTTGGCCAAACACTTACACACAATAGGAATTTATACAAGTCCAAATTGTCCTCTGTGCAACAAAGAAGAGGAAATGACTGAAGAACATCTGTTAACCTGTAAAGCCCTACCTGCCGGACCCACTACACAGAAATATTGGAGAGCAAGAGAGCTAATGGCTTCATTGCCAAAGCCTAGCATTTGAAATCAACAACAGAATCCATTGGTCCCCCATTCCTATTTCTTTCAGTTTTTTCTGTCTCTGACCACCAGCACTTTCTGTTTCCAATTTTCTATTGTTCACTCATAACCTTTAAGATTTCATCATCTTTTAACGAGCATTTATACCGAAATTTCAAGACTCTCAATAATTATACCTTTTTGGTTTTTCCTAATTCTACTAAGGCTAATTCTCCTGGAGCTGATCTAGACAATCCCAACATCTCTAGCAAATTGTTTGTATAATTGGTCTATTTTATTACTTGCTTTTGACACACCCATATATGTCATCCACATATCTATACCAGTGTTTGAAAATTAGTGGGAATGCCTTTGTGATATGGGTTTCCAAAAAGCTCATGAAGAACCAACCACAAGAGGTTGTGGATGACATTTGGGCTATAGTAAATAAGGAACGAGTGGATGATGCATTAAAACTACTTAATTTACAAAGTCCTGCAATAAAATTTTCCATAGAAAAAGAGACTAACAATGAAATTCCTTTCTTAGATTTGAAACTTGCCAGAAAACATAATAAACTTGAATTTGGCATACATAGAAAGGAAACACACACAGAAAATTTATATTTAAGTTTGAATTTATGAGTCACTATGTTTACACTCAGTCTTCACTTACTTGTTGTTGTATAATTGAAACGTTTTCAAGATCATTCGATCTCATCCTCAGCTGTTTGGTGACTAGATGAACCTTCCTCTTCTTCCGCTACTACGGAGCTCCGATCACTCTGCCATCTGGTGTTAGGGGCACTAAGTTTTAATACTTCATTTAATGCCGGGATTTCAAAATTTATAACTTTATCACGGTTTTTGTTTATGAATATTTTTTCCCAAATATCCAATTCTATGGGTGTACTTAAAGATTTTAACAGTTTAATGTTGTGGCCAATGTTGTGCCTGTTGCCGTGACACTGCTACCTCCTCAAGGCTGGTCATCCCTAACAGCTCCATCGTAGCGGTCCAGACGATGCAGATGTACCACCAACATCTTCCCTCTGGGCACCTTCTGGATGCGGTAGACCACGTCGCTAATCCTCTTCACCACCCGGTACGGTTCTTGCCATGGTTGCTGGAGCTTCGGGCAGCGTCCCTTGAGACGGGTAGGGCAGTACAACCAGACTAATCCTTGCTTCACGTAAGCTTGCCCCATATCTCTTAACGGTCATGTGACCTAATCAGCTCTCATTGGCGCTGTTGTATAGACTGTTGTGCGGTAAAAAATAGTTCGTTATTTAACATGGTGATATATCTTTATATGTTGGAAGAGAATTGTCAAATTTGCAGTTTCGTAACTGTTTGAATGAAATATATTACGCAACAGAGTTGATTTATATGAAATACATGTTAATTCTTAAACGAAGTAAAGATGAGGTTCCTTTGCTCTGAAGCCTGCCTTTCATATGAATCGATAGCACGTGCTTCAGCGGTAGTGATGACATATTTGTTTATATGACTTTTATCACTGGCCTTGCTTTGCATTGGATTAGTCATATATCGCCATTCGAAGGTGTGCTGTGCCCAGAACTAAATTATTATATTGATCGTTTATTGCGCGTGTACTTACTATATGTATAATGGCAGAGTCTACCGCCAGTTTTTCGCTGAAGCATCGCAAGGGAAAACCTTTAGAAAGCGGCGAAAAAAGAATTGTTGTGCATGTGTTTAATGTACTCACAGAGAATAATCCGTCTTTGTCAGTGAGAGAAGTCGAACAGCTGTGCTCTGAATGTCGAGGTAGGTCAGATGCGTAGGAACGTCGCGACATGAAACTGAGACAACAGGAAAACTTACCACTCCAGGTGCTATATTGCTGTGTGGCAAAGAAGTTATTTAAGGGCATTCAAACTGTACTGGGATACAAGTCGCAAAATATACTACCTTGATGAGACTTGGGTGAATGAAGGACACACGACAAGTATGGCGTGACACGACTTTTAAGAATGAAAGACAATCATTTTTGCAAGGTGTGTGTGCTGGTTTAAAAAAGAAATCCCAGTGGAAAAGGCCGAAGGCCTTTCATTACAAACTTATTTCAGTTTCATTGCTCATTCATTCAGTTTCAACTTGCTCAGTTTCATTATAAACTTGTATGTTTGCATGCCTTCATATTCTTATTTGTATGATTTTATCTATCTTCTTGGCAATTATTATGACGTTTACTGCAGGTTTAAATGTGACGGGAAAACACCGCCTATGGCCTATGGCGCGAAAGCATTAGCCAGTTAGGATAAGGGGGAAGGTAGTTGAATGCAGATTCATACATGTCAGCGGGGCAAGGTTATATGAAACAGATATTAGGTCACCCTGCTGGAATCCTTGGCTGTTGGCTTGCCTGTCGTATCGGGTCTTCATGCGGTCGCTCGCCTTCTGGATGTTCTGACGGGCCATCTCATGCATGTTGTGGAGATGGTCCACCAGGTTCTCCACATACTCGTTTGCTGGCTGTTTTGCGTCCGGGGGGCTTCCAAAAGCCAGATCACATGGGAGGCGTAACTCTCGGCCGAACATTAAGCTGGCTGGTGTCATCCCAGCGGTCTCGTGTGTTGACGAGCGGTAGGCCAGCAAGAACAGTGGCACCTTCACGTCCCAGTCTCGCTGATGGCTGGCCACGACCTTCCTCAGGTGCTCTTCTAATGTCTTGATGTATCTCTCCACCATGCCGTCCGACTGTGGATGTAAGGGTGCGGTGCAGATCTTGTTCACTGCAAGTCTTTCTGCCTCCTTCATCAGGTTGGATTCAAAATTGGTGCCCTGGTCGCTGTGGAGCTCTAACGGCACTCCAAATTGGCAGAACACATGCTCCACAAGGCAGACCGTGATTGTCTTCGCCTCCTGGTTCGGAATGGCATACACCTCCGGCCACTTGGTGAAGTAGTCCACGACCACCATCAGGTACTTGTTGCCTCGGTCGGACAATGGGAATGGTCCAGCTATGTCAACGGCGATCCTTTCGAATGGCGCTCCGACGTTGTACTGCTGCATGCGACCCGGCTCCTAGTCTGGGGGCCGCGACTCGCCGCGCATGCGTGACATTGACGGCACCATCTCTCAGCATCTGCTCGGAGCCTCAGCCAGTAGTAGCGCTGCCGAGGTTTGTCGATCGTCCGGTTTGTTCCCAGGTGTCCTCCCGAAGTACCGGCGTGCACTTCCTCCAAGACTTCCAGGACCTTACTTCGGGGAAGTACCAACTGCTCCCTCTGCGTCTTCCCATCAGGCGATTCCCATACCCGGAACAGCACGCCCTCTCTGATCTTCAGCGAGTCGCATTGGGCCCAGTACGACTTATAGGTGGCGCTCCTCGGTGCGATGTCCTCCCAGGTTGGTCTTGTCCCTGCCTCCGCTTTTCTCAAGAGTGGTCCCAAGTCTGCATCCGCCAGCTGCTCCCTCCTAATGCCTGCGCTATCCCAGCCATCCGCAGGCACTGCCGTGACTACTCGGACTGCTGCGGCACGCACCTTCTCTTCCACTCTTGTGCATTGACCGCACGTCTATGTGCAGGGTCTTCGGGACATGGCGTCTGCGTTACCGTGGTTCTTCCCTCTACAATGTTCAGAGGCGAAGTCGTAGTCCTGCAGCCTCTGAACCCAACGTGTGGTCTGGCCTTCCAGGTTTCTAAAGCTCAGTAGCCAGGTTAGGGCGGAGTGGTCAGTCCTCAGGTGGAATGGCTGACCATACAGGTACTTGTGTAAGTGCTCCAAGGCCTTTACTACCGCCAGTAACTCTCGCCGGATGACGCAGCAGTTCTTCTCTGCCTTGGCTGAAGACGCGCTGGTATTGTCTCAGCAGTTGTCGAACCTTCTCGAGCTTTTCTGCTGTCAGGTGATCGGCCGCCCTCTCCAGTAAGCCTTTCAGCCGGGGCCCCAGGTTTGCGTTGACACCGGCTCCTGTGTCTTGTCGATTGCTGTCACGATGACCATGGGCTCTCACATCCCCATCTCCGTTCCGGCCTGGACGTCGTGATCGATGTCCGCTAGGTTAAGCAGCCTCACTGGCATCTCTCGACGCAGCAACAATGTTCTTCATTCGCTGTCCTTCCAGTCGCGTCATCACCACCACCTCCTTTCTCGCGGGGACCCATGTCTTCCTTCAAGATGACCCTGTAGATTTCAAGGCGTTCTTCGGGTTGCCGGAGTATGACCTCTTCTCCATTGAGCCGCAGGACCTTTCTGCCGTCGTCGACCGTCGCCTCATGGCTCCTGAGGGCATCCAGTCCCAGTATCACCTCCTCAGCCACCTCCGCGACGAGCACACACTGACGCACGGCACTCCGTCCCAAGGTCAACTGCAGCTGAGCCTCCCTCTCCACGGGCAAGGTGTCACCCGATGCCGTCACTAGGTGGTATGATCGGCTTGGTTTCCTCGACGGTAAACCCCTGGCCACGTCAGGTCTGATGATGGTCACGGCTGCCCCGGTGTCTACGAGTACGCGGCACGGCTTCCCTCTGACGCAACCGTCCGCGATGAGGCTGTCATCCATACGCCGGCTGACGGCGCGCGGTATCACTTGAGGGGATGGTGGTGATGGCGCCGACGTGCTCCTCGCCACGCCGGGCCTTACTCATTCTTCCGGCTGCTCTTCCTGGTGTCGGTCATCTTCGCGGTCATCGTCGCGCTCAAGTTGCTATTTGCAGCTTCTGTCTTCGTTGTTAATTCGGCCTTCATTTCTTCCATCTTCTCGGTGATGTCATCCCCCTCCTGACACCAGTTGTGACTTTGTGGGTTTGTAGAATTAAAAGGCCGAGTTGCAGAAATTAAAAATCTCCTTTATTTCCGTAGAGATACACTGTTCAATTCTTACGTAACAACATTATATCACATAACAACACAATCTTCCCAGGTCGATGACAATAATAAAATGTGACAACTGATTAGCTCTCGTTACAACAACGCTCTTCTTACACAACTGTCTTTTCAACAACACTCTCAGCTGTTCTCTCCTTACTCTGTTTACAACTCACTGCTTTACAACAACTCACTTTGCGAGCCGTCACGTCCTTAAATACCTAATTCATAACTCTAGATTGTTCTACAAAAGCCAGAACCCAAACAATCTCTATCAGTCCAGAAATTTCCAAAAGAATAAAGAAACCAAATATTCTATCACATTCCAGAAGTGTAACTTAATCTATGCGGGCAAGTCCTTTACCTCAGTTATCTTGGCTTGCCGGCGCTTGTTTACAATAGCCGCGCTATCATTAACTGCTTAGCAAGGCTCATTATTACTATGAAACTTTATCCGCCGACTGTTTTCTTATTTGTGCCGAAACTTTTATGCCTGTTGCCGTGACAATATTGTAATCTGATAATATTATAGAGTCGTGTTCATTATTTAAGTTCCTTAAATTAAACTGTATTAACTTTTTTTTAGATATGTTACATTTGAAATTATTCTCCCAAAAATAAATAAAGAGTGATTCAATAGTTTGTGTCATTGTATTATGTAATTCTAGAATCGAGGTGCCCCAGCATACAGTTGTAGTGTCATCTGCATACGATATTGCTTTACTCTGTCCATTGTTAGGTATGTCATTCACGTACAGTATATATAAGAGAGGACCCATCACAGAACCCTGCGGAACACCGTAATTAACCGTTTCAAAACTGGATGTATTTTTTGTTGTTAACTTTCCTTGTTTATTGTATATTTGTGTTGCTTGTTTTCTGTCAATAAGGTACGAACTAATCAGATATTTAGCTAAACGCCTAATTCCATATGCTTCTAGTTTATTTAGAAGTATACTGTGATCTACACAGTCGAACGCTTTTGAGAGGTCAAAGAATAATGTTGCAGTTTTTTCTTTGTTTTCCAAATGCTTTGTTATATTATTTGTACGATGCATGTTTTTTAAGTCAGTACCATTTTGGAATTAAAAAAGACGTGCATAGACTTCGCAATAATTTTATTTTTACATGAAAGCCTGTACCTTAATCTACTTTTCTACATAATTTCCGTGAATATTGAGGCACTTGTCATAACGTGGCACCAGTTTTTGAATACCCTCCTCATAAAATTCTGCCGCCTGACGTGTTAACCACTGTATCACAACTGTTTCGACTTCGTTATCGTCTTGAAGACGCTGACTGCCCAGATGTTTCTTCAATTGCAGGAACAAATGGTAGTCGCTGGGCTCCAGATCAGGGATGTATGGAGGATGATCCAGAGTTTCCCATTATAAAGATTTGATGAGATCTTTGGTCTGATTAGCCACATGTGGACGGGCATTGTCATGCAGCAAAACGATACCCTTACTCAACTTGCCACGTCTTTTGTTCTGGATTCCACGGCGCAGATTGTTCAATGTCTCACAGTAAGGCGCTGCATTGATTGTCTCATTACGAGGCAGAAACTCCACTAGCAATACTCCTTTTCTGTCCCCAAAAACTGTGCACATGATTTTCCGGGAAGATATTGTTTGCTTAAACTTCACTTTTGTGGGTGATGATGAATGTCGCCATTCCATGGATTGTTGTTTCGATTCTGGTGTGACGTAGGCCACCCATGTTTCTTCACCAGTAACAATTTGGTCTAAAAAATCTTCACCTTCATTGTGGTACCGCTCAAGGAAAGTCAATGCACTGCCTAAACATTGGGTTTTGTGCAAATCCGTCAACATTTTCGGAACCCAACGTGAACACAATTTCCGGTACTTCAAGTTCTCGGTCACAATGCGATACAAAACACTACAAGAATATTGAGGAAAATAGTCGCACAATGATGAAATTGTAAAGCGTCTGTTTTCTCTCACCTTTTCGTCCACTTTCTGCGCCAAATCTTCAGTAACAACCGAAGGATGCCCACTCCGTTCTTCAATAGGCAGGACTCACGATTGTCGGAGGCATCTTAAACACTCATTAACCAACGTATACAATGAAGAATCAGACTGTAATGGCATCAATGCGTAGACAAGAGATGTAGGTAACCAGCGCGCATGCGCGGAACGCCGACCGTAGCGCTGCGGCGGCGGAATCGCAAAACAGTACTGACTTAAAAAAAAAACATGCCTCGTACATTCAATTATGGCCGAAATTGTTGAATGATGTTTCCTAAATACATGTTGTGAGTTTGAAATTATTTTATTATTTTCTAAGAAGCACAATAATTTCTGTAGTATAACCCTTTCAAAGATTTCGGCTAACTCTAAAGTTAGTGTAATTGGCCCGTTATTATTTATGTCCTTAGTGTCACCATGCTTATGAACAGGTCTAACCATAGGTAATTTTAGGCAATCTGGGAACTTTTGCTATCGAATAGTTGATAATATGCTCAGGAGGACCTGCAAGAACATATTTACATTGCTTCAGAATTACTGTATTTATTTCATCCCATCCACTAGTAATTTTGTTTGGTAATATAGTTATTATATGTATTATTTCGGTTGTTGTCACTGGTTTAATAAAGCAAGAGGGATAGATTTCTGTTGCACAAAATCTGGATAAGATTCTTTGACTATCTGAATGAGTTGCAACTTCTAGAAAGAATTTGTTTATATAGTCGCAGAGTTTAGTAGGATCATTTTGTACTGAGCCATTTAGATTCAGTTCAAAATTTTTGGAAATGGGCAATTTTCTCTTAGCCTCATTAACTACACCCCAAGTTGTTTTAGAGATGTTGCCAGAATTGTATATTTTTTCTTTATATACATTGGCTTTAAGGTTACTGATGCTTGCCAAGTAACATTTTTTAGCCTGTTTATATATTTATTTTTGTAGTTCAGATACCCTGTTGCTTTATGTAGATCATAATAATGCTTCATTTTCTTTTTAAGCTTTACTGTTTCTAAATCAAGTTTAACTCTTGTAAATATGTTCCTATACATAACTTTTGTTTTTATAGGACAACAAGCATTAAAATGTATTATAAAAATTCAATAGAATTCATCCCATTTTTCGTTTACATTGTCTGCCAAATAAATACTAAATAAGTAGTACCCCAAGTCTCCAATTAATTGTGTAATGCAACTTTCATTCATGTCACGGAAAGTTTTCAACGCATTTTGTGCTTCTTTTCCATTTATGCCTATAAAATCTACGCACTGGGCATAATAATCAGATATAAGAGTATTAATGTTGCATGATTTAATTGTAGCATTAATTAGGTTTGATGCAACATGATCAATAGTAGAAGATGTTACTGCAGTTAGTCTAGTTGGATTGTGTATTAGATCATCAATATTGTAGCAGTTAAATACATCAGTTAATTTTTTCTTAGAACTATCATTAACATTTAAGTCTATATTAAAATCCCCTGCCATTATAATATTTTTATATTTTTCAGATAATTTAAATAAAAGTTCATCTAACTGTGTAATAAATAAGTCTGTTACAGAACTGGGAGACCTGTAAATCCCTAGAATTACTATATGTTTGTGAGCTTCTAGCTTTAGGGCTGCAACCTCAAATAGTTTCTCAACTTGAAAATCACTTCACATCTATGACTGAGGCACTTAACGATCTTTGAACTAACATAGCTACCCCTCCCCCACCCCTTGTGTAGGGACCTGGAAAAACTACTTATGATGTCATAATTATTAAATTTACACAGACTAAATTGTTCATTATTAAGACCATGTTCAGTAAATATTACAATATCTGGTGAATGCTCACTCAAAAAATATTCACAGGCTGCTATTTTCTGGCTTATATATTGTACAGTTAGATGTATTAATCTTATTGACTTTTCTGATGCATACAAAAGCTTGCACCTATTTCCTTCATCTAAGATTATTGACCTTGAATTATTTCTTTCTGAGCTATTCCACTTATAAGCCAATGCATCCACCTCACCCCTGTCTAGTTTTCCTTAATTACAGAGCTAATTGTGTTACAGAGTAGTTGTCCAAATTTGTATGATCCTCTCCGGTTCAAGTGTATCCCATCCTTCCCAAAGTCCCATGCATCCAACCATAAATTTCCATCAACCATTAAACAGTTCTTGGTAGCGCATAACCATTCAAGCTCCTGGTTAATTCTGATCATTTTATTTTTGCTAACATCAAACCTACTTAGCACACCACTTATGATAATTTTGGTCTTATTTGATTGAGTCCTAATAGTTTGCACTAAATCCATCATTTCCCCCATGATTTCTTCAGCCATTCGTCCCTGTTTGATATTGTTTGTACCCGCATGCACCAATACCACCTCTGGATTCTTTTCTTTTAAGTTCATCTGGTTCACTTTTCCTTGCAATTCAGCTATTTTTATACCAGGAAAGCAGCTGACTGCATAGCCCTTATCCTGACATAACTCTCCAGAAAACTTTAGCATAGAATCCCCAATCACTAAAACACGTCTCTTGTTTATTTTTTTACTGCATCCAGATCTTTGAGTATTCACAGGTTGAGGGTTATTAGAATCATTCACTTCACTTAACACTTCAAACCTGTTCTTGCTGACGAAATTTGGCGATTCCTGTACCAAGTAGCACCGGATACAATCTTCTTTTGCCACCACGTGTTTCGCGTCCTTCCATTGTTCGTCGCAGTTGGGTTGTTTTGTAGTCACTGTTTTCTTCTCCTTCTATTGTTCTCTGATGACTTTGTGTTTTAAAGCAGAATTTTCTTGCTCAAGGGCACTAATATTTTGAAGTGCTGTTTGAAGATCCCTATTTAGCATGTTGATTACAACATGAAGTGATGCCATTGTTTCACTGTCCCATAGCATCCTGTCTACAGAGCCCATGATAACATAGTTTTCCCGGCAATGTTTACCTTCCGCTGCAACACCTTCATTTCTTCTTATCTCCAAGGTGTTATTCGTGCTGATTATCTCATCTGATGACTGCTTATTTGTTTTTTCACTATTTCCCACATTGCTTTACTATCTTTTTCTTCTACTGCATATACATAAAGATAGTATGGCAATGAATATGGTAAATTTAATGATTTTTGGATAGATAGAGTGAAACTGAAAAATCCAATGCCACGGCCGAGATTTGAACCATGGATTTCCTGGATTCAATCCAGTCACCTTACCCATTGAGTTACCATGGCCAACGTGCTGTCATGACATTAAATTCTTCATTTGACTCGTATATTTTCTCGGTAAACCACTAGGGGCTCTCATATTCAAGATACACTGTTTGTGGCGACTTACTATTGTCAGTACGTGAGTCCCAGGCTTCATCATTAAACTTCTATGATTTATACATGGCTAGTGTGAAGGAATGATTAATTTACATCAGTTAACCTAAATAATAAGATATATATTTATCAAACAAAGAATATAATGATACACAAATGTCTTATGTCATACTTCACATTTCAATAAACAGCAAAATCTTACAGAGTGTAGTAGTAGGGTAGCAGCTTTTTAATAATCTGCCCACTCAGATAAGAAACAGAGTAGATTTAAAGACATTATATAAATGGCTCTTGGAACACCCTTTTTACATATATATATATATATATATATATATATATATATATATATATATATGTTTGGAGGAATTTAGTAACAGTGATGTCAAAATTAAACTCAGAAACTATAGAAGCAGTAGAATACATTTCTCTAACAAAAATATGCATTGAACAAAACTTCTTCAGCTTTAATGGAAAACACTACAAGCAGAAATCAGGGTTATCAATGGGCAATCCACTTTCACCTTTTTTGGCTATCTTATTTATGAGTGCATTTGAAACACAAATTAAAAAGTCCTTCCCATTGATCTTCAAAGTTTGGTATAGATATGTTGATGACATCTTTGCAATTGTACCGAATAAACGTTTAGAACATGCATTAAAATTACTCAATCTGCAAGAAAGGACTATAAAATTCACTATAGAAAAGGAAATCAATGGACAACTCTCTTTCTTGGATCTAAATATCATCACGAATGACACAAAAATAAAATTTGGAATTTACAGGAAACCAACACATTCAGAAAATTACATAAAAAATAATAGCCACAACCCAATTACACATAAACATGCAATAATAAACAGCCTTACACACAGACTAGTCAACATACCCATGGAAAAAGAAGAATATTTCAAAGAACAAAAAACAGTACTACACATAGCAGAAGAAAATGGACACAACAAAAGTTTGGTGTTGAAGAAAATTAGAAAAGCTAAACTAAAGAAAACCATTAAGAAAGCAACCACATTTACAAAAGAAAAAGAAAGCAACAACATATTCAGTTCATTCACATATCACCCAAAAACATTTAATAAAATCAAAAAGATCTTCAAGGAACAAAATATCACCTTGGCACCTACTAATAGACACTCAATTTTATAATTGCTAAATTCAAAAACAAAAGATGAAATCCCATCAGTTAACAGATCCGGAATATGCCAGATAAGTTGTAAGAATTGTGAAAAATGCTACATAGGTGAAACTAAAAGAAATCTAAAAACCAGAGTCAAAGAGCACTTTAGAAACATCAGATTGAAACAAGATAAGTCAGCAGTAGCATTTCATTTTTGGAATAAAAACCATGACATTGATCCAAATCCAAAATTATTAAAAGGAGTGATAAACCAAAATAAATTGACAACATGGGAGAACATATTCATGTAGAAAAATAAGGATCGCATAATGAACTTTGAAATCCCACCAGTAGATAATTTGACAAAGAAGTTCATAGTTCCACCACCAGAGAGAGAGCAGACAACAACAGATGCCAGTTGGAAAGAGATTGAAAATGGAGGCGAATGCCCTGAAACTAGTCTCTCATTAATATAAACAAGTAAGTGACAAGTATTAATAAACCATCTACAAATAGTTTCTGAGACCCTTTTTACAGTTTACAGGAATTTCTAAATGAGACAAGGGATTTATCTAATTAAAATTTTAGGAGTATTATATAGTATGAAGTATTATTGTGATTTTGAAGTACATGACTAATCTGGTATGTAGAATAATTTTAGTATTGTGATCCTGAAATATGTGTTTTCATCTGCCATGACAAAGTTTAGTATATAAGATAAAGACTACTCTGATTCAATGTAATTACCTAACGTCTGAAAATCAATGTATTACCAAATTGTGTACATTCTCTTTAGACTAAAATATCATATATAGGTATGTACAGATTAACAACTGTAAGAATTTTTGTCGTTATGGAAAGAGGTTTGCAATGTTGTCTGTTGTGAAAAGCAGTCTACATTCTAATAACTTTCTTTTGAATGATAAGTATTTCTTTTACCCTTGAACTGCTGTCCCAAAATATTAAACCATATCTGTATATACTTGAAAAAATGAAAATTAGGCTGAGTGTGCACATTCTTTTGACACTAATTTATTAAGATTTGCAAGCAGGAATGCTGTGCATAATAGTCTACTGCATACAATAGCTATATGAGTATCCCAAGAAAGATTGTTGTCTATGCTAATTCCAAGCAGTTTTATATTCTTGACTGTATTGTAAATGCTCTTGCCTTTATTTTTAAAGAAAACAGAATATTCTGTCTTAGTTTTGTTCATTTAAAAGCCATTTTGATCAAACCAAAGTTTCACTTGTTGCATATATTATTAATTCCTTTGATAAAAGCTCTTCGGAATATTATTACTAATAAAGTGATAGCTTCTCCTGTAAATGAATTTAATTTTATTACATCATTGAGTACTGAGCCAGCAATAAAGGAGGTAGGACATACAGTGAGAGAGCTAGAAATTTGAGATTAAAAGTGACCTAAGTTGGGCATATATCAGGCTAGAATTCGTCTTTTTGGAACAAGACAATTAAGAGAAAAAGGAAGGAGAAAATGTAAAAAAAGATCAACATGATTGTACTGGGATGTGTAATTTCAACACTGCTCTTAATTGCAGGACTAGAAATGAATCCTGGACCTCTGGAATGGCAGGAAGTCCTGGAAAAAATATTAATTAAAATGGATAGTATAGAGGAACAAATATGCAACAAAATGACTCAAATAGAGAAGAAATAAAAGAAGAAACAAAGGAGAGATTTCAGCAAATTTCAAGAGAGATACAACACCTGAAATTAAGAGTGGAACAGCATAAGAGAGAAACGGAAAATTTAATTTGGTCTTTACAGGAGTAAAGGAGAAAAGAGGGAATTGACCTGTGGAGGAAGTGGAATTAATGCTTAGAGATGAATTAGAAATGGAAAGGAGGACAGGATAAAGAGTGACAATTGTGAAATTTACATCAATGCAACTATTCTAATATACTAAAAAATGCAAAGAAATTGAAGGGTAGTAATATATTTATTAATAAGACCTGACCTATAATCAAAGAGTAAAGAAGAGAGTTAATGCAACAGATGAACTAAGCAAGAACCAGGGTCAAGAGAACCTTTATTAAGAACATGAACTTTGGATAGAGGGAGAGAAGCTGTTAGGTGATGGCACAAGGGCGTAACAGGCACTATGACCAGGAAAGTAGACCATCAAGCAGGATGATAAGGCTAAGACAGGAACCAGAATAAATACTACAGCATGGGGATATCCAAAGTACAAGGAAGTGACAGGTGAACAAATGGATGTATGGAGAAGAGGTCCACAAATTGACCAAGGTTATGGACAGGAGCAGTATCCATTGATGATGTCATGCAAGAGAATTTCATCAGAATGAAGATTATTGCACACCATGAGTCAGCTGACTGGAGAGAGAAGAGGGAAAACAGGGCAACAAATTGCTTCGAAATCTAATAATTATAGTGTAGTGTCAACAGCACATGAAAGTATTGTGGTAATTGAAGGAGCCGGTGCCAATCATGCAGTGCACATGGGATTGGACAATGAAATAAAAGGGAAACAATCGGGTATCCAGCTGAGAAGTCATAAGAGATTACAAGGATTTAAGCACAGAAGCGGTTTGCAATAAGGCATAAAAGGAAGAGATAGAATTTTGAGGCTAGGATGCTGGAATTGTGAGGTTGTGAAAAAGAAGTCTTAATTGAGATTAACTTTGTGAATTTTTAAAAGCAGTGTACCTTTTAGCAGTGGTGGAAACTTGGATTTGCGATGATGATGTTAAAATAGAAGAATTTGAGTTTATACGAAAACAAGGGGTTAAAGGAAAAGCAAAGGTTAGTATGTCTGAGGGTGCATTATTTTTGGTTTATGAGAAGGCTGGTAAAAATTAAAGAAAGAAAAACAGCTAATGAAAGTTTAATAATTTGTAGTAAGGAAAGGGGACATAAGATATGGGGAATATGAAAGTTAGAAATATTGAAAAGTGTAGTCAAGAAAATCCAGGTCCAGTGAAACAAAGGTAATAAGTTGAAACAAGAGGTGATAATAAAAAGGGATAAACAAAAGCTTCCAATTACAAAAACTATTGCATGAGAGACAAGTAAAAAGAGATTAATAACTGTTAAAAGGGGTAAATATGTACCAAGTATATAAATCTATAGAAGGACTCCCCTATTAACAATGGGGTCAGGGTCGACCAGGGTCGACATGGGTCATCCAAGATGTATTTGCTTTAGTATTTAATAAATCATATCATATGATTATTATTTATTGTGGGGAAACGCATCTGGATGGGAAACAGTATTTAAAATTCAAAAACAGATAATACACATAATGTTACATGCCAGCTTTAACCGCTCCACCGATGGCTATTTATACCCTTCAGGGGCCAGAAACAGATACCCAATAAACAGAACAAGACATTTAAATTGTTAAATGCTGTAAAAATGCATCATAAATACAATGCCATATCTTCCGTATTTATTAAGTTATTTAAATGAAATAAAAACTGGTTTAAAGCCCAATAAATGCAGTATACATCTACAGTAGCAAAAGCCATTCTTTGTGCCGAACGCGCCTAATATTTG
Organism: Mantis religiosa; assembly: GCA_030765055.1. NCBI lineage: Eukaryota > Metazoa > Arthropoda > Insecta > Mantodea > Mantidae > Mantis > Mantis religiosa. The sequence continues at coordinate 187,821,800 of CM060950.1, forward strand.
AATCACTCTTTTTGTGTGTATACAAATGAATGTATGTTTGTATAGCTATGCAAGTGACTTCTCCGGTTCAAGGTTTTAGCTTTTAGTTTATTTATGCTATACCAAGCGATAATCATACGAGTATATGTTGCGTTACACTGGAAAGAAAACTCCTTGTCAGCATCTGTTATTACATTGTTTCTCAACCAAGGTTTCTGATAGCCTTATGCAGCTGTTTTGGCTCAGTATTTTAGTTATTTATACTCTCTCTCTGTGTTCAGAGTGATTTCTTATAGCTATTAGGAGCTAAATGAATGGCACATTTGAAATTGTTAAATTTCAGTGTTAACCATGGCTTACCCCCGTAATGTAGCAAATAAATTACCTTGCATATGATGTATACAGGCTTCTGATATTACTGTAGAAAATCTGGAATATTTGTTGTGCGATTATGAAGGAGATGTTTAGGATTTAGGTAGCAGTGATGTGTACTGGTCTACAGATTGCATGCTAGCTACTCCCTTGTTTGGGGGAAGTGGCGGGTCAAATATGGGTGATGTGGATCAGCCATTACTAGCTATCCCTCTTTACGAAAAACAGTTAAATGGTAAAAAAAGTATTTTTATACCACTAGATGTAACCATGCACAGTTGTTTAGTAATTTTCAGAGCTGTAAATTCATGCAAGACATCCATCTAACTGTACTTGCGTGTATAAATAGCTCGTAACCTAATTGAGTATTATAATACTCAGAGGTAAGGGGTAAAAAATTCACCACGACATCACCCCTCATACTTGAGAGAAAACACTTTCCTAAAAGCATACCACCCACAACCAGAAAAGTCGCAACCATTTCGAAAATGTCTAGTGTGTTGCAAAAAAGAAGTTTGCAAGGAAACTAATATTATTTGGTATGAATCTGCAGATGTGCCCTTGGGTGTTTATCGAAGTTTGGAGGTGTACAATTCAAAAAGAAACCTTTAAGGGTACGTTTATATCCCTTATATAACTAATTTAAATTTATCGTAAAATAGGAAGATTAAAATAATTGGCGTTAAATGCTCATTAAATGCATGTATGCGCAGGACGTCTATACACGTCCATAGCGGTTTGGGGCATTTTAACTTGGATGTCATATGACGTCCATATTGGTGAAAGGGTTAAAGAATCGTGCAAACCATTATTTAAAAAGTTAAATATTTTAACAGTGCCTTCTGTATATATTTTAGAGTTACTTATGTATATAAAAATTATGATAAATTTATGCAAAAACAAAATGATCATTACAGCACTCATAAGGAATTCAGCATAAAATATCCTATGCATAGACTAACACTATACGAAAAGACACCCTATTATAAGGGCATAAAAATATATAATAAATTGCCTCAAAGATTCAAAGAAATAAAGACTTCAATATTGTTCAGTAGAAGTATAAAATAAATATTATTAGATAAGACATATTACTCCATACAAGAATTCATGGAGTACACAATATTATAATTACTGACAATTCATTTTGCATAAATAATACCTTGTATACAATCTACACATTAGAATTCATTTTCTGTTTTATGTTAATTCTTGTTTTATATATAATCTGACGAATCACCAGTTTACCAGCTTAGGCTCACAATGTAAACATTATGTGACAGTAAAGGTTCTATTCCATTCTATATCATTAAAATAGTTGCACAATGAGCCATAGCAGATACATCAGACATGAATAGTTGAGCATGATTTGATTTGCCAGATTTAAGGCTTTCATCAAGCAAAATGCAGAAGCATGATAGGAATAAATGATGCACTTTTGTAGGAGAGATGACGTGTTCACTCACAAAATTTAGGTATTTGCGCAATTGTGATCTGAATGAAGCATGCATCCAGTATTTAATCCATTCAGTGGATTTAATATACAGTGATTTTGAATTTCTGAGCACTGCAATCATTTTAATTGGCATACCCTTGTTGAATGCTGTTTCAAGCTGAATAGCGTTATTTATCGGTTGAGATATATGGGTGCATTTTTTAATATTGGAGCTCTATTAAATATCTGTTATCATCTATTTATCAGTTACATAAATTATTGTGTAACACAATGGGCGGATACTTCATTGCATAAATTATTGTGTAACACTGTGGACAGATACTTCAGGGGAAAGTATGAATAAGAGTTTTATTTCTGTAAAAGAAAACAGTTCACACTATGCTAAAACTAAATATAAGACAAAGAATTAAACCAGAATTTATAAAAATGAAATTACTTACATTTCCTTATCTATTAATTTTTAAAACCATACTATACACAAAAACACCTTATAATAGAATAAATTCTGAAAATCTTGCCTATAACACTAGGAAAAGGTATGAATATGATATTATAAGCCATTGATTAACAGTGTTTGAAAAATGTATAAAATATAAAGGAATTATATGATATAATAAACTTCCGGTGGAAATAAATGGGAATAATAAAAGTTAAGTTTAAAAAAGAACTATGGAAATATTTAGTAAATAAGACACTATTCATTTGAAGAGTTTATGGGTAACTGGGTTTACAGTTATGGGTAACTGTATTTATTTCCTTTTATACATTCATGTTTTCTTATTTTAGCTGCAGTGATAATGTTTAATAGATTTGTGTAATCTCCATGGACAATAGTGGTCCGAATTATATAGCCCGGGCCTTAAAGTACTTACAGCATAGTAAGTCGCCATTAAGGTAGTTGTCTCATGTGTTTATGAGAACTCCTAGTGGTTTACTGGGAAAAATACGAGTCAGTTGGAGAATTTAATTTCATGTCGGCACGTTGGCCATAGTAGCTCAATGGTTAGAGCGGCTGGACGGCAACCAGAAGATCCGTGGTTCAAATCCTGGCTATGGCATTGAATTTTTCACTCTGGCTGTACCCCTTCCTCTGGAATTGTTTGCTGAAAGCCAAAGTCGATTTGTTTCTCTTTTCTGGAATCTCACTTCATCTATACATCCTCCAATTAGATTGTTGTCCTCCGTGGTCTAAGAGTAATTTGATAGCCTCTGGTTTCTGAGGTCATATGTTCAAACCATGGATTTTTTTAAAGTATGAAAATTCTTAGCATGAATTTCTTAGGTAGGAAATAAAGCTGGTGGTTCCATGTCGTAGATTTCTGGCAGTAAAAGAACCTCAAGCCCAATAAAAAGGCCGCTGAGCAAAATTAAGCATTCTTTCATACTCAATAGAAAATGGGACACAGAAACATAGCAGTTAAAAATACCTATAAATAAAAAATTGCTGATTACGCTTAATATGTGGACACATGCATGTGAATATGCAAATATTATGTCACTTGCTTAATTTTTTAATAATAATATCAAAGTTTTAAATTTTGTGATTCATGAAAGGTAACACCCAAAACCTTGTCTCTACTGATGCTATTCAATGAATAATGTTTTATTCATAGTTCCAGTATTTTTAACATACAATATAGTAATCAAATTCATTGGGTCATGTTTGAGAAATTAAAAACGTTTTGCATGAATGTAAATGGTTATTTGGGATGTCTTAATTATATAAATCTCTTCAAACTCCATTCTTAAATTATATTTGATTTAAAGAATTCTCTTTTTGCATCTCCTTCACTCCTCATACCTCTCTCTCCTTTTCCTCCTCCTACCATATTTTCCTCTCTCTTTCTCTCTCTCTCTCTCTCTCTCTCTCTCTCTCTCTCTCTCTCTCTCTCTCTCTCTCTCTCTCTCTCTCTCTCT